>VXBD01006592.1:718191-806592 GCA_013399975.1 Indicator maculatus
GGGATGTATCAAGAAAGGTGTGTCCAGAAGGTCTAGGAAAGTTCTTCTACCTCTCTACTCTGCCCTGGTAAGACCACACCTGGAATCCTGTACCCAGTTTTGGACTCCCCAGTTCAAGAGAGACAGAGACCTACTGGAGAGAATCCAACATAGAACTATGAGAATGATTAGGGGACTTGAGCATCTCCCCTACGAAGAGAGACTGAGATCCCTGGAGATGTTTAGTCTTGAGAAGACTGAGAGGGGACCTGATCAATGTCTATAAATATCTGAGGGGTGGGTGTCAGGAGGAGGGGGCCAGGCTCTTTTCAGTGGTACACAGTGATAGGACAAGGAACAATGGGTTCAAACTTGAACATAAAAGACTTCACCTCAACATGAGGTGAAACTTTTTTACATTGAGGGTGACAGAGTTCTGGAACAGGCTCCCCAGGGGGTTTGTGGAGTCTCCTTCTCCAGAGACTTTCAAAACCCACCTGGATGCATTCCTGTGTGGACTACCCTAAGTGATCCTGCTCTGGCAGGGGGATTGGACCTGATGATCTCTTGAGGTCCCTTCGAACCTCTGATATACTGTGACACTGTGATACTGTGAACTTGCTGAAGGTTCTCTCAATTCCCTCATCCAGGCCACAGGCCTCCAAGTTGACTCTGTGCCACTGATGATTACCCTCTGAACTGAGTTTTTCTATGAGGATGTTATGGGAAACAGTATCAAAAGCTTTACTGAAGTCAAGATATATGACATCCACTGCTCTTCCCTCATCTGCCCACTTGGTCATAACTTCACAGAAAGCTATCAGATTAGTTAGACATGTTTTCCCTCTGGTAAATCCATATTGGCTACTCCTGATAACATTCTTGTCTTCCATGAGGTTTGAAATGACCTCCAGGATGAGCTGCTCCATCATCTTTCCAGGCATGGGGGTGAGTTTCATTGGTCTGCAGTTGCCTGGGTCCTCCTTCTTGCCTTTTTTGAAGATTGGACATTTGCTTACTTCTAGTCATCAGGCACCTCTCCTGTTCTCCAAGACTTTTCAAACACGATGGAGAGAGGCTCAACAACAGTATTAGCCAGCTCTGTCAACCCTCGTGGATGCATCCCATCAGGGCCCATGGATTTGTGTGTCTTCAGATGGTATAGGAGATCTCTAACCCTGTCCTGACTGACCAGCAGAATGTCCACATCTCTCCAGTTCTGCTCCCTTGCTTCTAGAGACTGAGGTTCCTGAGGGCATTCACCAACTCTGCCATCTCTGCATCATCAGTTACTGTATCTCCCCTCTCATTTAGCAGTGGGCTCACCTTTTCCCTGCTCTTTCTTTTATCGTTGATATATTTGAAAAAACTCTTCTTGTTCTCCTTCACTTCCTGGTGAGATTCAGTTCCAGGAGGGCCTTGGCTGTCCTTGCTGCATCTCTGCATTCTCTGGCTACATCTCTATAATCCTCCCAATTGACCAGTCCTTTTTTCCACATATTGTAAACCTCCTTTTTGGTTTTGAGTTTTACTAAGAGTCCCTTACTTATCCATGCAGGTCTTCTGCTTGCCTTACTTGATTTCTTTTTCAAGGGAATACATTTCTCTTGAGCTTGGAGGAGGTAATGTTTGGAACAGAGAAGGCCACCCACTTGCTCACAGCGAATACAGGTGTAGTCCCTGCAGTCTGCCATGGGAAAGGAGAGATTCTGGCACTCCTTACAACCAGGAGTTTGGATACCTGCATGTTTTTGTGGGACCTCTGTCTGTGTTGACACAGATCTTTTGGAAACACTTTTACGACGAGTTGCAACCATCTCTGATCCTGCCTGAGTGACCTAACTGGGCGACAAACATTCGTGACTCAAATCCTCCTTCTGGTGCAAACACCACCCTGCAGCAGAGACTGCACCCGCGCTGCGCCTGCCTCTGGGAGAGAGAAGGTGGCTCAGAGAACGGGTCATGCCCTGCTGCTTGGCGCTGCTCCCACAATGCTCCTGCCTCAGTGAGCAGGGAAGGGCTGAGATTGCAGATCTCAGATACTCCCCCACGATTTACCTGATAGGGACCATCTCCCACAGAAGCAGAGAGGATTTATGGGTAGAAATATGTTATTTCTTGTGTACACCTACTGGATGGACACTGGGGATGTAACTATGTGGCAGTTTAGGAGTCACCCAGCCTAAATTGTCACAAGAAACAAGAAATAGAAATAGGTGTATTTCCTCAGTTTGTTACAAATTTAAAATAATAGTACCTACTGGATTTCTAGTAACTCAATTCAAGCATACCTAAACCTCTCTATCTAGCTGTGGAAGCTAAAGAGTTCACTGCCTGGAGTAATAAAGCTTCAAAAGAATTATTTTACAGGAATGCTTTTTGTATGAGTAGGTGGTCATTGACAATACATAATGAAAAGAACTGTTTTGGACTAACAAAAGACATTTACTTCACTGTGTTACTGAAAATGTTCTGCTTTACAGTGTTTTTAACATCAGAAACCACTTCTGTAAATCGGTGCCTCAAGGAACTTCCTTTTATAAGATATCTTATTAAAGTTTGGTGAGAGGCACCACTTTGCTTGATCTGCCAATGACTCCTTTGGGGCACTGCATAAATTTATTATGAAGCACTGTAATGAATAATAAAACTATATTATCAGACTAAAGATGATTAGGGAATATTCATCACCTGCTTCTACCCCAGAATTATGTATAAAATTGCAACATCAGCATAAAGTCTCATGAATGCCAGATGGTTTGGATTAGAATGCATCATTTAGCCACTGGGTTATCCAATGAGTTCAAGTTTTGCCAAGTGATTAGCACTGTATTTTTAGTCTGCCTACAGTATATTGTAGTATACGCTATTTAAGCCTATTTCTTAAAGATGTAACAAATTTCTCTGTACATCACTGATGGCAGAAGTAGACCAAGCATTGCTAACCATTACATGCTAACTTTCAGTTATGTTCAAATCCCCAACCAAGTTTTAGAGCTTAGTCTAATGACAATTAAATACCAGATGTTGCTAGGGTCTGCACAAAGACAATAATGGCCACGGGGATGATGTATACGTATCTATCATTCATTGCTATTGGAAAACATAAGATCACAGAATCATAGAACCACAGAATGATAGAATTGTAGAACAGTTTGGGTTGGAAGTAACCTCCGAAGGTCATCTAGTCCAACCCCCCTGCAGTCATCAGGGATATCCCCCATTAGAGCCCTGTCAAGTCTCACCTTGAATATCTCCAGGGATAGGGCCTCAACCACCTCCCTGGGCAACCAGTTCCACTGCTCCACCACCTTCATGGCAAAGAACTTGTTACTAAGATATTAATCTAAGATAGATAGTAGTCTTTGTGGATTCTCTCTTCTAGCAAATCCTGGAGTATAAAACAATTTCTTAAACGATGCCCTTTTTTCAATCATTTACAGCCTTCAAGTCTTACATAAAATGCTTACGTAAGTGAAGACATGACCGACAGTTTACATCTATTCTGGGAAAATATGTTATTCTTGCAGGAGACAAATATTTCTACTTATTGATACATTATTAGGGAAGATTGTTGTTAATAAGTGACTATTACCAAATGCAGAAAGAATAGTATAAAGACATTTTTTGAACTTCTTCTATTTTACTCTGGTAAATGTGGTGTTGAATTTTCACCACAATCAATTAGTAAACTGCTGCTACAAGGAAAAGTGTGACATGTCACCTCCTGCTAGTTCAAATTTATCATTTTTGCAAATAGCCTGGGATATGACAGAATGACATGTTATATCTTCAAAACCTCATTGTTTCCTGTCACAGGGCAACACCTGTAGCTGTAGCTGACAGAATCTTTCTCCTCAATTGTGAATACACAAATTAATGCAACTGTGTAATATAAACAAGTTGTCACTCAGTTCAGTGTCTGATTTCTCCTTGTCTTATTCTAACTGAACTACATAATGAACTACATCCAACTACAAAGACAATCCTTCCTGATCATAAAACATAATACACTACCCTGCATGTTAAGGAGCTCATTCACCTGTCAGTACTGTAGATTGTAGTTTATATTGGACAAGTGAAATAATTCACGTTATGCCAAAAGCATCTTCTTGTTGATGAAAAAACCAAACCAAACCAAACCAAATAAAACCAACCAAACCAAACCAAACCAACACTTATATCAAAAAATGATGTGTGGAAGAGCAAAGACACTAAATTATAAATAAGAAAACAGTAAAACTCATAGATTTGTTAACAATTGATCAAGTGAATACACCCAAGATAATATAATTGAGCTATTAGGAAAAATCTGAATATAAAATTTATCAGATTTTCTGACACCCTAATCTCTCCCAATCACAACATCAACCTTTTAAATATTTTAGCATAAGACTTAACCAGAGCAGAAATGTCCTCTTTATGCATCTGTCAGAAAAGGACTATTTTGCAGCTGTAGCCACAAAAAAAAAAAAAAAAAAAAAGAGGTCTCTAGTCTTCAGATGTTTGCTTAATTGTCCTTGTCTAAATACTACCAATAGGCAACTTGAGCCCAGAGTCTTTCTACTGAGATACTAATACCAAAGGCATAAATGCTTATGGCTCTACCTAATTCTTCACTAACTGTAGCATGAGGATTTGGCCTGCAAACATATTGATATGCATGTGTGTGTAGTAGCATCTCATTTTCATAGAATATAAACTATTAGCAAAAATATACACAAAGTTTGGTAAAATAAGAGATCACGTTGTAGTAAAACGTTTCCTCATAGAAGTGCTGTAATTTAGCTAGTATTAAAATTCCACCAGAATGTGCTATTACTTATTTTCAGAAGTCCATGTTTATAGTATTATTTCACACCTGTAAATAAATCTCTTTTTGCAGTTCTCTTCAGAACTATTAATTCAGAGAAGAAGAGGAAAAAAAAAACAACAACTTGAAATAGTATAAAGCAGAAGATCTGATGTACAGTCAACTTTATGACATAAAACACAAAAATGACACCGTATTCATATTTTTCTTCTCTGCCATCTTAAGGAGCCATCTTCCTGTAGTTTCATCACAGAATGCTATAAAACTGTTAACAGGAACATTGTATTTTCTTTCTCTTGAAATCTTTGCTGTTGACCTTCTTCACATATGCTTGGCATTTTCATCCATCTGCCTTTTGCAGTAGTACTAACAGACTAGTGAGTCATTAAAATGTTCTAAAACAGCCCACCTGACAATCTGCTAGGTAAGACTATGTGGGTTTTCTCTCTTCACCATTTTTTCTATTTGATCTTATTTTTGCAAAACAAACTCTCTTCTTTGGGACTCTTTGATTCTTTTTCATCTTCCACTCTTAACACATAACTGTGTTTTGATATTATTTGAAATCATATTCACCATCAAAACCATTTACACTGTATATGGCTTATAACTTCCTAGCTCTATATATATGGGATGAAAAGCAGACAGTGTTTGGAAATGTCACATAAGAGAGAGCTTATGAGATTTATATTTTTCGTCTGTGTGATAGAGTTAAAATATTTGTGCATTAATAGTTTGGGCCTTTTTATTTTTCTTTTTTTTTTTCTTTTTTTTTTTTTAATTCAATTGTTCTAGAAAACCCCCAAGACATAAATGTGTATTTTAATGTTACAAAAAGGGATTACAAGATTCCATCAGAATCATGGTTTATTTCAGATGGATACTGCTTTACAGGGTGCAGCAGAGCAAGGTACTAAGTTTTGTCAAAATAAAGGGACTATTCATTACAATGCAACTGCTTTTCATCAAATAGATATTTATTTCTTGCATATATGTAAACATATATATATAAATATATTTGAAAATTAAATTGTGACAGATAATTTCACTAGTAAACAAAAATCAATGGTGAGCCTGGCTTTACCATTTAGACTTGTTCAGGGAAAAATGTTAACATTTGTTATTGTGAGTAATAACTGTAATTTTACTAGTTTTACTGTAATTATTTCAGTAATACTATTGAATCATTAGAAACTATTGAACAAATTTTAAACTGGGATTTCAGAATTTATTTGAAGTATTATAAAAATAATATATCCTATGACAATATGTAACCTTTATGAGGATTAAAATAGTGATTATTTAGGATGTTATACAGCCTAGCTTCTATATTCAAATCACCCTGCAAGCCATTTTCTGAAAGCAGTTGAATGATATTAATAAAGACAGGTTGAATACAGGCTGGCTAAAGAAAGAACTTTGGATTCTTTTAAGAATTTTTTTTAATAATCTGCTATCTCTATAATCTATAATCCCATTAACTTTTTTTTTTTACATATACATATCTACAGCCATGTAAAACTAAAAAAAAAAAAAAGAAAGGTAACAGTAAAAATAATGTATTTACCAGAAGAAGCTATAAGTGGTATCTTTGTTCTGCATAAACTTAGATAAGGGTGACAATGTGATAAGGATATACAGTTTTAAAATGGTGTTTTAAAGAAATTATTTTACTTACCAACAATGAATAACGCACCTTTATCTCTATTATATATTCTCTGCATATACCATGCAACCATTGATTTCAGCCTTCAGTGTGACCTGAATTTCTCCCTTTCAGAGAAGTAAGCGTCTTGTGACAAGGAACACACTGGCAGTCTTTTCAATAACTGTTCCTTAAACTCTCGAATAAATAGCAAGAGAAGCTAAATAATCTTGAAAAACTGACAGAAAGTACCATGCAATGTGGACAATGATTGCCAGTTTTATTTTTTAACCGATCTGTCACTTCCAAAGAAGGGTTTTGTTGATAATAAACAAAGTGTGTTTTGTATTACAAATTGACTCCAAGCACTCAGTTTCCCAAATGACCATGGCCTACCAGAGTATAAAGGTGTCCTTAGAATATTGATAGCTTCTAATTTTAAAGGTTCTGTTGTGTTTTCTTTATCAGATGTGATTGACATCTTGTAGTTACTCTTTTTTATCACTGCCTCAAACTCAAGTAGCCTCATCATAAATTTTAAAACAAGCCTGTTGACTAGCATTAAGTCAAAATACTCCTAATGGCCTTCTTCATTTTATTACAAGTACTGACATTCATTTCAACTCTGGATACATAAAACCACTGTAATATGTCACTTCCAATCTCTGTACCTGCCTGTAGCAGATAGGATACATTATGACATATCAAAAGGGTTATTCAGCCTTCTGCTTACTAGTTTGTGTTCTCTTTACTGTCTTAGTTAAGTCAATACTTCTTTGTAACTCAGCTGAGGATGTCATCTTTGGTTTTTTTTTTTTTTGCTTTTTACACTGTTTTAGAAAGATGTGGTATCTACTACAAAACTAAAATGTTTTCTTTTTTATTAAAATGGTCCAAGAGTATCCCAGTACTGACTTACTGCAACCCATTCAGAGATGAACATTAGTTAATGAAGAATGCTAAATTCTTACTACATTCAAACTACATCGAGACATTTATTTACCTATTTCCTGAGCCTCAGTAGTCCAGAATAAATTTGTTCTTCTGCATTGTAAGTTAGAGTAGTCAGTTAAGAACCTCAGGTTGCTGGCTATTATTCATGCTTAAATATGTATGCATATGTGACATTTACATGCACTTCTAAAGGCTTACACTTGTAAACAGCAGGGAGATAGCAAATAACAGCTTTTGTTCCTGTTTCTAAGAGTTGTATGCATGAAGTAAGCCAGTAAATATGCCATTTTAACTATACAGCAAGAGAGATATCTCCTAATCTTCACTACATAAATTTATAATTAATGAATATGACTAATTATACAGAAGTGCATGATTGACTAGGGCTGGCACTTAAGCCTGCTGAGGTGAAACCTGATAGTTCATTGCACCATCACTGCACTCTTCATCTAATAGCTTGGTACCTGGGCAAAAAAGAAAAAAAATGGAGCAGGATATGTGTCTGAATAGGATCTTGAAAGAAAATCTAAAAGCTGATTCCGTAGTCCAAATAATGTTGTCTATACATTCCCTAAACCTTACACAACTTTGGTTTAACTAACTGCTATGATCAGTTGTAAACCAGACCCACGATGGAATTAAAACTTCAAAAAATTTACCAAAAAAAAAAACTCAGAACAAACTTTGCACCCTGTGTGAAGTATACCTGTGTTACTGGATTTGCTTCTAAATTTCCTGATAATGTGGAAATACAATGTGCTTGTATTTTAATCTTGCATGAAAATACTGCAGAGGAATGTGGTGGCCTCATCAGTTAGGTGTCATAAGGTTAGGTCATAGAATCAACTACTTTGTGCAGTCTGGCATGAAAAGCAGACATAAATAATGAGACTAAAGTTCTACTACACTGTGTGAAGATACCCATGTGAGTATTACCTAATTTCATATAAAACATTTCACAGATACAGTTTTGTTTGTGCACAGTCTTGAGTAGAACTGTCCATTGACTTAAACGTTTATTAGTGTATTTGTGGTTATTTGTCCCTATCTCTACTAACCTTTTCTGAAAACAGAAAAAGCTAAAAACAAATATTCACACCAAGAGAAAAGTAAGACTATTTGTGGATATTTGAATCTGGATTGTCTACCATAGAATATTTTCATAACATCATCTTCTAACTGCAAAGTGACCAAAAAATGTGTAGATATCTGCATTGTAGAAGTTTAAAATATATTGATGCCATGAATACCCTTGCCAGAAATATTTTTTTAGTTATAAAATAATATAATAACATATGTTTACAAATGTTCTTTAAATTATTAGTATAGAAGGACAATAAATAGAAAAATGTAAAGATGAGAAATAAAAGAGAAAGGTAAATGACAAAAGGCTTTCATGAATATAGAGCCAGTGTGTAGGCTTTTTATTTGTGGATAAAACGAAAGCTGCAGACAACAGTACAAAGGGGTGGAATATTCCTCTAGAAAGAGGAAATAGAAGATGAAAGTGGAAGCATAAGGGGTAGGAGAGAAATGATGAAACAAAGACCTCAGGTGACAGGGGAAGAATAATAGAGTAGGCAAGAAGCAGTAAAACCATATTGCACAGGGACAGAAGAAAAGATGATAGGACAGGAGGGAATAAGTCAAATAATAATAATAATAATAAAAAGCAGGATAACATTGATAACAGAAAATAATATTTAACATGCTGCAAATTAAAATAAAATAGTGCATTGCTTAGTATAGTAAACGAAAATATGTTAAGGAGCATCCTTTCTGGAAGCTCATCAGGAAGGAGCCATAAAGAGTTCAAATGTATTATTTAAAAAAAATAAAGAAATAATATGAAACCTCTTTTAACTGTAAATGTTGTATTAAAAAAGATGTACATTTACTAATTATGATGAGATTCTGTTTTACTGTATAGAAGAAAACAGTAGTTATAGTTTCATACAGACATAAGAGTGTTTAAAATATGTGTTCATATATTATATAGAAGTATGTGTCAAAAAGAGTAGAGTGAGAAAGAAGTAAAGAAGACAAGTACATAGAATTGACTGTCATTAGGAGAAGGAGAAGCAAATGAAGTCTGGAAATTTGTCATCCCTCTGGCTCTTGTCTAGGTAATACCTGGTCTCAACATGCAGTTATGTATTCAAGCCTAAATCTTTTAAGGAAGGAATACATGTTTACCGTAGCCTCTCTCACACTTCAAGCTGCATGCATTGCAAGAAATACTAGACTGCAGCAGAGCAGCAGCTGATATAGAAAGCAAGCAGATATTTTGAAATAGCAGTAAAATGTAACAAAAAGGCAATAGAAATGAAGTCAGTGTCTATGCTTCAATGCTGTGTTCATACTGTAAAAATTTTACTGTCAGTGCATCATTACACTAACTCCTTTCATAACAAATTCTTTTTCTTTTCCCCTTAACCTTAGAGGAGATCAGGACTTAGTGTTTTGCAAGAGTTCTTTTAACTTGTTTTGTATCATGTTTGCTACACTGAACAGTCTGTTTTGAAAGCATTGGTGGGAAAAAAAAAACAATCAGACTTGCCCAAAAAACAAGAGGATAGTGAGGATCTTAAATGGCACACAGTTTATGTAAAACTTCCAAAGAAAAGAACTTCTGTAAGTAATTTCTTCAAGTAATTTCTTCCTGATATCTAGTTTAAATCTCCTCTCTCCAAGCTTAATGCCATTCCCTCTTGTCCTGCCTCTACAAGCCCTTCTACAAGGTCTCTTCCTGGCTTTCTTTCAGGTACTGGAAGGCAGCTATAAGGTCTCCTTGAGAGAAAAAAACCAAACCAAACCAAACCAAACAAACAAACCTACAAACATCAAAACAAACAAACAAAACCTTTTATCAAGGACAAGCAACAGACAAGCTAGGATAAAGGGAAATCAGAAGACAGGGAAGATCATCTTTGCTGCTACATTCATATCAAATTAAGTCAGATGCTCACGCTATGTATTACCACAAATGAAGAAGCATCAACACAGCGTTCAACACAGTGGCTATAGGAACACTGCCCTACATTTGGGAAGAAGTTCTGGTAACTGTTTGGGAAAAGAGGGAGATTCACTCAGTAGGTCACTATTTAGGTTTCCATTTGCAGCACTCAATATGCTCTCTTTTTTATTTCTTGTGAGATGGTGAACAGCGCGTCTGGAAAGCCAGTGTTGGGCAGCTGAGGGTACTGAAATCCAAAACCTTCTTTGGCAGAATTTACACAAATATCAAGCAAATATTAAATAAAAGCTATCATATTTAGATGCCATTTTCAGCCATGGATTTCTGTGTGGGGAAAAATTTTTAATCTCATTATCACGTGTTATACTGTATTAAATGTGCTATGGAGAGATGGAAATCTTGCACTTTGAAACACATTCTGAAATTTCCAAATTTTTTTCACATTTTAAAAAGGTATTCTCTTCCTTTTTTTTTTTTTTTTTTTAGGCAGTTTTTTTTTTGTTTACAATTGAAAANGCAGTCTTTTCTGTGCTTACAATTGAAAACTTTGGTTTGTTGTTTGGTTTTTTTTTTTTTCACAATAATGTGAACAGGGAAAGGATTAAGAAATATGTATAGTTTTAAGTTATTGACTGATACACTCTTCATAAAGGTTGAGGTTATTTTGGCTAGTATAGAAACAACACCGAGTGCCAAACTGTAGGGTTGTGTTAGAGTTATACAAGATGAAACTATTACTCTGTACAACATTGTAACAGGCATTTATAGAAAGTGATTTCTCTTCATTTTGATGTGGTGACTATTTCTACAAATTGATAACAAAGGCAGTGAATTCTAGTTCATTTTTGTTTAGAAACACTATATGCTCCAAATATATAAAATATTTCATAAAGATTGTGGGTTTTTTTCATTTTCAGACCTCTCTGTGACTTCATGATTAATTCAATCCCAAAATATTTTGCTGATCATGTCTTTCCCCTGTTTTATAAAATTGTATTTCTTTGTAATACTTACTGGGTAAATGCAGCCTCTCGGTTATTTGTCTGTTCTTAGATGGAGTATGATTTAACTTTTAAAACGACATTGTGCAGGTTTCAAAGGTAACATAATGAAAGGGTGTCAATGAGCAAAGACTTGTCAAACTGTCTGCAGTCTGATATTCTACAGTCTAATATGCTGAACTCGTCCAGGAAACAAACAATGTCTTATAGCTAATTTAATTGGCTTGCAGTATATTAGTTGATGTTTGAGCTAATCTTTGTACTACTTTGAGAAAGCTTCTGTGGTGTGTATATACTCTTTACTTTTATGAGTCAATATTTTGCTCTGTTGTGAGCTAGGTTCTCTTGCTACCTTCTTTAATGAGCCAAGGCTATTCTTACTTTTTATATTGTAATAGCTGACTGCTGTCCAGCAGCCCCTAACCACCTCAATTCCCTCTGCTTCTCAAGGCATAAGATTGGAAACTGACATTGCTGCATTTTTCACAAGTTCATTGAACCTGAAAGGGTAAGGAAACCTTGTTAAATGCCTCAGAAGCAGAAAAAGAAATATAGTTTTAGAACATTAGATATGTAGCACAAATCCATGATCAACTAATGTACTAAGACAGCAGTCAAAAGAAAAGTATGATAGAAAAATGACAGGAACATAATGCAAGAGATGTTACAATGGTTTTATGCATGGAAATGTGAGGGTAAATTAGATCTGAAATCTGTGAAATGAAAAAAAAGACTATTTTAAAACTGCTGTATCATCTTCAGATTGCTATATCTACATTTAGATAAGGAGATTGTAAAAATAATTATACATGTGATTAATTAGTCCAGTTACTGAAAACAATATTATAAATTGTTGATACATTAATATTTGATTTTCCTCTTGTAGAAACATTTTTAGCACAGTAGTGACAGAAACTTTTCTATTGGCTTTCTGTCAGTTGTTGGAACTGATGTACAAATTTGAGACATTTAGAGTTTTATGCATATTTGTCTAGTTTCTGTTCTGAAAGTCCTACTGGTAGTGATTCTGAATTTATCTGGGGATCCAGGTTAAAAAATACAAAAAAAATACATACTCTATATGTCAGTATCTACAGCGCAATACAGATTGAAAGTCCCTTTGTAGACAATAAAGGAAAAATGACTGTTAAGATGAAGAGTTTTTATTGACTTGACTTTGATATTTGAATATAATATTCCCAAAGAAAAAATATTTGAATAAAAGAATGAGAAGAAGTAGTCTTCAAAACATGAGGAATTTCTCCAAATCCCTTTCATGGCACCAATCAGAAATAGAATTCTATCATATAATTTTTGCCCTTAGAATCACCCTTATAAGTCTTTCCTACTAGTTATTGTGAGACATACTTTGTTGTAAAGAGGGCAAAACAGTCGCGCTCCCTCAGACCTGCACGGATCAAAAGGGAAAATCCAGAACGTTTATGATGTAACACCTGAAACATAGGATCATTGAATTATTAATAATCTGAAATATGCATAATATATTTTAAAAGAACAAGTAAAGATGGATGAGATTTTATATATATATATATATACACACACACATATATATATATATAAAAACCAAACAAACTAACAAAAAAAAAAAAAAAAGGGAATATTGTGGAAGGGGAAACAGGAAGAAATGAGTGAATATTCAGTCTCAGCAGAACCCAAGAGTGACCAGGCCTGGATCCACCAGTTATCTGCTCTAGATGATAATGTAACACCTAAATCTTGTTTTTCTGCAAGAAATATGGAAGGGAGTATTTGGATTGCTGCAAGCTGCCACTCATCATAGTTCTGGCAGATAGTTAGCACGGCTGGCGTCAGAAGTTATCTGGCAACAGACTATAACACAAATTCAGAAAACTTAATATTGTTCTGAACACAATTTTTCATGAAAAATATTAAAATACAGTCCTACCAACAGATGATCTTCAATGTAAAAATTGCTATTTCTATTGAAATACCAATTTAGATTTGTGATCACAAAGTCTCTCCACAGTTTTTCCTTAATGATTTCTTTGTATCATTCTGAAAATTTATTTCAGTTGATTACATCCCAGAAAAAATAAAGGAAATTCTATAAGTAGAAATATATTGTCTGATAATACACAGATGGGAGTGAAAAGTACTAGCAAAAAGGAGTGAGGAAAGATCAAAAAAACACTACTGGAAAGGTAATTCTTCAAATATAATCACATTTTTAATGAAAAAAAGCATGTTAATTCAGTAGCAACAGTGCCCTTGAGTTCTATACTTACTTGGTTGGAATAAACTCAGAAGGAAGATATATTTGCAGTACAATACACGGATTTTTTCCATCCCAATTGCATTGTAGATAACAGGATTCACAAAATTAACATATTCGAGCCACTAGTTGTTGGGACTTTTGTGTTTGTTTTTTTAAGTTAAGTTAAGAATATCATAAGCTTTATGCCAGAAGTTTGTATTAGTTACAATATTTTTACAAAAAAATAATCAGTAGGGACAAAAGATGTTCATCTGAAAATTATTTCTCTGATTTTTTTAAATAAATCTCATAGTGATATACACTTATAGTTCTGTCATTGTATTTTCATGCTGCAGCTTGCAAGTCAATTGGAATTTGCCAAATTCAACTGCTCAAACTAAAAACCACCTCAGAACATGTCTGCATTTTAATTCAACTTTTGAAATCAACTGTTTACTCAGCCAAAACTACATGAAATGTTTTAACAGGAAACTTTTCTATTGGAGAAACCTAAAATTGTTATTTAGTGATCACTTACATATCCTTATGTCCTTTTTTTTTTTTTTATTAGGGGTTGGGAGGGACCTCCAGAGTTCATCAAGTCCAACTCTCCTGCCAAAGCAAGATCACCTGACGCTGGCCACACAGGAATGCATCCAAGCAGGTTTTGAAAGTCTCCAGAGGACACTCCACAAACTCTCTGGGCAGCCTGTTTCAGTGTTCTATCACCTTCACTGTAAAGAAGTGTCTCCTTGTGTTGAGGTGGAACCTTCTGTGTTCCAGCTTGTACATGTTGTTCCTTGTCCTGTTACTGGGCGCTACCAAAACGAGACTATCACCATCATCTTGACACCCACCCTCAGATATCTATAGAAGTTGATAAGGTCTCCTCTCAGTCCTCTTTTCTCAAGACTAAACAGCTCCAGTTCTCTCACTCTTGGTCTCACCAGGGTAGAGTGGAGGAAGAGAAGAATCTCTCTAGACCTGCTGGATAAATTTTTCTTGATGCACCGTGGAATGCCATTGGCCCTCTCTGCCACAAGGACACATTGCTGCCCCATGGAAAACTTGCTGTCCACTAGGACTCCAAGGTCTTTCTCCACGGAGCTGCTTTTCCAGTCAGTCCAAAGTGCCTGCTTCCTTTAAGATATGAATAAATGAAATCTGAGCCTCAACATGTTGCAGTTGTATAGTGCAGTCTCTCTTCCCAAGAAATTTCAGTCTTCACAAATACAATTCACAGCCTCCATCCTTCCCTCTTTGTAAGTTAAGCACACCCTTAACACATCTGAGGGGAAGGGATGCATAGTGGATTTTCCTAATGCCTTGTACTGAAAGTATTTCAGGCTGACAGGCCCTCAGGAGAAGAATGCGTGTGTTTTCTCCCTTTGCTTGAGGGTGCCGCTTCATAATCTCATATCATAATCTGTCAGGGCAGGAGGGCCAGGAGCTACTCAGAAAGTCAGGCTGATAATTTTTGGAGGAATATTTCCCTGCCTTCCATTCTAGCCTGGGCAATATGAAGAGTTCACGGATTTATTTTCTGAAATCTCTCTCAAACAACTGTGTCTGAGGTAGAGGGCAGCGTATAACTTCTCCTTCTTAATTTTGAATTAACATATGACTAATTTATGTGTTCGTTGAAGGTCCATATTCCCAAATCAAAAGAAACTGATTTTCCATTCATCCTAAAGGCACTAAGGTCAATGGTTTACGTCTAGGGGCATTAACCATAAATCCACATTCTTTAGTATATTATAATAAGAAAGGAATCAAAGTGATTCAGTAGTTTATTTCTGTCTCTGTTTATGAGAAACTTAGTCTAATTTTAATCTTCAATGCACTCAACAGCAAAGCATCTGTAGCTGTAGTAAAGAATTTGCCCTGCTCTTAATAAGGACTATAGAGAAAATTATTTTCATCTAGAAGCTATACATTAATTTCTAAGCTTTGACTTCAGTTTTTCTTTGTCATTCTTTATTAGCCTTTGTAGTTATTTACACTTCGAACATCATCATATATAATACTTCTATAATGGAATGGTAAAATATTTATAATTTTAAATGAATGTGGCACGTGGGTATTCAGTATTTCTGCCTTTTTTTTTCCTTTTTTTAATTTGAGATTATGAGGTTTTAGTACTTTTCTTGGGTTATAATTAATGCTATTATTAAAACAAAAATGCAGGTAGCCATCAGTAGGTACATTTAGTTTACAGGATATCAGATTTTTCCAAACCAGATGATTCCACACTAAAGCAAATCGCATTTTCTTAGTACTGAAGTTACATGCCTGGAATCAAAAATTGCACTGGAAAAAGATTACATTTGAAATTACTTAAAATTGTAAGTCTGTTTTTAAAAACCTTTTGCAAAGCTGCAGTTTGATTTAATAAGTAGCACTGCATCCATCAGCCAAATAGTTTGGGCATTGTTCAGAGGTATTCTTTGCCCAAGGTAATTGTTATTTGGCTAATGATATATTTGGAAGCTATTGTAAGTTGAGCAGAAAGTAATTGGTACAATGAAGAAAGTAATTTTCTTGCAAATCAGATGTCACAAATGGTAGCCTAGGGCCCTAGACTCAAAAACTCTCATTTATGTATATGCTTAATTTACACGAGTAACACAGCTCCAAAGGCAAAGCTATCTACATGCTTTTGTTTGTTTTGCTCTTTCTACCAGTCATTACTTGTGCCTTATGTGTAAAATATACATTTCCATGTCCTTAGTGGATTTTAAAGCTACATCCAAAAGAAGGTACTCCTTTTTCAGAAAGTGTATGCATGGTCCATGCTATGAGGAGAATGTGAGTGTCCTGTACTCCAACCCTGAGGGCTGTGGGTTTGAATATAGCCACAGAAGATGCTGGGTTTTGGGTTTGTTTTGTTTTGTATTTAATTCCTCCCATTGTTATCTTTGCACTATATAGTCTTAATAAGTATGCTTTTTTACACAAATGCAAGTACTCACACAAACACTTGCGAGCTATCAGATATCCAATAATTAAATGTCTATGTGAATAAAAACATACTGATTGTAGGATTATGAATATCAGGAATTAAATACTGTTTGTTGTAGGTTTAGGGTTAACTGTTACACCATGGAGATGTTCTCTCCAGAGGGATGGAAAGTCCCCAGAGGGAAGCGCAGGACATTGTAATATGTAATTCCATTCCCTTTGCCTGTATGTTTCTATTTAAGAGACAGCACTTCTGCAGTTCTCTTTCTCTGCTCCAGGCGTGTGGCTTTTGCTTTCACTTGCAGCATGGGGTGAGGTTTTGCTGCTGGGAGCTGTATTTCTTGCTGCATAGTGAGGCCTACCTTCAGGGCTTAGCCTTCCTAGGCCATTGCTGATTCTGATTATGTATGTATCCTTTTCCCTTAATGCCTTTTTTACTTTGTTTATTTTTGTAGATATTGTTTCTATTTAACTTCCAGTTCTGTACAAGTGTTTTTATTCACTCCTTTGGGGTAAATTCTGCATTCTGTCTTGAGCTGGAGGCTCAACCTAGGACACTGTTGCCAAGATTAGCAAAGATAAATGTAAAGAATTTAATTTTGAAGGGAACAGTGATTACACAGAAAGAAAAGAAAAAGTATTAATGTGTTCCAAAAAATCAATAATTAAATTCTATATATATATATATATTTCTAAGTGCCCATAATTAAAACAACCTATAAATTTCACATTTTAGGAATGAAAAATTTAGAAGATATTATTCCTGACTATGATCAGAAATCTTTTCTACGTCTTTGGATGATTTCACGTTCCTTGAATAAGTTATTTTTGCTAGAAGTTTTGTGAAAAGAACTTCTTCTATGATTTGGCAATATTCTCTGTAGCATACATTTTTTTTGTTGAGGAAAAAGATTTACTCTGCATTCATAAAGATATTGAACATAAAAAGAAAATATTTGTTTTAAATTTGAAAACACAAATGCCTGAAGTTTTTTACAAAATTAGTTATACTAAGGAGGAAATAAAGAGATAAGGAAGGCCAAATAATTTCACAGTTTTTAAAAATATTATGAGAAAATTAGATTAACAACTTTCACCTTTAAGTGTGCAGCATGAAATGTGGTCTAGTTAACATCTGATGGAACTGATACTTGAATAAATATCTTAAAGATTGTCTCTCTTTTGACTTAAGAAATATTTAAAGGAAGTGCATAAATGGGAAGTAGTGAAGCAGTGCAAGTGCAGCAGTAACCTGATGTGAGCTGGCTTTGTTGACAAATGACTCCACACAACACACCAGTTCTCCTTTCCCGAACTACCAGCATAACAGATTGTCAAGAGTTAGGGCTGGGCTGCCCAATAAATGAGTGACAGATGCTATTAACTCCTCCCTTCACAAAGGGGAACATAAAGGGAATAACGGAAAAGACTTGGATTCAGCAGCAGATGGGAGCTGGATTCAGGAACTGGGAGCTGGATTCAGGAACTGGGAGCTGGATTCAGGAACTGGGAGATGAATTCAGGAACTGGGAGCTGGATTCAGGAACAATTGGATTGGGGTTGAAGGCAGAATGGACACAGTCATCTTTGATGCCAGCTGTTCTATCACTTGATACTAGGGAGAAGAACCCACATCCATCTCACTACAACCTCCTTTCAGGTAGTTGTAGAGAGCAATAAGGTCTCCCCTTAGCCTTCTCTACTTCAGACTAGATATCACCCCAGTTCTCTCAGCCACTCCTCATAAAACTTGTTCAGACTCTCAGCGGCTTTGTTACCCTTCTCTGGACACAGTCCAGCAACTCTGTGTCTTTCTTGCCCTGAGAGGCCCAAAACTGAACATAGTATTCAAGGTGTGACTTCACCAGTGACAAATACAGGAGGATGATCACTTTCCTACTCCTGCTGGCCACACTATTGCAGATAGAGACCAGGATGCTCTTTGTCATTTTGGCTATCTGGGCACACTGCTGGTTCATGTTCACTCGACTGTCAACCAGCACTTTCAGCTCTTTTTCTGATGCATAGTTTTCCAGTCACTGCCCAAAGCCCAAGTGTTGCCTCGAGTTGCTGTGACCCAAGTGCAGGATCCATCACTTGACCTTGTTAAAGCTCATATGATTAACCTCAGCCCATTGATCCAGCCTAGGCAGACTCTCACACTTATAATTCTGTGAAGTAAAATCTCTTCCTACCTACTCTCACACAAATGAATTTGTAGATCTGGACACATGGTGCACAGCCTGAACTATCGAAAGTGACTTATTGGTAATACCTTAACACTTTGCCAGAAATGCTGGCTATTATTATTGATATCCTGAATGCAGAGCATGTTACACAAGCAAAATTATTTGATGTTACTAATTAACATAACACAACTGAAATCACACAATATTGAATGCATATATATATAAATAGATGTGCATAAAATTTTTTACTATATATTTACATATTGCTTTCTGTATACTATTTGTTGCCCAATAAGAGGCAAAACATTCATTAAAAGGGTGAAAGCCTCAGTAGAGGTAACACCAGGTATTTGAACCTTAAAGTATGAGTACATTGTTAAGTCCTAAATGGAGGACAGAAAGCAGTGGCACATTTTTAAATATAGCTTTTTTTAAACTGACCACAGGGCTTGACAGTCATTCAAATGAAGCTTCTTTTCCTCCTGGTGGAAGCAGTTATGTGGGAACAAACACCTGATTTCTGCTGTGTCCCCTGTTTCTGCATAATATTTTGTGACTGGATTTGGTGCATATCATTATCCTTTCCTCAGTAAAGCTTTATTAAAGAGATTTTTTTTTCAGATAATTAGCAGTTCAAATGACTGCATGAAATGAAGAAATTCCCTTATCTACATGTTTATTTGTATAAGTTTAAACTACTTTTTTAACATTATTTTTAATTATATCTCTCTCAGAATAATCACAGAATCAGAGAATTAATCAAGTTGAAAAAGACCTTCAAGATCATCAAGTCCAACCTATCACCCAACACCATCCAATCAACTAAACCATGGCACTAAGTGCCTCATCCAGTCTTATTTTAAGCACTTCCAGGGATGGTGACTCCACCACCTCCCTGGGCAGGACATTCCAATGGCCAATCACTCCTTCGGTGAAGAATTTCCTCCTAACATCCAGCCTAAACCTCCCCTGGCGCAGCTTGAGACTGTGTCCCCTCGTTCTGCTGCTGGTTGCCTGGGAGAAGAGACAAACCCCCACCTGGCTACAACCTCCCTTCAGGTAGTTGTAGACAGCACTAAGATCTCCCCTGAGCCTTCTCTTCTCCNTGCTCTCCAGCCACTCTGTCCCCAGCCTGTAGCCCTGCCTGTGGTTGTTGTGACCAATGTGTAGAACCTGGCACTTAGATGTGTTAAATCTCATGCCATTGGACTCTGCCCATCTGTCCAGCCTGTCATGTTCCCTCTGCAGAGCCCTCCTACCCTCTAACAGATCGACACTTGCCCCCAGCTTGGTGTCATCTGCAAATTTACTGATGATGGACTCAATCCCTTTATCCAGATCATCAATAAAGGTATTGAAAGGGATGGGACCCAACACTGATCCCTGGGGGACACCACTAGTGACAGATGGAAGTGACACCATTCACCACCACACTCTGGGCCTGTCCCTCCAGCCGGTTCTTAACCCAGCACAGATATAGCATACCAGTTATTTATGGCTGGTTAGTAAAAAGAGCTTAATCCCTAATTACAAATTACACAGGGTTCCTATGGAATCATGCTTTTTATTTCCCCCTTTCACTCAAAATAAAAATAAAAAGGAGAAATCATTCAAAACCCTCTCATAGACTATTATACAACATTTGTAAAGGATTCAGATCTCTCCAATATCAAGGGAGCTGGGTTAAATTGATAAATTCTTAAATCTTTTGTCTGTAAATTCTAGAATCCTTATGCATTACTCTTCCATTGTTGAAGTGAAGAGCAGTGGAGTGTAAGTCTGAGCAAGCTAGATACTCTAGAGTGACACTATGTCATTGTCTCAGAATTCCTGGATCAAGACATTCACTAATTAAAAATAAGTTCAATTACATTGTTCACAAATGAAATTGAAATTGTTCACAAATTCACTAATTAATTGGATGAGATACAAGTCCTAAATAGAAGAGGTCTTGTAGATCAGAAATAAATTGCAGTGGCAAAGCTGTATGTGAAAAATGTACCAATACATCCCACATAAAGATTAACTCATGCCAACATTATTAATCTCAGACTTTCAGAAACATTTGTATTTGTTTTCAATTATTGTATTTTTAATTACATTCCAGTTAATTTTTTTAATAAACCACAAAATGCCACATATTTAATAAAGTATCCATTGAAAATTTCATTATCCTTACTAAGTGTTAAAAACTTGTTCAGCTGAGGTATTTAAGCAGTGGATTTTATTTTTCCTTGAGATTACAGGGTTTTTCAAATTTCTTTCAAGGCCTTCCTGTAATTATCTTATTAATCATTCCCTATACTTGAAAGTCAGTGATAATTTCATTAAAGCTGAGCTACATTAACTACTTTAACACTGAAATATTGCAACTAATATAAAGAAATGTGTTTGAATCGTTTCTTGTATTAAGAAAACACTGATGTCAGTGTATCAGCATTTATATGCATAATATGGTATTAAATTCTGAAAACTGATGGTATTTTATTGCAGCATTTCTATGACCTCTTCAATATAGCAAACTATAGTTTGTTAGCTAGTCACCCACATACGTGTGTGCATTTCCCTGGTCTTAAAGGCTAAGCAGAACAGAACTAATCCAGTTTTATAACTCAAAGAAGCAGTGTTTCAGTGACTTGTTTATGAGAAGCTCTATTCTTGCATAAAATGTGTTGTAGGGAATTTTTCCTACTGACAAGAGAACGAAACAAAAATATTCATAAGTGCATTTGTTTCTGTATTTATATGGAGATTTGCTTTTTGTTCGTTTGGGGTTGTGTTTTTTTTTTAATGAAAAAGACTTTGCTTTCTGTCTTTTGGAAATTTTCTCACAGCATTATTTTTATAATAGATCAGTGGAAAAGAAGGAAATGTTACATTGGTTAATTTTTATTGTCATGTTGCTTAAACTTATCACTGTCTAGAGTCATAACCACAGACAGAGAAACTACAATATCAGCTGTGATTACTGATTCAAAAATCATACGTATTCTGGAATTCTTATACAGTCTTAGCACAATAATAATAATAATAATAATAATAATAATAATAATAATAATAATAATAATAATAATAATAATACAGTAATAGAAAATGTCCAACATCTTTGTGGTACTATGTGACATAATGGATCAGCAACTGGAATTGCAGTCAACTCAAATTTCAGATGAAAAAAAAGTATCCTGTATTTGAATAAAAATTAGAATCTTTAAAACATAAAATACAATTAAAGTGAACAAATCTCAGATTTTTCTTTAAAAACAGTGTATTCTGAAAACATCAAATAATTCTATTTTAAATTGTGTAAAATTATTCATAATTTATAATGCAAGCATAATGAAATCTATAAAAGTGAGCAATTTTACTGAAATACAATGTATATTAGAGTATAGCTGATACCTCTTATCAAGTAAGTCAGGTTACCATTAGAAGAACACAAATAGTTTCTTCTTTTTTGTCATTTTTTCTTTTTTTTTCTTAGCAAAACATTGTCATTTTTCATACATCTCATTTTAAGGAGAAAAAAAGTTCTGTTCTGAAATCTTTTTCAGATGTGTTTTATTACCTTCATGTTATAGTTTGGAATGTTTTCAAAATTTAGCTATCTAAAATAAAACATGAAAATTCTAAAAAGTTACGAGGGACATCTGACATATAGCTGCATTAACTTTCTATATGGTTTTCCATAACTGATATTATGATATTGTGTTAAAGTTAACTTTTAGGCAGTAATTCCTGTGACACCACACTAATTTAAAAAAGCAGCAAAATCATTATGCTAAGCAAGTAATCACACAGTAAGACAGAAAACTATCAAGGGTAGTTAATGCTGCAGGGCAAATCTGTTGCAAAAATTATGCTGGGAAAGAAAAGCATAGGCAGAAGCCAAATACATGATGTGCACTAAACTGAATACTCAAATGGGGTACATCAGAACTGGATTCATTTTCCCTGAAGACAATTTTCTGCTCGCCTTTGGGTTGATGGAGATTTCTCTTCCTGTCCCTTGAATACACTGAAATGGCTCTTTCTACTCAACTCCAACAAAATGGCTGCAAATTCTGCTCATAAAATTTAGTAGGCCAGTTATATATGAACACATCTGTGTGGCCTTACTGTGATTTCACAATCTGCCTACTGTTTCCTCCTTTTTATAGAATATCAGATTTTAGGGAGGAGTGTTTTAGGTTTTTATTTTTTTATTCAGTAGAGACGAGTGTGGTTTGTTGTTTTGTTTTGTTTTTTCAGTGAGGATCTTATACATGGCATAGCAGAGATTATTTAAGGTACGTTCAAGTCAAATTATGTACAAATTCTACATACACCATTTGAAATTTTATATGAATGAATTTTAAGTTTCTGGAACAGTGTAGCTCCTCTAAATAAAATAAAACATTAGTAATAAAAAAAAATATTGCAGCCATATTGATGATATTGCAATGCTACATTTTCTGGACATTATATAAGAAAACACACCACTGAAATCACACTACTACTGAAACAGACATTGTTCCCTGCGAAACATTTTTGTTTCTTTTGGATTCTATCTTACACACATCTTAGTGTTAACTACCTCTACTCTATACCTTAAAATCTGTTGTAATGATATCTTTTGTAATATTTTTTTGGCTAGTAGAACAGTCAACATCACAGAATGTGACAGCAGCTTCAGCTCAAGCTGGTTGAAAATGGGAAAGGTGTCTACTACTGATGTGGGTTGTAATGATATTTCTGAGTCTGCAGATACACATACATGTAAATCAGTGGTAAAAGAAGTGAGAAGGTATGTATACTATGCAGTATGCTATGCCTTATTAAGAGGATAAGAAGCTGCAAAAATGTACATTACATTTCCTATAGACCTTTGTACTTAAGAGTCACCTGAGAAACTTGAGGCACTTTTTCACCATTAGGGAATAGATACAATACAGAATTGTAGAATAGTTTGTTTTGGAATGGAACATTAAAGATTTCAATCATGGGAAGCTGAAGCAGATTCTTCCAGAATTCTGTAAACATACTGTAAAATATCTATATTTTTATATATTTTACTATTTAATATTTTTGGTGGAGGTACATTCAAACACTGCCATAATGTATTTACAAAGTATATTTACAGGTTCTCTTATTTGGTTGTGAGTAATACATTCCATATGTGAAGACAGTGAAACGATTTAAGCACATATCTGGGAATTTCCAATACAGCAATTTAAATTGGAAAGAAAGGTGCTGTGATATGCATTTCCCACAAGGTTTTTGTAGCAAATTAGCTGAGTACTCACAGCTTGATCCTTTGTTCAGTACCTTCCCAGATGCTGTAACTATAATTCAAGCAGCTCTTGGCTAAGAGAGGGCTAAGGACCTTTCTCTTCTCTTGCACAGTTCATGGTCTGGAGCTTTTCCTTGTGCTCTGTCACTGGGCTGTAGGAGCGTTGGTTGCCTTGGTCCAGGTGTAAGGCACAGGTTAGGACAACCTCTTCAGCTGCAACTCTGGCAGCTTTTGGCTCTTGTTTCATTCTGGGCGAGGACAAGGTAAATTGCTTACTTTCTCAGCTGGTTTAAATACTGTCCCAAGGCAATTAATGCCCTTTGGTAACAGAGAAACCTGATAACTGAACCTATAGAATGGGGCATAGCCAAACATGGCCGGGGCGCACACGGTTCACAGCTGTCTTACAAGGTTAATTACACATTTCTCTGGATCATCTGGACCCTAGGAAGTGTCCAGGTTTGCACATTCACAGGTGCTTAACCCATTGTCTGGGTTATGGCATGTTTTGCAGTTTGTCCCTTCAGGACACGTACAAATTCTGAAACTGATTCTGCACGTTCCCAAAGCTTTGTTTCTTTAGTGACCAGTTATAAAGCATTTCTGTGTCCTTGAGGCTGTAACAAGGCCTTTGATGTCATTGTCTGTGTGTACCTTCAAGGCTCTTGATACCACTTTTTTTTATATACTCTTTGGGGTAGCTGCTACAAAAAGGAATCTAAAGATGATAGCTCCATTTAAAACACTCATGGTAAACTGACTTTGATTCCTGTCCTTCGAATTCTCAGTTACAGATCCTAGATCCCATGTCTGAATTTTCTCTCTTTACCTTACCAGTTGAATAGCCCAACAACTAACATCACAGGAACAGAGATGCATTATGGCCAAAATACGCGTTTAGACATTTTCCTTGATGACCAGCAGTCTGTAAGAGCTCTGTGCAAGGTAACTCTGCAGAGATTTTAGAGAAAATAGAAAAAATATTGGCTTACAAATAAAATCTTGAATGTCTCTGAAAGCACGGACTTCTATTTATGATTCTTAGTTTGATACCATTGCTGTCTGTCAGCTCAGTGTGGTCAATATTAAAATGGGCAAGCTTTGAGATCTGTCCTGAATTTGGACTTTCATATTGTGTGTTTGTTTATTCGTTAGTTTGTTTTTCTCTGGAGTCTGCATACCTACTCAAAGAGAACACCCATTTTTTTCCAATCGGCCTTTATATGTTATATTGCTTAAGGCAAGGAACTCTAGGATTTATTGCCAAGCTTATCAGATAAACTACAGAAAGATCCCTTTCTAGTCTTTTATCATTAATGACAGAGTTGAGCTGCAGGGCCAGTGTACTTGACAACAATTCCCTAAACATACTGCTACTGCAAAGAATTACAGCTCCTTTTCTAGTCTGGATTTATTTTGAAAAGAAATGAAAGTACCTAGGATAATGTCATCCATATCTTGTGAGGTTATGCAGTCTAAGCAGGATGTGCACAGGGAACCAAGGCTTAGGGACTGCACAGCAGAAAGATCTTGTTCTCCAGGTTTATTCAGAATGAACTTGGCATGATTAGCTTAGTATGCCAGCAGCACTCACAACTTAATTTAACCTGAAAGTCCAATTCCATTGGGAAAAAAAAAAATATATATGATGGAAAATGTAATTTAAAAAAATAATTAGTGATTATTTATTGCAAAAAGTATGCTTGCTATTTTTTTAATTATTATTATTATAAAGACTTCAGTTTAAGGCTCTGAAAACATGGAAGAAATGACCAGCTAGCGGAAGTGCTTGCATGCATACACTTACAATGTTAGTTATGCATCTCTCAAGAATGGTATTTCTGATTTTTTTCTAATTCTCTTGAATTTAATAAAAAAAAAAAAATTTCAATAAATACGCATGAAACAAGCATGTATTCTCTTATGAACATGTGAAGTTCCGTGACAGTACTCAACAAGCTGCATTCATCTGGCTTACTGGAATAAAAATCAGTTGGATTCTTTAACAAGTTATAACAGCCCAGTAAGTTTCCTAATAATATATTCTCTAAAAAAATGCAAAACAGGCTTATTAATACTGCACAGAAAATTGAGTATTGAGTACTGGATAGCAACTGAGGTAGCATAATTTTTCAACAAAAATTTTAGAAGAAATGATACTGAGTCTATGAAGTGTAATATATTTACATGTTGTTTTTGAAATAACATACTCAGTACTTTTTTTTTAATTCTGATTTTCAGAAATCTAATGCACTAGGATGACCGTAATTTAATAGTTATTTGTATATTTGAATAAAATATATTACGTATGCCTCAAACATATAATACATTAAGTAAATCATAAAATCCAAAATATAAATGTGTGGGAAGTTACACTTCAAAGCAGTTTTATAATTTGTCATAATTTCACTACATAAATGTCAGGATATAAAAAGATATTTAAAATCCAAGGATATGTATTTTATATTTCCTATACAAGATTTAAAATAATGTTATGAATAAGGGGCAAATTACTTTTAACATTAAAATCCTACTTCTGGGTATTAAAATATCAATTATACTTTCATAAATATCAGAGCAAGTCAGAATATGTGCTAACAGAAAGTATAACACATAATATAAGAAAATAATATTTTAGGAGAATGTTGTGGAATTTCTATCTCAGGAACTGAACGAGAATTGCCTATCTTCCATAAGATTTTACCTCTTCTGTAGAATTTTGTAGCTGTTTTATCCTTTATTAAATTTTACAGGAGGTTAAAAGAAATACTCTAGAACAGGTATTAAGTTATACAAGACTTCATGGTAAAAGGTTAGTGAATCCCTATGGCCTTCTTATAAGCATTAAGCAAAACTCATGATGCGGATATGATGAAAATAAAAAATTTTATGTAGAGAATTTCTGTCTCAAGAATGAGTATGGGCCTGATTCCCAAGACACTGCACATTAGGTCAGTTGGTGTTTATCCCCAAGGAGGAACTTGCCCAGTGGTGGTACAATATTATCTGTTGGTATATGATGACTGAATGCTGGTCTTCACCAGCCAAATTCAAGATTTCTGGAGATCTCACTTTAAGATCAAGAACTAAATAGAATCCCTGTCAACAGAATATATACATGTCAACAGAAAAATTCTGTCTTTGAATCTAGAGTTATAGTTTATTTTTGATCTCATATATGTTGCATATTTGCATGTAGTATAACTTACAAATAGAACAAATATAAAGTTTTGTTCAGTGACAAAGCAGCTACAACATATGCAAGTATTACCTATTTATATAATGACAGAATGATTTGAGTTAGGAACAATCTTAAACATCAACTAGGGTTATCACCACAGCAGAGCAGTGTCAGAATCACCTGCCTCAATCTGCTATTCACACTTCTTTAGGTGCAGCCAAGGATATATTTGGCTTTCTGGGCTGCAACTACAAACTGGCACCTCACATCCAGCAGAATCCCCAAGTCATTTTTCGTAGGGTTGCTCCCAGTCCACTCATTGCCTGTGTTTGGGATTTACACAGTCCAGACACAGTCCAGGTGCAGGATTTTAGAATCATAGAATAGAATCATAGAATCAAGAAGGTTGGAAGAGACCTCAAAGATCACAGAGTCCAACCTGTCACCCTAAACCTCATGACTATCTAAACCATGGCACCAAGTGCCACGTCCAATCCCCTCTTGAACACCTCCAACGACGGCAACTCCACCACCTCCCTGGGCAGCCCATTCCAATGGCCAACCACTCTCTCTGTGAAGAACTTTCTCCCCACCTCCAGCCTAAACCTCCCCTGACGCAGCTTGAGACTGTGTCCTCTTGTTCTGGTGCTGCTTGCCTGGGAGAAGAGACAAACCCCCACCTGGCTACAACCTCCCTTCAGGTAGTTGTAGACAGCAATGAGGTCTCCCCTGAGCCTCCTCTTCTCCAGGCTAAACAGTCCCAGCTCCCTCAGCCTCTCCTCATAGGGCTTGTGCTCAAGGCCTCTCACCAGCCTCGTTGCCCTTCTACCTTCTAACAGATCAACACCTGCTCCCAGCTTGGTGTCATCTGCGAATTTACTGATGATTTAGACTTGGCTTGTTGAACTTCATGAGGTTCACACAGGCTCAACTCTCTAGTCTGTTCCTCTGGATGGCATCCCTTCTCTCTGGAGTATCAATCACACCACTCAGGTTGCTGTCATCAGCAAACTCACTGGGGGTGCAATCAACTCCAATGTCCATATCCCCTGCAAGGATATTAAATAATAATGGTCCAAATACAGACCCCTGAGAGACATCATTCATTGGTGGTCTCCACCAGACATTGAACCGTTGACTGCAATTCTTTTCACTACAATCATGAGTTTAAGAAAGAGCTGTTAAGGGAAGAAAAATATCTTTTTATAGAATATGATTCTTTAGTCCCTACATAATTTTTCATGCAAATTTCTCTGAAACTATAGTTTAATTGTTCAACTTTTTCTTATGAATGAAATTTTAATAAAGTATTTATAGAATAGCAATGCTATTATAAAAACTGGGCAGAAAAAACATTGTTCATGATGTTGTGGGGTTTGTTTTTGTTTGATTTGTTTTTTTCTTCTTTAGTTATAACAGAAATGATAGTAAAATCATTTGGTGATTAATAAACCACTCAGTCTTCAGTGAAATGAGAAGTGAAAGCAATTAAAGTTGTCCTCTGCAGACAGCACTGAAAGATTAAAATCTGAGAACAGTAAAGGACACAGAAACATATTTTCATAGTTTAGGAGGTTATGAAGAAAGCTGAAAGTATTGATTTATCATTGAGTGAAATGATAATTCATTTCATGCCTGAAATTTTACTTTTAGCATTCTAACTAATTTTGCCGTAAAATTGCATATAGATGTGTAGATATGGTTTACATGATGCTCCACATATAAATCATTGCTAAAAGTCTCTGTAATTTTTGATTAGTTAAAATATTTTAAAGTCCCCAGTATAGCAGCACAGAGTTGGAATTTCTAGTTTTTATATAATCTGAAATCATACTTAGTACTTGAAATTCATATTGATAGTTCAAAACAAATCATGTGTTTAATGCTAATTTCTGACATTCAGTATGAAAGCATGTTGCTTTTTGGTCAGAATGTGTCACATTGTGTCATGTTATGAACTGTCCTGAATGGTATTACTGTAACAGGCTATGACAAACCAATGAAACATACTAAAAGAAATGAATTATTTTTAAGACTATTTCACAATCACTGGAGTCACAAGGATTCAGTTTGAATACTACACGTCAAGTAGATGAGAGTAATTTTAGCTGCATTTGTGCTTAACTGTCAAGTTAAATCTCATTTCTTCACACGGAATCATCCTTCATGTATATACAGGTAAAAATTTATAAATACACATGTATGTATATAGATTTGGTTTGTGCAACTTGCTATACACAGCCTTTTGCAGTGTATCTAAAAGTGGTGGCAGGGTAGCATAACTCTGCCAGTATTATAAAAGACAGCTAATGAGTTAATTCTATGCAGACAGTAATATCCGTAGCAGACCTTCAAGGCAAAGATTTACCTAAACTCATGCTTGAATCTTTCCTTTTAAGGACAAGGACAGAAGAAGCTACTAAAAGCTTCATTTCAACCACAAGCGACAGTTACTATACTGTACTTTTTTGAAAGGAATATTTTAAACAGAATGACTGCCACACAATAATATATCTAAAAAGACTTTTCTAAAAAAGTTAGTTGTGATCAGCCTATAACCAGTGTTTCTGTGGTCTTAAGCAGAATTGACAGAAGGTCTTTTTTCAAGATAAATTTAATGGACATCACAAGTTTAAATTTTTGTTCTGCCTCCTCTCAAGTGACACAGTTTCAAATCCTAATGGGAAGCAAGTATTTGCTTATAGCATCATCAGAAACAAGTACATTAACTATGACCAAGCCAATTAATTTTCTTTTAGAAAATCCATTTTACAAATAATTCTGGAAGCCCTGGAGACATAGACAACTTGATCAGTTCCTTGGCTTTCATGTATTTAGTAGAACAGACATGGGAATTTTTACTTGATTACCATATGATGTATTTTTCAAACTCAAATCTACTGTAGTATGAGTTCTTTCTAATTGAGTATAAAGACATTCTTCATAAACAAGAACACAATTTCTAAATGTTATGTTCTAATATTTACAAAAAGTAATAGTAAATATTACTGGGTTTGCATGCACCCTCAGAAAGCTTGCTGATGACACTGAGCTGAGTGGCATGGCTGATACTCTAGAGGGAAGGGGTGCCATCCAGAGGGACAGACTAGAGACGTGAGCCTATGTGAACCTGGTGAAGTTCAACAAGGCCAAGTCTAAAGTCCTGCACCTTGACTCTGCCAGCCCCAAACATGGACACAGTCTGGGCAATGAGTGGATTGAGAGCCCTATGAGGAATGACTTGGGGATTCTGATGGATCATAAGCTGGACATGATGTGTCAGTGTACAGTTGCAGCCCAGAAAGCTAACTGTATCCTGGACTGCAGTGAGAAGTGTGGCCAGCAGGAGAAGTGATTCTGTCACTCTGCTCTGGTGAGACCTCATCTGGAGTACTGTGTTCAACTCTGAGATCCACAGCAAAAGAACGACTTGGACTTGTGGAGTTGGTCCAGAGGAAAGATATGAAGACGATTGGGAGGCTGCAGTGTTGCAGACTTTTAGTAACAAGGAATTAATGAGTTGTTCAGTTCAGAAAAAATACAGCCATGTGAAAACACAGTTCTTTTCTCAATACTTCTGCCAAGATGTTTCAAAAGTATCTTAGTTTTTAAATATATATAACTTCTTGATAATGTTAGCCATATGGAGAACACTGAGATGCGGAGGAAAAGAGTTAGCCCTTTGACCTATAGATGATGCACAGCCTTCACAATGTTTCTTCTACTAACATAGTTTTAGATCTAGGTATTAGACATAACAGCATCACCTTTTCTCTTTCAATTAGTTTCTTCACATCAGTAATAGTTATGAGTTGAAACACTTATCAATGAAATATTTTCCTGATGTTCATATTTCTATTTATAGAAGTAGAGAATTATTAAAGACTGATTAAACATACCCAGTAAAAAACTGTTTTTATCATATTTAGTCCTTTAATCAGTTCTTATGAGTGATATAAGACAAAAGGAAAGAATCAACTATTTTCATTATAGCTAGGTAGCATTATGTTTGTGTATATACACACACACACACACACAGACAGATATAGAATAATAGAATCATAGAATTGTTAGGGTTGGAAGGGACCTCAAGGCAGGGACACCTCACATTAGATCAGGTTGCCCAGAGCCATATCCAGCCTGGCCTTAAAAACCTCGAAGGACGAGACCTCCACCTCCCTGGGCAACCTGTTCCAGTGTCTCATACCCCTCATGGTGAAGAATTTATTCCTAACATCCAATCTGAATCTACCCATTTCTAGTTTTGTTCCATTCTCCCTAGTCCTTTCATTACCTGACACCCTAAAAAGTCCCTCCCCACCTTTCTCGTAGGCCCCCTTCAGATACTGGAAGGCCATGATAAGATCTCCTCAGAGCCTTCTTTTCTCTAGAATGAACAGCCCCAACTCTCTCAGTGTGTCTTCATAGGAGAGGTACTCCAGCCCTCTGCTCATCCTCATGACCCTTCTCTGGACACCTTCCAGCACATCCAGATCTCTCTTGTAATAGGGGCTCCAGAACTGGACACACTACTCCAGTGGGGTCTCACCAGAGCAGAGTAGAGGGGGAGAATCACCTCCCTTGACCTGCTGGCTATGCTTTTCTTGATGCAGCCCAGGATGTGATTTGCTTTCTGGGCTGCAAGTGCACACTGCTGGCTCATGCTGAGCTTCTCATCTCCCAGCACCCCCAAGGGCTTTTCTTCAGGGTTGCTCTTGAGCCATTCACTGCCAAGCCTATCTTGGTGCCTGGGATTTCCCCAACACATATGCAGGACCTTGAATTTGGTCTTGTTGAACCTCATGAGGTTGTCTTGGTCCCACCTCTCCAGCCTGTCAAGGTCCCTCTGGATGGCATTCCTTCCCTCCAGCGTGTCTGATGCATCACACAGCTTGGTGTCAACAGCAGACTTGCTGAGGCTGCACTCAATGCCACTGTCCATGTCACCAACAAAGATATTAAACAAGACAGGTCCCAGTACTGATCCCTGAGGGACTCCACTTGTCACTGGCCTCCACCTGGACATGGACCCATTGACAGCCACTCTTTGGGTGCGGCCATCAAGCCAGTTCTTTATCCACTGAATGGTCCATCCATCAAACCCAGGCTTCACCAATTTGGAGACCAGGATGTCATGCACAGGTTTGTGCATTGGGTTTGCTGGCTTGGTAAATTTTCTTCATAGTAACTCATTTTCCTTTGCTTAGTAAACTCTCTTCATCTCCACACATGACTTTTCTCATCTTTAACCTTCTAATTCTCTCCCCTTTGTTGCTATAAGAGAGTGAGTGAGTGGCTGTTTGGGGCTCAGCTGGCTACTGTGGTCAGATCATGACAGTATGTACCAATGAGCATTACCTTGCACAACTGTAGAAGCTAATTCAAATTCAGTAACAGTGAATCCGTTGTTTGTCAGTTTTAATGATGGTTGGATAAACTGAGACAGAGATTAAACCAGGCAAATTAAAATCTAGGAAAACCCTGAAAAAATCTTGGTCTGTTGTTAATTAACCATAGAGATTGTATTCTGTTACAATCAATAGTGCCTTCATGTTCACCATGTGCCTCTTAACAGATTTCTTCAGAAATTTTTGTAGCATGAGGAACTTGGACCAGCCTGTAAGTTAGACAGACAGTAATAATAAAAGTGTTCTCAGCCCATTTCTGTGATAAGGACGGATTGATTTGTTGTCAAGTTAAATGAGAAAGTCATAAAGCAATATTTCATACATGAGATGAAACCTTCATCTTCAGAATCTTAAATGGCAAGTTTTCTACTTCCAAGAAGCGGGGCATTTTTGCGCCTTTCAGGGTGCTTATTTAGCCTTCCTTCTCTGAGTCAACTGTTCAGTCAACTCTGATGGCTACGGTCCATGATGGTTGCTGAGGTCGAGCTGACACTACTTGACAGCAATTTAAATGGGAGGGGGAAGAGGGGGGGGCCACTTCAATCAGGCCCTTTCTTTCATTTATTTCACTGGGCCCTTTCTTCATCAATGGTGTTATATGTTTGTCATCTTTTTCCCCAAAATAAAGAGTGGTTAGCAAGAATTGTTCTGGTTTCATCAGGCACCTTGTCAGTTCTGGATCCAATATCTAACTCTCCTGGCTTTTCTACACCCATTGCTCTGATCTGATAGATCTCCCCTACTTGCACATTTTCCTATACTCCTCTTTGTACAACTGCATCACAAGTCTCCACTGCCCCTTTGTTACATTTACTTCTTTATGCTTATATTTCTCACAAAATACTTATACATTCTCATATAATAGCTATATTATTAGAAGTGTTACAATTATTTCAATACACCTATGCCTTGGTTAAAGGCAAATATTTTAATGATGTACTTAATGGTTGCAACTTACTTTATGGTTGCAACAGTCTCAGTTTTGGCAACTTCCCTTAAGTTTCATAAATGAATATGTAATAACGATTCCAGAAAAGAACTACATCCAGAGGAAAAGTGAAAAGTTATGTCATCTGAAAGTTGCCCTAATGGATGAGGAAAGGATGTCAGTGATCAGAAAATAGTTATCAAGTGTAAGAAGCAAATATAGCAAAAGGGTATATCGGTATAGTGCAAAGAGGAACAAAACTTCACTAAGCAAAAAGTTAATCACCAACAAGACAAAATGTCATGTCTGTAGACCTTTATAAACAGCATTATTTTTTGATCAGCAGAGTCAAATTAGCCTTATGATACTTTATAGGTTCTGTTTTCTTTACTTTTAAACATTATTAATACATTTTCTTACTCTGCTTTCAAACCTTCTGTGTATATTTGTATGTATATAGAAATATTGGTGCAAGAATAATTTCATATCCTTATTGACCATATCTTCACTCAGTATTAACTCTGAAATTGTCACAGTTATTAAATCATTTTTCAAACTCAAAACTGTAATAATATATTATATCTTTTCTATTTGCAATTAAAGGATAAATTAATACATTCATACTTCAAACAGAGGGTGTACTGATTGCCAACACATTGTATTTCCTTAATCCAATGAAAGATATTAATCACTGAAATCTTTTACAAAGGCAATATGTTTGAGCACTTAGTTTTACTGTACATGGATCACTTCATTTTGCATAAAACCTTTGGTTACACTTTTATGCATTTTCCTTTTATTGCACAAATTGCAGTTTCTGCTACAGTAAGTTCCAACATAGTAAATTAAACTTTTTTCTCCCCTTTTTACTTTACACATTGAAAGCAATTCTCTCCCTAATTTGCGAAATTATGCTCAGTAATAAATCTTCCATAAAATAAGTTTTGTAGATGGTTATGAACTATCTTTTATAATTTACAATCTGTTAACATTCTGTCAGGAAATTACGCTGATAAAAGCTTTCTTCTAATATAAGAGGTGGTCTTATGAAGTCCTATGGTTCTGTTATGATATAATGGGGTGTTTTAAAAAGTCACTCCAGTTGCTTTTTTAAACAAGCCTCTTATTTAATTTAATTAAATGTCACTTCATTAAGATACTGTTTTTCAAGACCTAACCCTGTTTTCTGTGTAATTTCTCACTTTCTGAGCATATATGCTCCTGAAGTTTGATGTTTCACTTGTGTTCTGGTTTTACTGGAACAGTGTCACAGGCCAGCCATGGGCTGCAGCAGTTCTGAGTCAGCCTGGACAGATGAATTGAGTTGGCTTACAAGTGTATCCCATACCATGACCATCACACTCATTATAAAGGGGGAAGTTTGCATCCTGGTAGAGCTTCCTGCTTAGGATTCCTACTTTGGTTTGTCTTGACCACCTGCTCATCTTCTTTTTCTTGTTCTCAAGAATTGCCTTCCTGTTTAGTATGGCAGTTGTACAAACAATAAAAAAATGTTTGGATTGGTTTTGGTTAGGTTTTATAGCTTTATAGCTTTTTATGCAGTATTTGAGATAGAAAATACTTTTTTTCAGGGAATTTACATATTAATTGCACTACATTTGAGAAACAGAGGAATGCCACTAATTCTCTAACCAACAGCAGAACCAAAGCAAATTCTAGTGAAACAGTTATCTTTAATAAGCCATTATTAATAAAGGGACTAATCTAATTAGAGATCTGTATTTCCCTATTATCTCTAATCTCTGCTCCAACAAATATTTAATTACTTTAAGATAAAAGGAATTGAACTACAGTGACTAAGATGGATGCACACCAATCATTGTCACTGTGTCTTAATCTCTGGTGAGTAACTGGAAGCAATATGTTTAGCACTATTTTGTGTTTAGTGACGACAGTGATAGTTTTATTTTTATTCACATATTTATATGGTAACAATGGTACTGTCATTAATATTGTTTCCTCTCACCCAGGTCCATTTTATCTCTTTGGAACATGATACTACAGGGCTTTTTTTAAAGTGTTTGATTTTTGAAAAGTCAAACTGAAAGAAACTCAAAAGACATTTGTACTGGTTTCATGGGGCAAGGTTTTAGTATCAGGGGTGGCCTCTGTCAAAAGCTTCTAGAGGCTCCCTCTATCAAATAGAGCCAATGCCAGCTAGCTCAAATTTCTATATGTGTAATTGAAATGAGTGCTTGAATATCCTCCACATTTAAAAATAATTTGAGTCTCAGCCAAAACCCTCACTCTAGATTTCTTATGTTTGGTTCTCTTTGTTTTGTTTTGTTTTTAATAGTGACAATAGTAATTATACTTTTTAAGCAATTAAAAGTAATATGGCAAAAGAAGAAAAAAAAGTAAAAGATCCAAGCAAAAATTAATATGAAAAATGACCCTTTGGATCTTTGAGTGAAAAATAAGACAGTGCATGGTGAAAATTGTTGCTGAAGCAAACTGTCATGAGCAGCTTCTGTATAACAACCTTGTACAATATTCAGATACAAACACACTGTTCTTGATATGGTTCTTTTGAAAAATCACTACAGCATTGATATCTTTAGTTGCTGTACAAAGTATTGATTATGCTAAGAGAGTTTAAGAGGTCTGTTTTGATGCTTAAAACGAGGAACAGATATTTCATATAACAAGACCTTGATTGATGAAGTCTGATCATACATATTAACTATTTCCATTTTTTTCCCCAATTTTTTTTCCAAGTCAGTGTATTTCCATTTGTTCACTGTTACTGAAAATGGTATAATGATTTAAATGTTGAATTGTCTTTTTAAGGTTTCTTATTCTGTTTAGAGACCATTACAAGCATCAGAAAGTACAAAAATGAATGGGGAAAGAATTAGAATAGCTTGGAAAAGATCTTTAAGATTAAGTCAACCATTAACCTAGCACTGCCAAGTTCCCTATTAAACCATGTCCCTAAGTGCCACATGTACGTGCCTTTTAAATACTTCCAGAAAGGGTGAGTCAATCACTTCCTTGGGCACCCTGCTCCAGTGTTTGACAACCTTTTCCATGAAGCAATTTTTCCTGTTATCTAATATAAATCTCTCCTGATGCAACTTTAAGATATTGGTTGTTACTTGGGAGAAGAAACCAACACCCATATTGCTACAACCTTCTTTCAGGTAGTTGTAGAAACCAATAGGATCTCCCCTGAGATTTCTTGTCTCCAGGCTAAGCAACCCCAGTTTCCTCAGCAGCTGCTCAAAGATTTGTTCTCTAGACTCTGCACCAACTTGGTTGCTCTTCCTTGGATACACTCCAGCACCGCATTCTCTTTCTTGCAGTAAGAGCCTAAGACAAGGGGGAAAAAGAGGCTAAAACCAAATACAGAGTTTAGTCACACTTAAATGACCACTGAAAAAATGTTTTTGAACACTTTAATTTTATATATAGTCCTTAGTATTCTGTTGGGAAATAGTGAAGAAATAAACAGGTTTATTCCCTGTTGTATTTTCTTCCTTATTACTTGTGTGAATTTCAGCATGATAGTTAAACATATTTTTTTCCTCATTGTGAGTTGTCAAGGTTGTCAAAATCTCCAGAGCCAGAACTATGGATGCATTATGATGCATTATTTTCATGATACCCCCCCCCCCCCATTTTTTTTTTTCTTTTTAAATCAATTTTCAGTAGGAACCAGAGTGAAAAAAGCAATGAGAATCATCATGGGAATAAATGAAAATATATTAAACGGTCATGGCAATGTTGTATATAATACAGCTTTTCTTTACAAATGTAAAATAAAGCAGAAAATAGTCAAGAGAAGAAGTATATTCTTTATGTGGAAACACATGATTTCATTATGATTTGTTATTTATCTTTGTGTGAGTGAAAGGCACTTCAATTTGAAAATGGAAACACTATGAAGAAATAATTAACTGCTTCATTACAAAGGACAGAAGACTAGAACTGTCAATGTTTCACCATGGGTAAAATTTAGTCTACTACAGAAAACCAAAACACTTTCATGTATATCATTCAAGTTCCACTCCAGCTGTATTCTAAGGGTGTTACTGGATGTTCAATGAAGCATGTGTTTTGTTTTGCATTTTTGAACAGGATTGCAATCCACCTGTAAATATACTCCATACTGTACAAAGTTTTATATTGTGCTCATTGCTGTTGCATCTGAGAAGCAGCACATTAGGGGCAGGAGTAACATCTGTGCTGTGCAAGTTCTGTCATCTCATTCTTGGATATGTTTACAATGCAGTTGTTTAGAGGTATTGCTTTCGGAAGTTTATAGGAAGATATGAACTTTGTCATCTGTTTGCAGTTGTGCATAATGGAGTTGGCAATGTAAATTGCAGAGTCAAAGTCAAAGATAACCTCAAACACCTTGCTGAAAGAAGTGGTATTTGAGATGTTTCACAATTTCTCTGAGAAAGTTCTTTCCAAACAAACTTCATGTCTAATGAAAATTGTTTTCTGAAAACATAGAAAAAGCACTAAACTTTATACTTAAAAGTGCTCTTTACTCAGGATTGTAACAAACATTTTGTCCAGCACTTTGCTGAGCTCTGTGAAAATGGTAACTACTTTCATAACAGTAATGGTTCTTTTGTTTATTCAGAATATCCTCTCTACATCTGCTTCCACTAATTGATAATGGTCCCTGGCACCTCCACAGTGATCCATATGTCCTGTAACTTTCTCTTGGCACCTTTCACATTCTTACTTCATACTGGCCTATTTCCTTCTTAGTATTCTACTAATTCTTACTTTTTTAATGACCTACTTTTAATTCTTACTTCTTCACTGACCTACTTCCAATTCTGAATCCAAAAATCATCCTGACTCTGCTAAAATATAAACATTCAGAACTGCGCTGATGGTCATAAAGACTCACAAGTCAGTAATAAAGCTAAACGAACTCCAGAGATATGTGTACGGATTTGTTTTTCTTCAGCACTGGCAAGAAGAAATCACTATGACCAAGTAAGGCCAACAGTTTAAGACTGCACTAAGAAAAACGCCTTGTGCGGATCGGCAAATTGTATGTATGTATGGATATCAGCATTTTGGTAATCATAGATACTAAATGAAAATCAGATTCAGCAGAAAGGAAAGCTTTCCTCTCAGAATGCTTCATCAGATAGGAAGAACAACTGTCACAAATGTGAGAATATCCTTGGCTGAATTTTCCTATTCAAAGCTGTTTTATTCCTCCAAAATATGAGTTCTTTTCAATAGGGACAATGCTTGCAATTACAGGAACTTTAGAGTATCTGCAGAACTTTAGTTTTCCAGGTATTTGAAAGCATTTGGGATTGCTCATTTGCTAGTTTGAAAACAGAAATAGTAGAATTGAGCTCCTGTCTCTTCAAAGGTGAAGACAGGAAGAGAACCAGCTCTCATTTTGCAAATAGGTGAAAGAAAACTGACCAAAACAATGTTGGTGTTAGAATCAGAAGGAGTGTCCTACACTACACCAACATTTCCTCTTCAGATCCTCTTCAGTTACAAAGGTTCAGATCTCTATCATTTTACAGAATTTAACACCATGAACTCCACATAAACCATATTAATGGGGTTATCTTTAAGAGCCTGCTTACAGGATTGGTAACAGTATTCTGTATAGGGGTTAGTACAATGGACACTTAATTCCAGCTTAGATGTTAGTAAATATTCCATTAAAAAAAACAGAAAACATGAAATACTTCTTTTTATATCCCCTTTTTGAACAAACAGCAATATTATGTTCTGAATGGTATGGAGATATGTCTGTACCATCTCCAGAGCAAGAAGAAAGTGCTACCTGGCCTTCTGATTGCTTCCTGTCTAGTAAGAAGCTGAAATAAAACTACCTCTTTACTGGATGTATTGGAAACACCATCTTCCAGTTGCCAGTGTCACAAAACTAGTAGGAATACCATATCTTTTAGACTTACAGCTTTTGTGTGAAATTCATCTACAAATGACTGATGGACTCACAAGTAATATTGACAGATGGACAGGCTGATGGATAGTGTAATTTTATAAACTATTTTTTTCCTGAAAACACACTTCACATCTAAGCAAACAAAAAACTACAAAACTTGAGCCCACTAAAGGGGAAACCCCAAAGAATAACCAACAGAAGAACAACTTTTCAAAGTCGAAGAGACGACAAGTGCGAGGAGGAAGAGAGAGTAAGCAAGAGAGTGCTCTAAATCATCTGATCTCCTAGATGTCTGGTGAATTCTCATAACTGTTAAAGCACAGATAACATTTTCCTTTGTTTGGTTAAATTTTACATATCACTTACACCCCATGTGAATACCTGTTTACTTGTTCTTACAGCTTGAAGGGGGAATTTTACCCTAGTCCCTAACTGCAAAAAAATAAAATAAATTACCATTGGATGTAAAAGAAAAAAAATTATAAGGTCTACATAATTTATTATATTGCTAGTGGGAATATTGAGCAGAGGCATAAAGTCCTCTCTCTCCATTCTTCTTCTGTAGCTACTGCCTGCAACTTTCTTCTCTTCCTCTTCTGTAGCCTTGCCAGGGGTATCTCTGTTTTGACTACTGTGTGAGGTAATGGGTACGAGGGAGTGGGGGAGGAAGTGAACAGGTCCCATGGATCCATCCAGGGGTTTTCTGAGAGGTTTCTGTATTGTTTATAAATTATGTATATATGTATATATATTGCACATATATTGTATATTTTGTACATGTTCATTGCATTTCGTACTTCTACATTGTAAGTTGCTTGTAAATACAGATTCATTTGCTTCCAAAATCTTCTGAGCTAGTTTGGCAATTTTATTTTGGGGGGATGATTTTCTCCAGATTATTTAGGGGGTAATATTCAACCTACCACACTTGTTTAAAGAGATTGAATACCAAGGGAAATAAATATCTAAAAGAAATATTTTTAAAAAGAGAGCATTATTTAATCTAAACCCCACTGGTTTCAATGGAATTTTTTACAATCTATTCACTAGGATTTGGTAAAGCAACATATCTACATTTTACATAAGAAATGGAAAGGAAAAAAAATCATCTTCCTTAAAAGAAAACAACAAAAAAACTAAAACAACAAAACCCAGTAAGCACTTATTATAGTATTAATAATTTCTTTATAAATATTCTCTTTATGCTTGAATTTTTCAAGTGAAATACAGTTTACTGGTAAAGAGCACTGAAACCAAACCTTAGGTAACTGAAGTAAAAATATTACTAGATCATTGTGTTGTGGCCCTCATTAAATGTTCCTCTGCCTACAACATCAACTGAGCACATTTTGCATGCTGTTAAATCATTTCAAAATTACATTAGTATATTGTGTAGTTATTTTTTGAGTGTGTTGTTCATAATGGCCCTGTTGGGAATAGAACTTTTGTGAGTAATCTGACTAAAAAGTCCAGCTGCATACTATGAAACAGTATTTCATTTATCTGGCCACAGCAGGCACTGACTTCATTACAGTACACAGCAGCCAGCAGAACTTAGCCATTGCAATTATTCTGATGGTTTTCTGTATTGACGCTATTCATCAGAGACAGTTTCACCCTTCATTTTTCTTCCATTGCCAACTTGTTAAAAGTTTCCCAATAAAATGACATAGTCTTTGCCCTGAAGATCTTGCAGTCTAAAAAGAACTGTAGAGGTGAGAGAAAGATTTCATTAAAGGACTTTTGAGTGCATTGAAATGCATTATTTGGCAGGTGGGAGTAGAATAAACAAAGCAAACAAAGTAATGGCTGGCAACTATTCTTTAGTTCTATTTTGGGGGCAATACAGTTTATCTCAAGTAGCTTTTACCTACTACCTGCAAGCCTTTGATTGTAAAATGGCCTAGAACTTCTTGCACATTGCTCAGCTGCTGCAGTGACATCCATTGCTCCTGATCATCCTTTATACCTACCATAAAACCATCAAAGTTGCCTTGTGGAGTCTGTCTTGGTGTAAACTGCATTAATGAGTGTAGCTCTGTATATAAACCAGAAGAAAAATATCCCAGTCAGACCTCACAGTCCCTGTGGGGTTGTAGTGTGGAAGCATAGCTGAGCACAGGCGATAGTGGCATAAAACCCACCTTGCTTCCAGATCCCACATACCAGACTTAGTGGCCATTGGGCTAACCAGTCATGTCAGATGGACAGCTCTAATACTGGGGAGAAGGAGCAATGCTGCTGGTTGTGAATATGTGAGTAGTCAGTTTCATGGTAGCAAGATGAGAGAAAAGCATTAGTAGACAGAAACACAGCTCCTCTGACTTCATAGGAATCAAGAAAACAAGCTCAGTTTTCATAACTGAAGAATGTAATATAAAAATATTTTTGTGATGCAAATAAAAGCTTATAAAGAAACCTTAAAATCATAAACATATAAAAAACCACAACAGTGTGAAAAAAGAAGGGCCTGGGGAAAGACATTATCAAAACCAATGTTTAATAGTATCTGGAGTTCTTCTTTGAAACTTTCTCTTGCTATGGATAATGGAGCATCCAAGGTATTTTACTTAACGTACCTGACTAAGAAAAAAAAGTGAATCTATTTGAAAAGCTGTCTATTTTGGAGGTCGTAAACCTCTATAACACATTGTTCAGTGACCAATTTGAGTCCCACCACTCACAAGAGCTATGACTGTTTAAACTTACATCAGAAAGTCAGAGTCTGGATTTATCTGAGTAGTCAGATCCAGGTTAAACTAGGGTTTCCTATCTGCCTGGGACATACCTATAAACCTATATAAACATTCTATATTTTCCTGCTTTTCCCTGTATTCTATAGCAAAATGATATTTACTCTTTTGAAAACTCAGTCTTCTACTGACCCTTGATCTTCTCCTTCTTCATTTGTTAAATGTAAAAAAAAAAAATCAAACATATTTGTGTGGAAAATACTCTATTTTCTTTTCCCTTACATCTGTCAAAGCTTCACAGGTATTCAGAAAAATAAAGTATATGCAGAAAAGTTGGATGCTGGCATACTTTCTGAAATTAATGCATTCACAGTGTCAGAAGGCGACTTGATGCATTGTGCTTGTTAGGGTAACATCGAAGAAAAGATCAACACAGACTGATTTTGAAGACATTCTTCTTTGTGTTTTATAACATCAGATCAAGAGTATGCTTGCTGTATAGCCCTGCACCTGTGGAGAAAAGCAGCTTAGCAGAAAGGGGTCTAGGGACACCAGGTTGAATGTAAACCGGTAATGTGCCCTTGTGGCAAAGAAGACGAAGAACACCCTGAGTTGCATTAGGAGTAGTCTTACCAGGAGGCTGACAGAGGTGATCCTTCCCCTCTGTTCAGCACTGGTAAAGCAATACCAGGAGTGGTGTGTCCACTTCTAGGCTTCTCAGTACAAAAGAAACATGGATATGTTTGAGTCCAGAAAAGGGACATGAAGACTACTAAGGGACTGCAGAATCTCTCATAACTGGTAAGTGAAAACTGTAAGTGTTCAAGAGTATGTTGCGTGGGGCTTTGAACAAACACAAGTTTCATCTAGTGAAAGATGTCTCTGCCCATGGCAGGAAGGGTTGGACTAGATGATGTGATGGTTTTGAGACTGTCTTTAACTTTTCTTCTCACAAAGTTTGAGCAGAGAAAGTGAAAGAATGCAAACAAATCACTATTGGGTGTAAGAAAGCAAAATAATGATTATTCTAAACACTTCCATTGGAGAGATAGAAATGTTTAACAATCACTACTCAAAACTGTAACAGATGGTCTTTAAAGACCCCTTCCAACCCAAACCATTCTACGATTCCATGATCCTATGAAAGGTGGAGTGAGTTATGATTACTCAGCCTGGAGAAAATTCAGGAAGGATGTCATAAGTGTGAGTAAATATCTGAGGAGAGGGTGCAAAGAAGGCAGAGCAAGTTTCTCCTCAGTGATGCTCAGTGACAGGAAAAGAGGCAACGACAGTAAGTACTGGAGTACTAGAGGCTTTGTCTCAATGTCAGCAAACATTCTTTCATTGTGAGGGTGGCCAAGAACTAGCACAGGCTGGTCATGGAGTTTGTGGAATGTCCCTTGTTAGAGATATTCAAAAGTCATCTGGACATTTTTCGGGACAACTAGCTCTGGATGGTCCTGCTCTCGCAAGGTGATTGGCTCAGATGACTTCTAGAGACTTTTGATCCCTGCAGTCAATGATCTGCCTGTGTGCCAACATATAAAATGCTAGTTCAAGAAGGAAAAATGTGTCATCAAGCTGAAATAAAGCTTTCTTCTTATGTTTTTTGTTGTTGTTGTTAATACGTAATACACCAAAAAAGTAAAATGTATTTGAAAAACTGTTGCAGACTCAGATATACAATTTCATAGAATCAATCTATGATATTTAGTTTAAGACAACACTTATTTTCTATATTAAAATAATTAAACATTTCACATTTCCTGCTTTCCCCAGTTTAAGTGGGACAGGGACCTGCTAGAGAGGGTCCAACAGTGGGCTATGAGGATGATTAGGGGACCGGAGCACGTGCCTTCTGAGGAGAGGCTGAGGGACCTGGGGCTTCTTAGTCTGGAAAAGAGAAGACTGAGAGGGGATTCAATAAATGTTTGTAAATATTTGAGGGCTGGGGATCAGGGGGGAGGGGACAGGATCTTCTCACTTGCTCCCTCTGATAGGACAAGGAGCAATGGATGTAAGCCACAGCACAGGACATTCCACCTCAACACAAGGGGGAACTGCTTTACTGTAAGGATCACAGAGCACTGGAACAGGCTCCCCAGAGAGGTTGTGGAGTCTCTTTCTCTGAAGACTTTCAAGGCCCGTCTGGATGCATTCCTCTGTGACCTGAGCTAGGATGTATGGTCCTGCTCTAGCAGGCGGGTTAGACTCGATCTCTTTGGGTCTCTTCCAATCCTTGACATCCTGTGGTCCTGTGATTTACAGAGGATGTTTCTCTTTTTATTCCATATTCAAAATAAGAAAAAAAAAATCATTTAGGACTTTTGTGTAGAACCGCAGTGTATTTAGATGTTTTTCACCTCCTGAAATGAATTATTTATGGAAAACAGGATGTAGCAAGAATATGTTGATTGGTATTAACTACGTCAACAAAATACATTCAGACATTCAAAGAATAATTTACTGTGCTGAAGTGTCAAATTTAAATGAAGAAAAATTACCAAGCAAAACATAATTTCCATTTGAAAAAAAAAAAACACCAAAAAAAACCTTCCCCAAATTTCTTATGATTTAATGGTCTTTTACCAATGCTGGGACATGTGACGAGAGGTGGTTTAATACCTCAGGAAATGCCATGTCTGAACATGTTTAGAGAGTGGTAAAGGGTAGGAATACCAGTTAATGTTTGGAATAAACTGCAGAAATATTTTATTTATGTTTTGTTCCCTTCCTTCCGTTCTTGGGTGTTTTTAAGAGCAATTCCAACACAACTTATTGTCCACGAAGCTGGGAAACTACACAATTACAGCAGTTGTATAATATATAAAGAATCTGTACAAATGAATGAAAATGCTTTTCCAGATATTTATTTCAAAGACTTTGGCTTTAATGCTGACTTGTCTGAATGGTGCATCATTAAATTCTGAACATCTCTTAGGAATGCTTAGAATGTTTTTCCTATTTTTCTTAGTTTCAATTAAGCTGCTTAAATTTTCATGCTTCAAATCAAAATGTTATGATTAATGAAATTATATTAGGAATTTTCTATTAAAACATAATTGCATATTTATAAATTTTAGACATCAGTTTACAAAAAAGTAGTTCTTTATGCAAAATAGTTCTATATATTTACAAAATATTTTAGAAAACTAACACAGCTCCAGCAGTGTTTCTGAACATATCAAAGTATCTTGTTTAAAATCTTTGTCAAGCATTTTTTTATAGGATCACGGGATGTTAGGGGTTGGAAGGGATCTCTGGAGATCACAGAGTCCAAATCCCCTGCCAGAGTACGAACATTAATCTAACGCAATTCACACAGGAATGCATCCGGAGGGGTCACCAGAGAAGGATTCTTCACAACCTCTCTTGGGAGCCTGTTCCAGAGCTCTGTGACCCTTACAATGAAGAAGCTTTTCCTTGTGTTGAGGTGGAACCCCATGTGCTGTAGTTTACATCCATTGCCCCTTGTCCTATCACGGGGCAGAAGTGAGAAGAGGCTGTCTCTTCCCTCTTGGCACCCTCTCAGTCTGTTCTCTAGACTAAACAGCCCCAGGGCTCTCAGCCTCTCCTCATAGGACACATGCTCCAGTCCCTTAATCATCCTTTGGACTCTTTCGAGTAGATCCCTGTCCCTCTTGAACTGGGAAGCCCAGAACTGGACATAACACTCCAAGTGAGGTCTCACCAGGGCACAATAGACGGGGAGGAAAACCTACCTCGATCTGCTGGACACACTCTTCTTAATGCACCCCAGGATACCATTGACCTTCTTGGCCACAAGAACACACTGTTATCCCATGGATAACTTGCTGTCCACCAGGATTTGTGTGTCCTTCTCCACGGAGCTGCTCTCTTGTAGCTGACACAACTGACTCCTGACAAGTCTGTTGATGATAACAAAGTGCAGTAAGCAGAAGGCCTTGGCTACCCATAGAGATGGTGACAGACTGGAGAAACAGGCCGACAGGAACCTCAGGAAATTCAGCAGTAAAATACAGACGAGTTGGGGAGCAACTCTAGGGAAAAGTCCCTGAGGACAGCAAACTAAACTTGAGCCAGGAGCATGCGCTAGTAGAAATGGCCAACAGCATTGTACTGTTTTAACAGCGGCATGAGCAACAGATGCTGGGAAGTGATTATCCTCTACTCAACACTTGTAGGATTACAGCAACATTACTGCATCTGTTTTGGTGTTTTTTAGTACAGGATAGACAGTAGTAAACTCGGGAGAGATTGGCAAACAGTCACTACAATGTTCAGAGCTTGCCCTGTGAGGAGTGGCTGAGGGATTAGGGCTTCAGGTCTTGGAGACCATTGTGTTGTGTTGAATATTTGCCAGACAAATTGTACCATTTCTATCCTTGAGAGTTCTAAAGACTCAGCTGGACAGCAACATGTTCTGCCCTGTTTTGAGCAGGAAATCAGAGACTTGTTAGTATTTGCTTCCCACCTGAGTTAACCTATGTGGTGGCACAAGGAGAAAAAGCAACTAGATGCAGTGATGAAGACTCTTATTTATGGAGAATCTTTTGAGTTTAAGATAAAAGCGGGATTAGGATAGTGACTTTATGAGACATAGTCTCTAATTTATTATACAAAAAATACTGATATTGCTAGCTCTGTTTTATGTCCCTGCTGTGAATAGGTAATAGGTTATTCACCAGAGTTTGTACGTATATAATTGTCCCATCTATGGATGATGAATTTAAGTGGGTTCATATTCAGCTTAATCCAGATGGTAGTATGTCTCAGCATGCACATTACATAAAAAGACTGTGAAAATGGAGTTGAATGCCAAAATAGTTCAGTAGAAAATTTTGTTGACTACCGCACTGAATTTGGACACCTAAATTCTAACATAAAGTCCATTATGGTACTATTAAGTACATAAGGTCATAAAGTACAGAAAGGTTTTCTTTAATTTATTTTTCAATATTTTGTACAATAGCAAATATCTTCATTTCTGAGTAATACCAAATATAATGTAGTCACTAGAGTAATATGTTTTTAGAAATATAAAAAGAACTTTGTCATAATCCTCAGAAAAAAATATTCAAGTTATTAATGTGTGACTATTCTCTTTATCTTGTAGTTTTATGTTGATACTTCAGGAAAATTTCTAAACACCTTTACAAAAAACCTTTAAATCTATTTTCACACTCATTGTTATAGAACCATTCTATAACCAGAGGTGTTATCTCTGTACACAAAAAAACCCTTATAGATTCTGCATACCCATTTGAACATTTGACAGTCTCATTTTGCCTTACTAGATGGAAGACATGTCTCATGCCTATAGAGCTGTAGACTTTTTGGTTTTCAACAAGGCTTTTCAAAGTAAATTTTGCTTTCAGACAAAAAACACATCAGAGAAATTTTCTAAGGGAAATGTGAGTGAAAAATTTGTAAGATGGTTTGGCAAATATTCCAAAAGTGAAAGTGTTGCTTTATTTATGGAAAGATTATTTCTATGACCTTAATAGAAAACCAGAAAATGTAGTAATTATTATTATAACAACAACTTACAGCAAACAAGTTCTGAAGTATAAAAAAATAAAGAAAAAATAATGCAAACTGAACTTAGAAGAACAAGTTTAAATTATATTTTAATATGCAGTGATGAATTCAGACTCAGGGTACTTCATTAAGTTCACTATAATGAACTCTACATTTACTTTCTTGTTATCCATAAATATATGCAAAATATAACTTAAATGTCACAGAAATTCTGTTAAGGATAATAAAATGTGTTTTTACAAATGTATTAACAGCAAAAAGGAGGGCAGGGAAAATCTCCGTTCCTTATTGGATGAAGGGGGAAACACAGTAACAGAAGACACAGAAAAAGCTGAGGTACTTAACTTCTTTGCCTCGGTCTTTAACAAAAGGATTGGATATCCTCAGGGCAACTGGGCTCCTGAGTTGGTAGACAGGGATATTGTGCTCCCTATCCCTGTAATCCAGGAGGAAGTAGTTAGTCACCTGCTGTGCCACTTAGACCCTAACAAGTCTACGAGTCCAGATGGGATTCATCCTAGGGTGCTTAGGGAGCCGGCACAAGAGCCGACTAAGATGCTCTCCATCATTTATCACTAGTCCTGGCTAACTGGGGAGATTCCAGATGACTGGAACTTGGCCAATGTGACCAATTTGACCAATTCACAAGAAGGACCAAAAGGAGGATATGGGCAACTATAGGCCTGTCAGCCTGACCTCTGTACCTGACAATGTTATGCAGCAGAACATCCTGAATGCTATCAAGCAGCATGTGCAAGATAACCAGGGGATCAGGCCCAGCCAGGATGGGTTTAGGAAAGCATGCTCCTGTCTAACCAATCTGATCTCATTCTGTGACTGGGTGATGTGCCTGGTAGATGAGGGGAGGGCTGTGGATGTGGTCTACTGTTACAGTGGAGAGCTGACATCCCCCTCCCACACTGACAATAACCAGGCCAGCTCAGTCTGGAAGCAAATGAAGCTGTATTCACAGGCAAAACTACAATCTGTGATGAAATGCAATGAATATGAACAAATATACACTATTCACAACATTTACAAATATGTACAATGAACAGAAAAACGCAACAAAGCCCCCTGGGCTCCCCAAAAGAGAGGGGCCATGCTGCTTTTCCTCTCCCCTCCCAGAGTAGGCAAAAGGAAAGAAAGTGAAGAAGCAGAGAGAGGTTTGTTAGACTTAGCTTGTCAAGGTCAGTATGCAGGTGTGTGTTGTCTTCAGCCAGAAGAGGGAAAAGAAGCAGGTAGACAAACTGAAAATGACTGTGAGACTGCCCGACTGCCCGTATCTTGTTTTGAGTACTGATTCTTAAACATTTCTATCTCTCTAATGGAAGTGTTTAGAATAATCATTATTTGCTTTCTTACACCCAATAGTGATTTATTTACATTATTTCACTTTCTCTGCTTGAACTTTATGAGAAAAAATGACATAGTCTTAAAACCATCACATCTACCTAGACTTCAGCAGAGCATTTGACACAGTCTCCCACAGCATCCTCCTGAAAACATTGGCAGCCCATGGCTTGGACAGGTGCACCCTTTGCTGGGTTAAAAACTGGTTGGATGACTGGGCACAGAGAGTGGTTGTGAATGGTGCCACATCCAGCTGGACCCCAGGAAATGTCCAGGTTTACACATTCACAGATGTTTACAAGATTAATTACATGTGCTACACATTTGCCTGGACAATCTGGACCCCAGGAAGTGTCAAGGTTTTCACATTTACTGCTGCTTAAGACATTGTCTGTGGTTAGGGCATGTTTTTGGGGTTTGACCCTTCAGGACAGTTTGCCATATAGTTCTCTGGGCTGGTCATCTTGCCCTCGGTGAGTATGGATTCTAGCCATCAAAGATAACTGCAGTAACCAGTTCCACTGCATTGCATGCTGATAAATAATGATGGTTATAATGTGTAAGAAATGGTCATCAACACAAAGTGTGATGCTGACAAATGTCAGCCTAATCTTGTATTAAAGTTTAAAATTGGCTTAGTCTATTAAACTCTCCCATCACAGTGTATATCTGTGTAGCATATGTTTACGTATACAAATATTCTGCTGAAACAAGACAAAAGTGGTGTTAGACAGGAGGATAGAACTGTGTGCATCATAAAGAGCTGATACCAAAACTTAATGACATATATAACTTTATATATAACTGTGATCCCACACTAAAGTCAGAAATACAATGAAATAAGCGAGTAGAAATTGAAGATAGATTTCCTTCAGTTTGGGTAGAAGAATAGCTGTCTGGTAAGAGAATGCTTAAAAAAATAGGATGAAATGGAAGAGGGAAAAGGGTGAATGCAGAAGGAGAAAGAGGTCCAGGTTGCAAAGAAATATTAAAGAGCCTCCTTATAGGTGTGTGGCAGTGTAGCTTTGCCATATAAATGAGTAATGCATGATCTAAAGGAACTTCCAAGAGTGTTTGAGCAGAGAGTTTGGGCAAATGTATATGATTCATGGAAAAGAATGAATAGTACAATTATGATCAGAATGCTACATAAGAATATTTCCACAGCTCATTCCTTGTTTTCTTTCTGCTGTGCTATATCAGAATTCTAGTTTCTCCAATGCAAAGTCTTTTTAAGGAAGTAACTACATGACTAAATGAGTAATAACTAAGAGGAGAGGCTACTTAATGCCTGTTTCATAAGGACAATGCTGAATGAACGAAATGGCTGAAATAAGGGAGGCTTCCTGTTCTGGTTGCTGGTTCTGGGTTCTTGGGTGTTGGCTCTTTCTGCAGGTATGGCAGAGGGATAGGTAGGAGGTGGGTAGCTGCTGGCTTTGGTTTCCTGTTTTATGTTGTTTTGTTTCGTTTTGGTTTTTACTGTGTTTCACTGTGCTTCTTCTGCAAATAGGCTAAGCTAAGGTAGCCACACATTGTATTATTAATTAGATATTATCTAAGGTAATTATGCACTGTTATTATGATATCTCATGTTATATTAAACTCTTATCTCTTTATCTCAACCCTGAGTTTACTTTTCCCCTCACTTTTGTGTTGGGGGAGCAGGCATGTTAGCCCTTGCACTAAACAGTTACACTGTGTAAGTATTTTCCAAAACAAAAAGACGTAGGGGAAAAAAAGTAAAACAAACAGAAAGATGGATACACCTCTTAAAAGCAAAGTTCTCTGAACTCATAGTCAACATCTAAGTTCCTCTTTTTTTACTGTATTCTGCTGCAGTAGTAAACAATTAAAATTAGTCATGGGAAGCTGAGCAGGAGGTCTGGAAAGAAAAGTGACAGACAGGATTAAAAAGACTCAAGAGTTGAGAATACTGTGGACCCATAAACAGATGGTGTTAGCAAACTGTGTAGAACGGAGAAGACAAAATGAATGGATTAGGATTTTACTTTTTTTTGAAAATTCACTGAGCAGTGGTAACCTAAAAGTGTTTTCTCAAAGTATGATTGTGAAGAAGAAAAAAAAAAATCTCTTTTATGTAATCATGATCATCTTATTTACATAAGGTGTATCAAAACATAGATAGCAACATAGCTACAAAGACTACATATAGGACATGGGATTCTGTCCAGATGCCAAGAGTCCAGTACAGAGCCACAAAAATGATTAAGGGACTGGACCATCTTTTTTACAAGGAGAGACTAAGGGAGCTGGGTCTTCTTGGAGAGGAGGATACTGAGGGGTGACCTCATTAATGTTTATAAATGTGTAAAGGGTGAGTGCCAAGAGGATGGAGTCAGGCTGTTCTCAGTGATACCCAATGACAGAACAAGGGGTAATGGGCAGAAGGTGGGGCATAGGAAGTTCCATGGAAACATGAGTTAAAAAAATGTCACTGTGAGGGTGACAGAACACTGGAACAGGCTGCCCAGAAGGACTGTGGAGTCTCCCTCTCTGAAGATATTCAAGACCTACCTGGATGAGTTCCAGTGTGATCTGGTATAGGTGATCCTGCTCTGGCAGGGGGCTTGGACTAGATTATCTTTTCAGGTCCCTCCCAACCCCTAACATTCTTTGATTCCGTGATTCTATGAGTTAAATTATAAACGACTATAGCATGTTGGCTACAGATTAATATAAAATACTATATTATTGTGTATTGGATACTATTTTAGAATTATAGACTGTAAGAGACAGATAGTACAAGATTTTTAAATGAAAACAGTAAATCACTAACCATTTAATAGTCCTGATTTCAGACAAGAACATAAACAGCTAAAAAAAATACAACACTCTAACTCCTGTCACCTAACTGTGAGCATGTTTAAATACTCTAAAAATGTGGGGGAAAAAAACTGTGAAGGTTTCTGGGCCTGAGATTTGGAGACTAGAACTATTTGCATAGCCAGGAACAGCTGAAAGTTGTTTTCAGTTTGCTCATCACCACCTGTTAGTAATCAGTTCTGTCATGTGTCAAACAGAACTGATGTATTTGACAAATTTACTGTGCCTGAATACTGCAAAATTTGATAAAATTTAACTTATTAAACAATATGCTGAGATTAATTAAGGATCAAATCTCATCTGTCTTGCCATAAAACGACATCCTTATCCTGACTAGATTCTTTTCATGTTATGTAACAGTTCATCTCAGGAACATGCTCTTCCAATAGTCAGTATCTTTATCTTCTAGTATATACAGGGTTTACTTATTTGTTTGTGTCAGTCTCAGACCATATTCCATCTGCCTTATATGGGCCTTAATTTTAATTACTTTTCATTTGGCTGACTTGGCAGTGTTAGGTTTGCAGTTGGACAAGATGATGCTAAGGATCTTTTCCTACCCTAATCTTTCTGTGGTTTCTCTTGTAGCCACAGAACATCATCCTTCTTTCCTCGTTGAGCTGAATCAAAATTACATCATTTTTCCTGCATAGCAGTGATTTTCAAATTTTGTCATTTGTGTTTCACTCTGAACTTTATATGTAGACTCTTGTTCCTTTCACTTATAATCCCTGTTTAGCTAATTTAATTTCTCTACCTTATGGTCAGCCTTACAAGCAACAAGAATCTCTTCTCACTGGGGAACCACTATCACATACTGTTTTTACTGGATGTACCTGCCTGTAGCAAACTGTGATCATACACCACCAGTCTTGGTTCGCACTGCTAGGTGCTAATGAGGTAGAGCATAATGAATCTGTTAATTCAGGATCAACTTCAGGAAACATGTATTCAGTATTATGGTTTTGTTTTGGGGTCTTTGTCAGATTTTTTTGTATTTTTTTTTTATGTGTGTGTGTGTGTTTTGGAACACTACATTCAGCATTGTGGCACTTTTTTGTACTTGCATTGGATCTGGGCAATAATATATTCTGTAGATGAAGAAAATAAATCTGTTAGGGAAAGAAATGTAGCTGCAATACGAAAAAGGGAAATGAGGGTAAATAATCTGTAAAAGCTTCTAACTGCTGCTCTAGGGAAACGTACATTAGCAAATATGCATATTTGAATCAGTTCTAATTGCTGAGACATAAATGCTGCTTTATGAAAGCTGCTGTTCTGAAATTGCATTTACAACCTCATTTTCATTAGAAAACAAAGTGCAGAATATTTTTCTCAGAAGTGTATTTGAAAAATGTTATTTGTTAGTTAGCAAAATCAGCCTTCCAAAAGCTGTGGTATATGATCAACACAAAGATGAAAAAAGCCCACAAAAAACAACAGAAAAAAAAAAACCCTTTTTCTGGCTTAACAACTATAAGCATGAGAAGTTTATTGACTTTTATGCTTAACCATTACTGATTGACATTTGTTATCTTTTTTTTTTTTTTCTGGAAACTTTGTGCTTGCATTTTTTAATGGAAAATCTGGGGGTTATAGCCTAGACTGGAGCAACCTGTTTCATTGTATGGCTCTTGTAAACAAATAAAATAATTGAAGCCTGTACTTAATTTCTAGAAGATCGTATCAGGCAGATTTTTCTGAAATAATAGCTGTTATTAAAGAACTTGTTCTACAGTATGGTTTCATTATCTTGAAGCATTTAAATTTTTTATTTATTTCTTTTTAGTTTGCAATTTTCAATCAGATAATAGTTTAGTAATTAAAAAAGTATTGATTTTTCTTTATTGGTACATTAGAAGACTGCAAAGCATTTTTACAATTTTTAGCCTTTTCTCTAAGAATCTCTCAAGCATGAGAACTGAAAAACAAAACTACACTTTTTTCTTTTCTCCTTGTCTTATCCTACTTACCACATGAAATAACAGTATATGTATCCCCTGGAGTATTTATTAAATTTTTGTTCCTAGCTTTGCACTGTACATACACTTTTAGTCTGATATTCTGTGATATTCTAGTCTACTAAATTTTAATGATGGCTAGGAAGTATTGCCACATAGCTATGTACAATTAAAGTATTGCTAATACTGATCTACATAGTCAGTGTTAGTTAGAATTTATCACAAAGCTGAATTTTTTTTCTCATGACTAATTTCTGTGTTTTTATAGTATTTAAAATAATGTAGTAATTAGATTAAATTTCTGACAGATATAAATCTGTAAACAAAGTCAGATGCAACAGAAAGATTGAATATTACTTCATAAGGGTGGTCATCATATTAACGGGATCAAAGTTTTTCTGTTTAAATCTGGTTTATTCATTTGTTCAGTATTTATGGGAGATGATGAAAAATGAAAGAAACCCCTGGGGTGAAATAGAATCATAGAATCATTTAGTTTGCAAAAGAACCTTAATAGCATTCAGTCCAACTGTAAACTTAACACTGCCACTAAACGATTTCACTAAGCACCATGTCTACTTGTCTTTTAAACATCTCCAGAGATGGTGACTACATCACTTCCCTGGGCAGCCTGTTCTAATGCTTGACAACTCTTTTGCTGAAGAAATTGTCCCTAAAATCAAAACTAAACCTCCCCTGGCACAGGATGAGGCAATTTTCTCTCATCCTATTACTCATTACTTAGGAGAAGAGATTGACATGCATTTTTGCTACAACCTTCTTTCATGTAGCTGTCGAAAGTGATAAGGTCTCCCTTGAGACTCCTTTACTCCAAGATAAAGAATCCAAATACCCTCAGTCACTGCTGTAAGACTTGTTCTCATGAATTATTGTAATTACTTTCATACAATAAATAATTCAAGTGTTAAAATATAGCAATATAAGGGAAACTATTAGGCAAATACTTTTGAAAGATGGTCACACTGGTTTAAAACTAAGTCTTTCACTACTGAGGTCAGTGAATGTCATGGTTTATCTTGTGGTGATCTGAACTGGGATATCAGAAGACTCAGCAGCTCTCTCTAGCCCATATATAGAGACTTTCTAATGCTATCCATTTCACTAGATAATTAAAGCAATTTAGATATCTCTCACTAAGAGGAAGTTAGATAACATACTTGATGCACATACTCAATGCACATACACCACAGTTTCTACTTGTTATCCCAATGGACTGCCAGACAGTTTTCTGTTGTGCTGGTCCTGGTGTCGGGTGTTAATTTTTTAATTGTGAAAATTTTTGTTTGCTTCTTTGTTCCTAAATCTTTTGCCTTGTAGATACGTTAACCAGTTTTCAGATAAGAAGAACTGTTGCTAGTCTGACATTTCAAGGTATTCAGTCTGTCCATATAACATTCAAGGCAAACCAATTTTACTATGAAGTCATAAATTCTGCATAAGCAAATACACATTTTTACGACAGTGCATGACACAGTGTAGAATAATGAACTGTTCACTTTGGATTCTTTAGGACAGTGTCATTTTTTACTTTGAAGACGTTACACTAGATGGACATAATGGACTTTTTTTGCCAGAAAACGTAAGGAACTGTGAATTGCTGTCTCAAATATCCAGGGGAAGCAAGCCAAGGCTTCAGACTACCACAGGAAATTAAAATTATAGGTTGTTGCTTTTGGTTTTGGTTTTGTGGGGGTTTTTTTGTTGGTTGGGGGGTTTTTGTTTGTCTGGGCTTTTTTAATTAGTTTCCTATTTTTCTGCTTTCTTCATGCCATTCTTATCAATACATCATAGAAAATGGTGAGAGGAGGAAAAGTTAAATTTTTGTCTGTCTTTTTTTTTTTAATAAACGTGCTTGTCTATCCTGCAAGTAAAAGATTAAATACAATGATAAGATTATATAAATTCTACATCTCTTTGCAAAAAAAAACCCAAAAAGTTCAATAGAGTATCCTAAGTACTTTGGCTGGACAATTATCTCTGTTATTACAAAATGTCTGTTGTATGAAGTGCATATTCATTGGGCAACTGAGGTGATTTTAATACGAAATAAGCTTTCACCATCTGTCCTGCCCTCTAATTAAGATGAAAACCCTTCATAACTCACAATTGCATAGTAAAAATACAATAATACGTAATTAAAATGCAACACCGTGTTCATCATTTATTGCTGCATTCATCTGTTATGTTTTTGGACAAAAAGCCCCAAGCCAAACTAAACAAACTAAAAAAAAACCCACAAAAAAAAGGAGTAAGGATTTTGCTGGGTTTTTTCCACTCTAACTTAGATCAGCTTTTCCACTGGTTTAATACATATTTTGTTTAAGGTAATGGACCTATGACAGTTTGTACAAACTGGCACCACGATGTGTGTCATGGATTCTGGTCTATTTATTGTTTTCATAAAGCAGCACAAATTTTTGCAAAAGCTGTTGCAGCAGCTAGCTTAGTGGCTTATCATTGTTTTGAAGTTTCTTTTGAAGAATCCTGTGTTTTAGTTTCATCATAAGGGTTACTTTTCTTATCTACTGTTTTAAAAACATAGCATAAAGGAGCATTTTCTTTTACTTATCATAAAATTATTTATTTTCCCCAGTTCTGTTGCTATGAAGATAGCCTGATGGTATTTTGAAGAATCTTCTTTGCCTATGACTTGTACCCTATAGTGCAGGAATTTCTTCAATTGAAATAACTCTGCTATTGCACTTATGTGTTGCCCTTTAGTATTATTTACTATACATTACAAACTAAAATAATTATCTGCTTTGCTGTTATTCTTGTTTTTATCAGCTACGTGATAATATTTTGAGTTTCAAGATGGAGAGAAAAGATAATTAAATTAAATTATTTCCCTAGAAGCCATACAAATGAATGCCACATGTATTTGCATTTGGTTAGAAAAAGAGTCTTCCCTTTTATTGTTATTTTGGTTTTCTGCCATATTATACAAAAGCTTGTTTCCTAATTTTTCACTATAATTAGTATTTTCTTGCTAAAATAAGGTCATTTTATTATAACACTGTACATATTTATAGAGTGAAAATGAGGGAAATTTTGTCCATCTCCAGTCTAAGTAAAAGATCAGGACTGATATGGTTATATTATGTATTTATCCTAACAGATCTGTAAGTGTTCCAGCACCTAAACTCCTACCGAATCAAGTGCCAGTGAAGCAACTAAGTGGCACACATGAATTCAGTTTGCTAGTCTACTGTATCTACACAGAAAGTAACAAACAGTACTGGATCTCAATAGTCAAACTACTGTCTCCGAACACAGTTTTAGACAGATAATAATTTTAGCTTTTTTAACATCTTCATCCCTAAAGAGTGGTAAAACTGCTTTGCCTGCAGTTTTTTAATTTACTCACTTGCATTTCTCCTTTAATGAACAAATTAGAAGCTGAAAATATCTGAAGTGACATTTCTTAAAATTTCTGCACTAGCCCTTATAGAAACACTAATTCTGCCAATTCAAACAGCCTTTTTGCTCTATTTGTAACTAGTACTAGTAATAAAACCAGACACTTTATTCTTCATAGCATGGATGCCAAATTACAGTTCAGCTGTCATCTTTGTAATATGTTTCCTTCAAAAGTAAACAAACAAAAACAAACAAGACAAAAAGCAAATAACAAACAAACAAGCAAATAGACTCTATCATATGATTTTTATCTGAGTTATATTTCATCCTTCCCCACCAATATCCCACAGAAAATGGCAGGCCTTTTATTTATCTTGACTACCACTTGATTTTCTCCTGCTGCATGTTGCGTATTAGTCTACAATATGAAATGTGGAAAACTCTGTCGTAACAAGTTAGTCATTCACAAATTCTTTCTGGTGAATTGAAAAGTTTGACACAAATTTAGAACACACACTAGAGTGTGCCTACCATCTTAGTATGGTATGCATGCTGTAAAAATAAAATAATGAGGCCAAGCATAGGATCTCAAGAAAATCATGTGCATCTGAAACAGACATAAAGAGAAGAAGAACTTCAGAAGTTAACAATGACAGATCTGATTAAAACTTTGAATATCTGTGTTGACTTCTGAAATGAACTCTTTGAATATAAAAAAGATTTAAGAATGTAATTGTAAACATGATCTTATAGAGCTTGAAAATTACATCGTGAATCTGACACTGGGAATCTGGAGAAATGACAAAGGCTTAATATTGTCTGGGGAGCTTTTATTTGAAAGGACTTTTAGAGGGATGTCTTGAGGCAAGAATTTTTCAGAACATGCTGGATAGATGTATACACAGCGGAAACTGGTGCAGTTGTGCCCAGACTGCGTTTTCAGGACAGTTCTTGGAGAGTTCGATACTCAAAACTGCATGCAGGAATTATTTCAAAGAAAACACATCCGTTGATCCTAAAGGAAAGGTTAGAAAAGAATGACATCTAAAGCTATTATGTAGAAGAGCAACAAATCTTTTGTATGTAATTATATCTCTCTGTAAAGCTATAATCAAAAACATTATCTTCCTTTTTGTGTTACCACAGAAAACGATCAAGATACATAAAATCACTAATGTCATGTATTTACATCAAATGACACTTTTTTTTTTCCTGGTAAAATACTTGTCTAGTCAATATGCAAAGAAAATTCAAACTGTGGATAGGGAACTAAATACCACGGTTTGTCTAATATTATAGCATATATATGATACTCTGAAATTTTATCATCTGCACATACTATGAGTTAAAATATAGGATTCTCTGCTTTTTTGTTTAAGTGGAGTGTTAAAATGCTAAAATACTTCAGTAATGGAAGCTCTAATTGTCAGGCATAAGGGATTTTTTGTTATTTGTTGGGATTTTGATTGTTTACATGTTGTTCCCTAAGGAACTATTCACATCAGCAGGCATTTAGACTTGTCTGTATTTGTGAAAGTGTTTTGTATCTGATTTTGACACACTATCTTTGCGTCATCAGATTATGTCAGTATATTCTATACATTTTCTTCTAGATTGTTTCAGTCTTGAAAATAGCAAATGCAGCCAGCCAGAGTGAAAAGCTTGGACCTTTGAAGATGTGAACCAGTATGAACATTACTATGTTGGTCTCTTCTGACTAAAAATCTTTGTACACCTGTTTCTTTTCTTTCCATCTCTCTTCAAATGAACCACTACATGAATTTTAAAGTTCTGCTTTGCCAACTGTAATTCTTCCCAGGCCTTTCATGGTGACATTAAGAGATACACTGGACTCGGTTCAAATGCCTTAACAGAGTTGACCAGAAAGATGAGCAATGTCTAGCAAATCCTGGCTGTCCTCCAGATGTCATTCTACACTAATATGGGTCTCTTGAGTGTCACATGTGCCATTTCTACATGGGTTTTTCAGATATCATGGTACCTTTCAAAAGATATTATCAGTTATGTCTAGACAACTGACTGGACTCTCATTTTTTCTGTGGGCTCCATTGATCTCCATTGATGATAATTGAAGCAGATATCTAAATTTAAATGTCATAATCTTGAAATTAATCTCAGTCCTATTATTCAAAGGACTCCTGAATATACCAATGACTCCTGAGGCTATGGTTTAAATGAGTGAGATTTAGATTTTTCAGAGACATTTTGAATTGTCACTGCAAAGTATACAGTAGTAATTCATTCACTTATTTCATAATACTAAGAGACATGTCAGTGGAGAAGATAAAGAACCAGGAATCCATTAAATATTTTCATTCAGCTTTAATATTCATAAAATTATAAAATAGTTTGGGTTTGAAAGGATCTTTAAAGATCATGTAGTCCTTCTACCTGCTGTGGGGAGGGGAATCTTTCACTAGATCACGTTGCTTAAAGTCTCATCCATTGCACATTTCCAGTGATGGGGCATCCACAACTTTTCTGTTCAACCTGTTTCAGTGTCTCATCATCCTCATCATAAAATATTTCTTCTTTATGTCCAGTCTAAACCTAACCTTAGTAAAAAGTCTCTCTCCACCTTCCATATAAGCCTTTTGTTGTAAGGTCACAATAAATTTTCCCTGTAGCATTCTGTTGTCAGTACTGAACAGACCCAACTCTCTCAACTTTTCCCATCTGGTGCCATAGATTTCTGTGCAACTAAGTGGTGTAGTAGGTCACTGACCCTTTCCTTTTGGATTATGGGGATTTTGTTTTGCTATCTACTCCTGTTGTCTATCTCAGGGGACTGGGCACTCCAAGAACACATGGCCTTATTATTAAGGACTGAGACAAAGAAGGCATGAAGTACCTCCTCTTTGGTCATTGTATTTCCCCCTGCATCCAGTAAAGGCTGTAGATTTTTAACCCTACATTTGTTGTTAAGGTGTATATAGAATGTTTATTGTCGTCTATAACAACAGCTAGATTAAGTTATATTTGGCCTTTGACCCTTTTAATTCTCTCCCTGTATAACCTCAAGATACCTTTGTAGCATTCCTGAGTTGCCTGACCCGTCTTTCATAGACTATATAATTTCCTTTTTTTCTTTTCCTGAATGCCAGCTAAATCTCTCTGTTCAGACAGATTGTTGTTCTTCCCCACTGGCTCATCATATGTCAGACAAGCATGACTTGCTCCAGCATCCAACAGGTTGCCCAGGGAGGTGGTTGGGGCTCCATCCCTGGAAATATTCAAAGTGAAGCTTGACAGGGCTCTGGGCAACCTGATCTAGTTGAGGATGCCCCTGCTTACTGCAGAAGGGGTTGGACTAGATGACCTTTGAAGGTCCCTTCTAACTCAGACCTTTCTATGATTCTATGATCTTCCTGGAGTCTGTTCTTCAGCACTGCCTCCCAAGGGACTCTGCTAACCAGACTCCCAGAGAGGTCAAGGTCTGTCCACCAAAAGTCAAAGGCAGAAGTTCTAACAATACAATACTTTCTTCCCCAACAAAGGTGAAACAGTCAGTGCAAGTTTTTGAAACAAAAGTTTAAACAGCAACTATGAACAGAAGTCATCTATGAAAATAATAGGTGAGATATTTAAAAACATCTATGGGGTGTAGTAGTGAAAATTAATGTAAGAGGATTGTTTTTTTCAAAGTCTTTTTATACTACATGAATATAAATAAAATTGAAATCACCACTGATTAAATTGCATTGTCCACTTACAATTCAGCCACAAATAGGCAGTTCAGAATAACGGGGTAATTTTATGCTCCTTCATTTCTAATCCTTTCCAAATATATGATAATTAGGTTAGTAAATCGTATCTGCCTCCAGTATTTTTGTTGCTCCTCTTATAACTGAATTTTCCTGCTCAGGTAGATGAGTGTCTCTTGCCTCATCCACCGGGTTTTAAGCATGACCTTGACTATTGTTTCACCATATTAGTAAAACTAATTATCCAGAGCATCAGATCATTAATGACTGTTCATTATGTGAGGATGGTAATTTTCTAGTTTACATTGGGGAAACAAATACCTCCATTTTTGCCAGTGACAACTACCATAAAACTCTAACTATGCAAGTCAGCAGTATATATTGCAAGGCAAGAAAATATGCCCTCATGATTCTACATTTTAGTATACAAAGAAAGAATTTGTATTTGTGAATTTACTATTCACAATTTTAATTTTAAATAGGTATTTTAAATAGTTGTCCATTTTAAATAGTTGTCCATCATTTTAATATTTCAGAGGTAATCAGTTTAAAGAATCATTACATGCTACATTTTTTTTCTTAAGAAGGAAAAAATTACTAAATTCAGAGCTATATTTTGCAATTCAAAATGTTCTCTGTGCCCATTGCCAGCTCTCATCTGGAAATAAATTCAACTGTAAGAGAATATGAATAAGATTATATCTTTTGCAATTTTTTTCCTATTACCTACACTCAATAATTTTCAGTAATAATTGGAAAACTTTAAGAACTCTACATTGCCACAAGATTAAACACAATAAGCAGTTTCCAGACTTTGTAACTGTGACCTACATAGGCCAGTTAGGTTTAAGCGAGAAACTTCACTTAAAAGAAAAACAAAATTAAAAAAAAAAATCCAAACCCTGGACTTAACCTACATAATAGAAACTAAGTTGAAACTAAAATAATCTGGTGCATAACTTTTACAGATTTATACTAGTGCATGGAAAAAGGAAAAAAAAGGTAAAAAACAAGATAGACAGTCATCTCAGAAATAATATTTTCTTGATTTCTGGGTATATTGACATAACAAGATATCAAGATAAACATGCAAAAAAAGACTGTGAGAGAAAATACAAAATTCTTTATTTGATATGAAACAGCTGAACTTGAAGTAATTAAAATTAAAACATTAATTTAAATGTAAAGTAGTCTTCATAAAGATTCAGTAAACAGCAAATTATATTCTTCAAAATACTTAAATTTAATCATGTGATATTTGAATACAAAGGACAGGTATATTGCATAGTAGAATAACAGAGCTTTGCTCTGCATGTTGAAGGAAAAGTGAATGGAGACAAAAGTGATCAAGTTCACCAGACATAATAAGCTGTTTGGGCAGAGATAACATTAAAAAACTTAAATAAATAGATGCATAAATAAATGTAAACACCCAAAAAAATCAATCTCGGTCTTACTTACAAAGTGTTAGACTCTGAGATCATAGAATCATGGAATCATAGAATCAAGAAGGTTGGAAGAGACCTCAAAGATCATCGAGTCCCACCTGTCACCCTAAACCTCATGACTATCTAAACCATGGCACCAAGCGCCACGTCCAATCCCCTCTTGAACACTTCCAGGAATAGTGACTCCACCACCTCCCTGGACAGCCCATTCCAATAGCCAAAATCATTTGGAACAAGCTGTGTTAGGGCTGTGTTTCATAATTTTGTGAGTAAATGACCCAATATTAAGTTATATTACAAAATAGAACAACAAAAATTTATAATTATTAGTAAAAGAACAGAATGTAAACCATTGTGTATGTCTTTGATTCACCTATGACTATTCCTCAAAAGAGGATAGAGACAGAAGAGGTGTAAAGAAGGTTGTGAAGCAAAGTCTGAGTCAGAATCATTTCATACGTGGAACACCAACAAACTAGTACCATTCAGCATGGAAAATAATATTACTGAACAGTAAAGTGAGGATGTTCCAAGCCAAGGCTCAGTCCTTGCTATTTAAATGTTATCTTGCTCCATGGTGTGATTTTGACCTCCATGTTACTTTCCCAGAATATTGACAAGACCTCTCTGTTTTGACAGTTAAGGGTATCTCTGATTGATTTCTTCTTGTTAATGGTAATTTAAGTATACACTACAATGCCTTTTCAACTATCTTTAAAGTTATGGACTACTAACACTGGTCTTTGTGCTCAGAGGCACATGATGTATGTTGACCTTTTTTCTTTTTATTTAATTTTATTTTGCTTTTATAAAAATATTCCAGTGTGTCATAGAGGCCATGGGGTTTATTTCTCCATGAGCACACTCATACATTGCTGTGTCAGGTTCCATTCCATCATTATTTCTGCTCAGTGTCCTGGAAATTTCTAAGGGAGTTAGAGGAAAGTGATGGGTTGGTATTGAGTAAAAATGGGAATAATATTCAGATTTATAGATGAGACTTTTTAAGGCATAGAATGTACCCACTAGTTCTTACATTGCCAGTCTTGGAAAGCTTTGATAAATGACTTTATCTCTGAGCCTGGTGAAATTAACTTCAAAGAAGATGGGGTACAGAAGCTTGACAGTGAAATCAGAAGAGGAGTCTGTCAGTGGAAGTCTTGACAGATAACTAATGTTATAGATTATTGCTGAAGATCAGTTTTCTGCTCTGTTTTGAACTGCTGTTGTACTTTTACCCAATAAAAATAATAGTATGGTTTAAAACAAACCCAACCCATCAACAAAATTTTTTCAAGTACATTTCTCCCATTTTTTCATAGTAGTAGTGTCTTGCCATTAATAAGATTCATAAAATAGGAATTAATGTTGCAGTTAAATATTCCTTGAAGTGTCTCAAACTCAGGATTTGATATGCCTAACTATAATCACAGTCTCAATGATCAAAATATTAAATAACGAAATATTACATATTGCAAGTGGATTGTCACAAATAAAAAAATATTATTACCTTCTTTTACAGATTTACTGAGTAGGCAGCAAACTTGTAGAAAACACCTGAGATGAAACTGTATGCAGTCTGGAATGTTCCTAGCAAACATATTCCTAGGAGAGGTATTTGCCCTGCTCTTCCTCTTTTCTGGCAAGTCCTTTATGGTCACTGTTGGAAACAATGCAAATTCAGGCCATTCATGCTTCTGAAAGGGTATGACCATTCTCATGTTCTTACTTATTGTTCGTAGCTTTCTACCTCAGTGCTTTTATAGTATAATTGTAATACTTATCATTATTTGGTTTTTTATTGTTGCAAAGTTAAAAATCTATTAAAATAAAACAATGACAATTTTTGTGTTGTTTGTTTTCTTGAACACAGAGGGGTTTTTTTTCCTCAATATTATGTTTATATATATATTTTTAATTTTAATATTACAAATACTTTACAGGCATGAGTTAATTTATTTTATCTTCAACCTTTTAATTAGAATAATGATTAATATTCTTTTTACAGCTGGATTATTTATTTACTGCAATTTGGTTTTCCCAATCCTTCCTTCTTTACAAAACAAACAAACAAATTCAGTCCTTTTTATTTTTCTTCCTCAAGAATGTTTAGATTACAGCTATCTAAATTAAACTCATTTTATAATAAAGCATGGTCATAAGAAGAGTAGGGTTCTAACCCCAGTCTTTGAAAAAAGCACAGAGATGGAAGCAGAAAGTGGAAAATCCTATCATCTATCAGCCTAGTCTAGTGAGGCGCTATTTGTCCTTTCACTATAGAAAGCATAGAGAAGATATGGGAAAAGATTAGCAGTCAAGAGTAACAGGATTCTTCTTTAATAACTTCATTCATTTATAATGTCCTTTCCCACTTCTCAGTGGTCACTTTAAAAGTCCTTTGTAGTTTAAAGAGCAAAGAAATGTGTCTTCTGGGCTAAGATTCAATTAAGCTGTTTTAAACATGTACCTTTAGGATAAGAAGCCTAAAAGTATCTATTTCTTTTCAGTGTCTCTGAAGGGCACCTAGCTAGACTAATTCAGCTATAGATGTCCTCACTATAAAATTCTGCATGAGAGGTTTTTCTTACTAATTCTTTTATGTGTGTTTTTTTTTCCTGACACCTCATCAACCTGTTTATTGCACAGTTGGGTTTACAGAGTGAATAAACTTGCTCAAAAAGGAGTTCCTTTGACAATCCAAGAACCCAGTTTGGATATGTACACAAACAGTAAATGTAGTGCTTAGAGAATATTAAGTGCACATATTCAGTTTCCATTAAAAAAAAACATAATTATACCAAAACAAACAACCCCCCCCTTCTATCTACAGTTCCACTGCTTCAAACCTTCAAAATAAAACACTACATGTAAACTGTCACTGGCTTGCTGTCAGGATACAATATTTCTGACCACTATTCTTTGCACATGTCTATAGTACACATACTGGTTAAGTCACCTGTCATTATCGTAAATTTTTGCACTGAGAAACACATTTCTTTTAATGCAATTTCTTTTAATAAATGATGTGAATTTTTTACACATAATTCAACAGGTTGTCAGGAGTAGTCAGCACGGATTTACCAAGGGGAAATCATGCTTGACTAATTTGATAACATTCTATGATGCCACAACTGAATGGGCAGATTCAGGGAGATCAGTGGATGTAGTCTACCTTGACCTTAGCAAGGCCTTTGACACTGTCTACCATGATATCCTAGTGAGCAAGCTCAGGAAGTGAGGGATGGAAGAGCAGATAGTGAAGTGGATTAAGAACTGGTTACAAAATAGAGTTTGAAGAGTGGTATTCAATGGTGCCAGGTCCAGATGGAGAGTTGGAACTAGTGGAGTCCCTCAGGGATCAGTGTTGGGTCTAGTCCTGTTCAACATCTTCATCAATGACATTGATGAGGGGACAGAGTGTCTGCTCAGCAAGTTTGCTGATGATACCAAACTGGGAAGCTTGGCTGATACACCTGAAGGCTGTGAGGCTATTCGGCGAGACTTGGACAGACTGGAGAGCTGGGAACAGAGGAACCAAATGAGGTTCATCAAGGACAAGTGCAGAGTCCTGCATCTGGGAAGGAATAATAAACTGCACCAGTACAGGTTGGGAGGTGATCTGCTGGAGAGCAGCCCCATGGAGAGGGACCTGGGAGTCCTGGTAGATAACAAGTTATCCATGGGAGAGCAATGTGCCCTTGTGGCCATGAAAGATCTTGGGGTGTTTTAAGAAGAGTGTGTCCAGCAGATTGGAGGAGGTTCTTCTCCCCCTCTACTCTGCCCTGGTGAGACCTCATCTTGAGTGCTGCATTCAGTTTTGGGCTCCTCAGTTTAGGAGGGACAGGACCTGCTGGAGAGGGTCCAACGGAGGCCTATGACGATGGTTAGGGGACCAGAGCACTGCCGTATGAGGAGAGGCTGAGGGACCTGGGGCTTTTTAGTCTGGAGAAGAGCAGACTGATAGGGGATTTAATAAATATTTATAAATATCTGAGGGCTGGGTGTCAGAAGGGGGAGGGGACAAGCTCTTCTCACTTGCTCCCTCTGATAGGACAAGGAGTAACAGATGTAAGCTGCAGCACAGGAGGTTCCACTTCAACACAAAGGGGAACTTCTTTACTGTAAGGATCACAGAGCACTGGAACAGGCTCCCCAGAGAGGTTGTGGAATCTCCTTCTCTGGAGACTTTCAAGGCCTGTCTGGACACATTCCTCTGTGACCTGAGCTAGATTGTATGGTCCTGCTCTAGCAGGGAGGTTGGACTCGATGATCTCTTTGGGTCCCTTCCAACCCCTGATGTCCTGTGATTCTGTGTTCCTGTGAACAGACTTGTTGAAGACAAAAGATGTATCATAGTTTAGACGTGTTTGCTTCTTTATGTTGGTTATGAAGGTAAAAATTTTGGAAGTAAATGTTTACACTGAAAATACAACAGGGGAAAAATATCTAAGAGTTTATGAAGTTCTTCCTAGTTATTCAGAAGGCGTAGTACAGAACTCAAAATTGAAGATGACCAGGATATTTTCTAACATAAATACTTTTGTTTGCCATACAGAGCTTTGAAAGGATATTCATTTCTCCAAATGTTCATTTAGCAAAAATGGAATGTTCTGTGGGAATGAAAAAAGCCAATTTTGTCATGTATGGCATTCCTGATAAAAATGCGGAACAACTATGTAGCCTATTTTCTAGTTTTATACTCATCCTTTCAATATCCTTCTAATTTTTGGTGTGTGGTGCTCTTCCTCCTTATCATTCAGTGATGCTCTTGGGATAATCGTTCATATTTTACACCACACACTGCAGCTTGTTTTTGTATTCACTGGTCTGAAGTTCCATGTTATATCTGAATTTGTATTTTGTCTTTGATGTGTGTAGCCTATTTATTTTCTCCTTCAATTTTACCCAACTCCAAGGCTGTATTTATTTAAAAATCAGTAATTGATGGTTGGTGATTACTTTACAGCCTTGAAGCTTGTTTTCATTCTGTGCCAATGCTTTTGAAGCTTCTGCAACCATTTTGTGATTGTACTCCTTTACACTGCATCATTACCCTGGGATCACTGTTAGCACTACACAGAAGAGTTCTGTTTCACTATCAGTTAATCACAGAACTATATCAAAAGTAATATAACAATGTGTTACACCACACAGTCATTCGAAGCTCAGCAAACCCAAAACTAATTAGGTAAAAATCATCAGTCTTCTGGTTCTTAGACAATTGCTGTTACTGCTACAAAAGGCTCTTTCACAATTTAATTTAATTACTGCTGATCAGTCCTTCTGGGAATCTGCAGCTTGAATATAGACCTATGGCATGCTACTAATAATGGTAATCCAGATATAGCAGTCTACAGAGACACGTGAACTTCATTGTTTCATTTTATGTTGTTCTTCTTAGGAGAGTGGAATATGACATAAACCTCTCTTTCTGTTTCTTTCCCCACCCTTCTCCCCTCTAGCTACATCATCTGTGTTGAAGTAATGTCACAAACATTTTTCTGCTGTAGACAGAACAAATATAACCTAAAACATATTTGTACATTTTATGACTTTATTTCTACTTGGGTTTTTGTTGTTGTTGTTGTTTTTTGGTTGGTTGGTTTGTTTTGATTTGTGGGGGTTTTTTTAAATATCTTTCTAATATTTCCATTTGGAAAAAGCTTCAGTATCTAGAACTGCTGAGAAGCTCTTCTCACTTTTACCATACTTCCTTCATCCTTATGTAAAGGATCAATTATTTCAGGATATTTTCTTGTTGTGAAGATTGTATACTGAGAACAGAAGTGGTTATAAGAGCTCTAAATTTTTAATACATTTCCTAGTCCAGAAAAAAAGCCTTGAAATAATTTTGTATTTATATTTGTGAAATAAAAGCTTACAAAAGCAGTAAAAAGCTTACAAAGTAAGCTTTTTTCCTTTGGTTTTCTGAGAGATTTAAACCTCTAACACAGTTGCTGTGATTATTTTAAAATGTTGGCCTTAGTTTAATCTTCTAAACATGTAGCACTGGATTAAACATAACACCATTCTGTGATTTACATGACCCAGAAACTAGCTAAGACATATATAATACCAATCATAGTCCAAGTTGCACTAGAAATTTCAGCATCCTGACAAAAGTTAATTGAGTACAATTGTCAAAATTCAAGACACTACTCTGCAAATAACTTCTGTTTTACAACATATGCTTTTTGGGCAAGAGGGAACTTCTGAACAGGCTGCTCCTCATTTTAGATCATTCCTGTGCAATCAGGAGAGTAATAAGGAAAAAGTAGATTGCAAAAGTGACACATAATCTGAGTTCTGCTACAGACCGTACTTATGCATCACCACATGTTGCTGAACTGTTGAAAGACAGTGATGAAACTGAATGGATTTCTTCTGTATTTTAGATTTTATTCTACTATGTTTAAAGTTAAGGTTTCATATTTACCTGAACAGGATTTACAGCTTTTTTTGCACAAAGTGATATTATAGTTTGATAAAACACAGAGCCATCAAAATAAAAATTACACATTGGCCTGTTCTTCACCCAGGTAGTTTCAAGGACATCCACAGTGGTCTTGTGTGAACAAAGCAAGGAAATGGGTCCTGAGACAATGCGATTTTCTCCACGAATATCACATTTTATGTTCTTCACACCAAAGTTCTGAAAAGTACAAGTTATTAGTAATGATTAAAGGTTTATACATACATTTCTCAGTCACATGAAGTTACATAAAGAAAAAGTTCATTTAAGCAACAGTATTCACTTATGTGTGTGTTGGGCAGACAGTCTAATTTTGTTGTGAGGACTTCCTGAACTACTACAGTGAAACACAGATATGTTATAATTTGAATTCCATACTGCTAAAAGCTTATTCACAGACAATCTTGTAGATGTGAATGTGCCACATAATCGTTGTTTGTACAAAACACACAAATGTGTGCTTCTATAAAGAGTGACAAACAATAATCCACCATTACTGAAAGCATAGCTGAAAAATACCTAACTGTACTTATGGTACAGTTTACTTCAATCAAGAACTACATTACTTGGCTTGGTTTTATTGTCGGACTTGTTTCTACATTGATCTTAATGATCTTAAAGGTCTCTTCCAATCAAAACAATTTTATTGTTCTATGATCTTTTAAATCAAGACAAGCATAAAAATATTCCTTTCTGAACAGACATTTTTGTAACATGTACTGGTTGCTAAAATATTTAAGGAGAGAACTAAGATTGTAATTTTGTAGTTATGCATTTTTAATTTCCGTGCAATGTAAAACAAGTCTACTTTTTGTGCTATATTTTTTCAAAGATTGCTACTTAGCACAAATAAATGGAATATAGACTTTTAACTAATTAGTGTGTGACATACAGGTATTTAGACTTGAGCAAATATCCAGGAGACAGGAAAAGACTTAAGTGTTTGAAGAATGAAGTTTATTGATCTCAGAAGTACAATGAAGCCCTAAATTAAATACAGACTTTAATTGTGTTGAGGTTTCTGTTGAAAAGCCTGAACAGTGAGGTTTTAGAAGCATTCAGAAAGAAATTGATATAACAAGCTTTTTCATTAATTATCTTTTTCTTTCTACAATATCCTTCTAGTATTTCCTTGCCAATTTGTGATATCCCAGAACGCACCATTCAGTTAATGCTGCTGATACCACAGGTGGCAGCAAAAGTTCTGTTTCCTGAAAACACAAATTATAGGATATGGTAAGGGAACCAAAAACACATGGAGCTCACTTACACTGATAAATACTTCTTCCAATACTGAATACTATTATCTAATTGGAAGCTAGTAGCATTTGATCAATATATTCATCTCTGCCTAATGCAGGTTTTTTTCATTATTTTGTTATTTTTCTCCTTTTTTTAAACAATATGTTATAACACACTGGCAAGTGTTGATGCTTGTGAATTTCATTATATCTGAATCCTACATTTTCTGGCCTTTTAATGTTCTAAATTCAGTGAGCAGTTACTCTTTGCCAATAGCAGAAAAAAAATTACTTCAATGTCAGTTTTCATTCAGAATGAACTGTAGGGTTTTTGGGGTGGTTTTTTTTTTTCTGGATTTTGTTTGGTTGGTTGGCTTTTTTTTTTTCAAATTGCATTCTTTTTGAGGAAGAGATTATAGTCAGCTTCTTGATGATTGTGGCTGTTTTTCATCAGGATTCCCTAAAACACATTGCAAAATTAAGGTAGAAACATTTTATTTTTACCAGTAGAAAAAATAAATTGAAAAACTTTTATCAACCCTTACAATAAACCACAGTAGCAATTCTTTTCTATAGTCAGGATATATCAAAAAAGGACAGTTTCTATCAACGAATTGTTAAAGTGAATAAAACCTGAGAATTCAGAAAAGTAATGTCTAAATTACCACACCTGTGCTCTTAAGAGACATACACACCACACACACACTGCAGTTGTAAACCTAGAGACAATTAACAGAGTTCTAATGTTACTGTAATTTCCATTTAGTGTCATCTTAATGCTTGTGTCTTCATTTTTAAAATTGTTTCATTCTTGCTTCTTCCTGTGATCTAACTTATTCAGACACTATATTTAGTTGCATTATAGTCCCCTTTTTTATTTTCATTTTGCAGAGTTAATTTCTGTTTCTTTTCCTCATGTATTTTCTATTTTGCACTCCATTACTGATGAAAACAAAATCTTTTTGTTGTTTTCCTAGGCACTTGCCTATGTCGAGCAGACATGCATGGAGCCCTTCAGATCCTTTTGGTGTTTGCACCACAAGCTAATTTATGTTTCTAGAAAAAAAAAATTGATTAAAAAATTCAAGCTACTTCAAGACAGTGTTCCTAAGCAGGATTTGGAAGGCTTCTAGATGGAAGAATTTTACATAACTTAAAAAAGTTCCTGAACCTCATAGTAACCTCAGTCTTACATAAAAAGATATGCTGAGTGTTGTGCGCTATTTCAATATCTGATGAACAAAGTTTCTGGTTCCAAATTAAGTGAAAAGATTTTAAAGTCTCACCAGTGGTAGTCACCTAGGTTTTTTAAATACTAGGATATGCCATGCAAACATGATTTCTTTCTTTAATAACATTACAACTATGTTCAATTGAAAAAACTGTGCAGGTGCAGTATATATGAAGTTTTTTTAAGATCTGCAATTTTATGCTGCATGACATGCAGATTAAAATGTGAAATACTGCACAGCATTGATAAATTTCACATTAACTATGCACATTTAATGGCAGAGTTCATTGGAAAAATGTCAGGAAATTATGCAGCTACAGAGAGTATCATAATGAATATGCACAGCAAGCCTCTATTTCAGTATTTCCAATCTTCTAAGTCTGTAACACTTTTCTAACTAGGAGAAAGTAAATAGCACAGTGGAGAGAACACCAGTTTTATACTCTGAAATCCTTTGTTTGGTGGTACTGTTATTATGCTTCTCTCGAAGTTGTGGCTTTCAAAATTTCAGTAGATGAATGTTCTCAGGAAGGTCTAGCTAGAATTTACCCAGTACAACAAAAAGTGCATTTATTTTGCAGTCATATTTTTGCCAAAAGTAGATAATATCATATTCAATTTACATGCACAGAGAGACTAGCCAATTGCCTTAAAACTATGTGAATACAAATATCCAACTCTCAAAAAGTCAAATGTGGAGGCTGGTGAGGGGTCTCAAGCTTTAGGACCTATGATCATCAAGAATTTGAATCCCAAGGGTGAAGGAAACCTGTCTCTGAATTTTGAAAGACTTCAAACTCTGCTATAAGCTGAGAAGTCTGAAATAGAATTAACAACCTTTAGGGGATCATGACAGACAGTATAACCTTGTTTCTCAACCCACTGTGGCAGGACAGAAAGTTCTTTTAAGGATCCACCAAATGAAACCAATATGGAACTGAGTAGTTGCCTCAGAAAGGCATTTTAATCTTATTTTCAATTCTATGTCCAAAGGGAAAAGTTTAAAGCAACAAACAGTCACCACCTGGGATCAGGCAACATCTCACCAGTCCTAAAAAATTCACACAGTGAGGAAGCTCCAAATGTCCAGCAGTTGCTCTTGCAGTTTCATAGTTTTCCAGTCCCATATTTGATCACACTTCCTTAGCTGGTTGCCATAGTTTCTCCCCCAGGTGCCATTCTGTGGGTTTCTGCATGTTGTATAGCTCCAAACTGCACCTGTGCCAGTCATTTGTGGGGAAGGTTCTCTCTGCCTGAAGACCCCTGACCCATTCCATGACATTCGCACAGTAAGTTTCAGCTTCCAATGCACCACTCTTGAGCACAGAACTTGTGGGTTTGTTCAGCTGCTCAGTGAACTCTAGCTTGCCTAGCAACAGCTTGCAGTTTTGTCAGGTACACAGTCTTTATAATTGCAGAGCTAAGTTCAGAGCAAAGTATAAGACCAGGCAACCTATTTTGACTATTTCTCACAAAATTGGTGAGGCATAGCATCATTTCTCAGAACAATTTAATTCTTTACACCTTGGAAACCCCTTGTAAATGTTCAGGAAAAATGACATTTTTAAATAAATTTTGTCACAGGATTCAGAATTATATCATCTAGTAAATTGTGACATTAATTAAAAAAAAAATAGCTCCACAGAGAAAGACCTTAGAGTGATGGTGGACAGACCTTAGAGTGCTGGCTCTCCCTAGAAAACTGGCTGCAGGCAAACCTCGTGAAATTCACTAAGGACAAGTGCAAGGTCTTACATCTGGGGAGAAGTAACAACAGGCACCAGTACAGTTTAGTGTCTGCCCTGCTGGAAAGCATCTCTACAGAGAAATACCTTGGAGTGCTGGAGGACAACAAGTTCTCCATGGAACAACAATGTGCTCTGGTGGCCAAGAGAGCCAAGGGGATCCTGGAATGCATCAGGAAAGGTGTGTCCAGCAGGTCGAGGGAAGTTCTTCTCTCTCTCTACCCTGCCCTGCTGAGACCACACTTGGAATTCTGTACCCAGTTTTGGGCTGCCCAGTTCAAGAGAGACAGAGAGCTGCTGGAGAGAATCCAGTGGAGAGCCACGAGGATGATTAGGGGACTTGAACATCTCCCCTATGAAGAGAGACTGAGAAACCTGGGGCTATTTAGTCTTGAGAAGACTGAGAGGGGATCTGATCAATNTGACTGTGATTCATTTCAGTTCAACTGAAACTGAAGCCAAGTATTGGAAGAAATCCATTTCTATTAACTTGAAATCCTTTTAATCAAAAAATCTTGTTAAATCTCCTTTAATATTCTTCCAGTTATTTTTCTTTTTAATATTACCTGTTGAAATTTTGTGTAAAGTGGTTACAAAATAACATAACTCTTCCTTTCTGATTAATTAACTTTAGCTTAGCGGAAGTGCTAGGTGTCTGTTTCACTTTCACAGTAGCAGTAATATATGGTTAATTTGCACGACACTGTTTTGATATTTTTCTGTCTAAATAGATAACCCCATTGATAACATTAAAAATACTTTGAAATATTTTATCAAGTGTTACTCTAAAAATTAATCACATTTTTAGTAACAAATCCTAAAGTTTATTTAAATTAAACTGAAAAAAAACCTTCATCCTTTTTCCTTCATCTACATAATAGTCTTATATCACTATAATCTGAGAGGATATCAGGAGGAGGATATCAGGAGAGGAGTCAGGAGATATGCACAAAATATGGCAGGAGCCCCATATCTACTGGGAAAGCAGAGCAAGGCTTTTTGAGCTGGTAACAAGTCTTCTCAGTCCAAAAAGTAGAGGTACAGAAAATAGCATGAGGAATGACAGATGCCTAAAATAAGCTTGGTTAAATCTAGATATGAGAATTCCAGTGTCTAGTACTCTACAAAATAACTTGCAAGGGAAAGAAAAACTCAAAACACCATCCCTCTCCGTGTTGCTGCCTACTCTCACCCTGATTTTATTCTCCTTTCACTAGGAAGGAGGTTATATGAAGAATTTCCCCAACTCAGAGTCATGTTGAGTCTTATAAATCCATACAAAGCCAGAAAGTTATTGCTTTCTGTTAAACTGGAAGAAGATAGCCTATCATTGCTTATACTCTCTTTCCCCATAAATGAGGAATCAGCTGAGAAGTACCTGAAGAGAAGTTAAATGTCTTTGAAGGTATCCAAAAAAGATCCTATTTGCCTAAAGTCAATTCTTAAGTCATCAAGATTCAATTCTGGGTGTTAAAAATGCATTTTAAAAGAGCTTGTCTTTGCTCTGATGATTCTCTAAAAGTCTTTAATCAGATCAAATGGTACATGTATAATTATTTCATGGTATATGTAAGATATAATACACCAATCTGCATATTTTGTATTTGTCATTCAAAGGCAGAAATATTTTATTTTAAATGGAGAAAGATATCTTTTTGCAGAATAATTACTTCAGTGATTATATTTCTCGCTTCTAATAAGCTCAGAATGTCAGTATTAGATATCTTTCTACTGACAAATAACTCTGTTTCTAATGAAAGCTGAATTTGGTTTGCATTCTTCTTTAAACATTCAAAGGGTTAGTAGCTAAGATGAGAAAAAAACTAGGGCTGCTGGATATTTTGATCTTCAGAGTATCCTTGCTCTCTTCCTATAATTCTGTCAAGATTTATTACATCAACCATTTTCAAAACAGAGACTTGGCTTGAAGAATGTGAGTTCTAAAAGAACAAATGGAATGTTAATTAAAATCAAAGAGCAAACAGTTTGTATGATGCATAACTATGCTCTCAAAACATTTGAAATAGAAAATAAAGTGCAGTGATAATCAGTTTCATCAAAAAAAAATATGCCTCCTGGATGTTAAAACTGAATGACTTTTTTTTTTTTCCCCCTTCCCCTTTATAAGTGGTCCATATCACAGAATCACAGAAACATTGAGGTTGGAAAAGACCCTCAGGATTACCAAATCCAATCAATAACCCTACTCTACAAAGCTCACCCCTAAACCATTTCCCCAGGTACCACATCCAAATGACCCTTAAACACATCCACGGTTGGCAACTTAACCTCTTCCCTGGGAAGCCCATTCCTATCCCTGACCACTCTTTCCATGAAATTCTTTTTCCTAATGTCCAGTCTAAACCTACCAGGTCACAGCTTGAGGCCATTCCCTCTTGTTGTATCACTAATTATCTGGGACCAGCACCAGCCTCTCTCCAATATCCTTTCAGGTAGTTGTAGAGAGCAATGAGGTCTCCCCTCAGCCTCCACTTTTTCAAACTAAACAGCCCCAGCTCCTTCAGTAGTTCATCATAAGATTTATTCTCCAGGCCCTTCACCAGCTTCGTTGTCCTCCTCTGCACTCGCTCCAGTATCTCAACGTTTCTCCTGTACTGAGGTGCCCAAAACTGGACACAATACTCCAGGTATGGCCTCAGCAGAGTGGAGTACAAGGGGACAATCACCTCCCTGCTGCTGCTGGACACAGCATTTCTAATCCAAGCCAGGATGTCACCGGGTTTCTTGGCCACCTGGACATACTGCTTGCTGATATTCAGTTGCTTGTCAATTAGAACCCCCAGGTCCCTTTCTGCCAGACAGCTTTCCAGCCACACTTCCCCAAGCCTGTAGCGTTGCTTGGGGTTGTTGTAACCCAAGTGCAGGACCTGGCATTTGGGTCATAAAGTTCATCTTATATAAGTGTATTTTTTAATGAAATATTAAATTGAGAATTTTCCCAATATAATATTTTCATGCTTCACAATTGAAATATATAACATGGATTAATATGGATTTTTTAGCCTGGAGAAGGCGCTGGGAGAAACCATGTAACAGCTTTCCAGTTGTTTATAGGGTGTCTACAGGATAGCTGAAGAGGATCATTTTACAAAGGCATGTAGTAACAGGATGATGGACAATGGTTTCATACTGGAAGAAGCTAGATTTATATTAAACATTTGGAAGAGATTCTTCACTTTGAGAGTGGTGAGACACTGGAACAGGTTGGAGGCTCCAACCTTGGAAGTGTTCAAAGCTAGGTTGGATGGGACCTGAGCAGCCTGGTCTAGCAAGAGCTATCCTTCCCCAGGACAAGGGATTAGAACTAGAAGATCTTTCAAGACTCTTATATGCAAACCATTCTATAATTCTGCTTCTGTTTGTTTGTTTTTCTTTTCAGCTGTTTATCCTTTAACCAAATGCTTTTTGAACTCCAGAAAGGATTTTTACGTTTTCACAAAGACATGTAAACCTAACTATAAGATCAAAAATGGGACCAGAGCATGTATGCATACGTTATGAAAGTGGAGAATGTGAGTTCTATATTTCCACTTGCATATTATTGTCACAGAAAGTGGGTGACAATTTAAAATATACTGAAGGAAAGAGAAATTCTTTTGCCTACAGCTTTTAATGTAAGGAAATTTTAATTTCAATAATATTTTAAGACTATTATTAAGTTATTTAAAGTCATTTGTTTGGATTTTTAAAAAAAGAAATCTGAAAAAAGCTTTAGGTACATACCCAAAAGGCTTAACTAAGGAATAAAGTCACTTTAGACTTAAAGCTTTACAGAAAGTGATTTAAATTTAAAATCTGAATTGTTCTCTAGAGATATGTAACTCTCTTTTGTGAGCATAGGGAAGTATAAATGAACTAGGCTCTTAAATTAAATACATCGACTAGTGTTTAATTAAGTCAGAGTGAACATACACTGGGCTTCCTGATTTGTTTCTTTTTGCTTTCTGTTCAGTGAACAATCTGTCTGGGTTTCACAAAGGACATTTTCCCTTTGATTTACTGTGAAATGTCATGATCTTGATTCACTGTGTACTCTCCAGCTCAAGCAGTTTTCAAGTTACATTAGCTATTCGTTGTGCAAAGGCTTGAGTAAAATGACAGGAGAAAGTGAAACTGTAAAAGACTTCGCAACTTCAGTATTGATCCCAAATTGCCACATTATATTGTTCTCTAGCATGTTATTTTATAGATTTTAGTTTGAAAACTATTTGCTTTTTCTGTTCCTAATAATCTTACTAGATATGCTTTCATGACAAGCATCTTTCAAAATATTTCATATTAGAACTAAATAGGCATTAAGTGGTTTTGATTAAATGATAAATTCTGACATAGTGTACACTTCCAAAACTATTTGACCAAGGGAAAGTTAATTTTAATATTTAATTTTTAATTCAGTATTTAATTTTGTATTTCAAACACCTTATATACTTAAACTCATTCATAGAGTTGACACATATATGCTTCTGCTGATAACAATAATTCACTGAGACTACAGGATTCTTATGTTGTGTAACATCCAGACATGTAAGCAGCAATTCTAATAAATAAAGAAATGGATAAAGAGGTAATTTTAAGCAGAATATCTTACTTCTTAGAAGTAATTTTTCTGACAATATATTTGACAGATTGAGAATGGATTGACCTTGTCCATCTGCCAGACACCCACCCAACTGCTGTGTCAGTCCACCTCCTCCACAGGACAAAGGTGAGAACAGACAATGAAAACATTCATGGGTCAGGACAGACAGGGAGATCACTTACTATTTACCGTAATGAGTTAAACAGACTCAACCTGCAGAAAAGTAATTTCATTTATTTCCAATTAAAAGTAAGTAGGATGATGAGAAAAAAAAAAGACACACACCTCTCCCTGCAAAGCACCTTCTCCCCATCCCATCCCATCCCATCCCATCCCATCCCATCCCATCCCATCCCATCCCATCCCATCCCATCCCATTCCTTCTTTTCCCAGGCTGAACTTCATATTTTCATCCTGACTCGTTTACATTTTCCACTCAAGAAGGAATGGGTAATGGATGTTGTGGTCTAGTCCATATAATCTCTCTGCTTCTCTTTCCTCCTCACACTTCTGCTTCAACATTGGTTCTCTCCAGAGGCTGCAGTCCTACAAGACAAACCTTCACCAGCACAGGCTTTCCACAGGATGCAGTTTCTTCAGAGCATACCCACCTGCTCCAATGTGGGATGCTTTGTTGGCTGTAGTGTGGAGATCTGCTCTGGCATGGTCTCTCCATGTGCCTGGAAATACCTACTTTACAATCTTCTGCAGGGGAATCTCTACTCCAGCACCTGCCGCACTGACTCCTCCTCCTACTTCCTTTGACTTGGTCTGCAGAACTTTCACATAATATAAAGTATCATTTGGATAACCTGTCAATTAAACATCAGTTTGATATGTACAGATAACTTGCTAGGAGCCCCATGCCCTTGAGGGGTATCCTTAAAGTTCCCATGTTGTGTGTGTAATCACGTTGTATCTTTACTAACTGGGATATAAAATGGGGTCTTGAGAATAAACTTTAGCTAAATGTTAGAAATCTAAAGTCAAAAAAAGGTGTGTATATAATGAGGTGTGTATATAACTCATAGCATATTATTTTTTATTATTTTTTTCTAGTTTTTAAAGATGTTCCTAAGTGGTTCCAGTTAATGAAGAAAGACTCACTCTGAGTTTGAATTAAAGTATCAAAATTGATTTAACAGTTCTCTTAAAAATATTCTGCATGAACACTGAACTAATTTTTGACCTTTTTGTGTATCTGTAAAGACCTGTGTATATCACTGCTCTTTAGGAGTCAGGTTGAGAGCAGTTGTAATCTAAAGAAATTTATGCTACAGTAGTACTACTCCAAGAGCTAGATGCCTCTCTTTCATAGGAAAACATAATATGTTAGGGTTTAATGAAACTTAGATACCTGTCAAAGCTGTTTTCTCCCACTGGAAAAAAACACAGCAGGAATGGTGGTGTAATCACTGTCTCAGTCTGAAGTAAAGAAACCTCCCTTCCCAAACCCTATTAATTTAATTTAAGATCCTTTCTAAGTGTCCTGTGGATTTTAATATTGAAGGTAATATTTGCACTTTGTTTAATTGCGATGTCCAAGTTTGATATTGAGTTACTGAAAACCAGTTTACTTGGACCACCTGTGTCCGCCCTGTGAAGCACATATTACACTTTCAAAAGAACAGGAGATTAGACGGAAGTTTTTTGGTGCATTTGTGCTCATTTTTCTTAAAACATATCACAGTACACTGATTTCATTAATCACCCAGAGGTGAATTCTAACCACAAAACCAATTATCTGCTATGGTCAAGGCCTACTCTCCACTGGGACACTGACAAATAGCAGAGTAGACATCATCAGTATGGCTATGAAGTAAAAACTGTATTGATTTTAAATTATTAATAAAGTTAAATAAGCAATAAATGCCTGTGAGATCACCTTGACAGATAAGTGCAGAATTTCTTCTGTATGAATTTTCAGCTTATTTTACTGTCAGCAATGAAAGTCTCTCAAACTGATGTAAGCTTTGAGGTAGTTTCATAGTTCTTTATACTTCATGCTAACTTATGGAATTCAAAAAACAAACTAAGGTTCATACCTATTTTCATATTCTTAATGAGGATCACAATTATTGTGAGCAGAATGAATAAATTTCATATGTGTATCCTTATTAATTGCTACTTCAGTATGAGGATTAATCTCAAGTATGGCTTTATTATTTAGTTACATTTATTTAAAACAGATTCCCTGGGGCATTTTAATGAGAACAAAATGTGCTGATGCACAAATATTTTAAAATTAGATGCAACTACTATTTGGCATGTTTTTGACTCAGTTTCGTGTTGTCTTTTTTTGGTTTGTTTTGTTTATTGTTGGGTTTTTTTTGTTTTGTTGTTTTCTGTTTGGGGTTTCTTTGGGGGTTTTTTTTTGTTGTTTTTGTGTGTGGTGTTTGGTTTGGTTTGGTTTTGTGGGGTTTTCTTGTTTGTTTGTGGTTTTCTGTTGTTGAATTTTTTTCCTATCATCCAAAAGAGAAGCCAGAAAACATCCTGCTAATTTATAAATTTGGATCTATAGAAAATCTTCATCAGATGACTTTCCATGACTACTAGTTGAATGACTGAAAAAAAAAAATGAAAGTTTTGAAGAAAACATCTTTGCAAAGAAATAAAATATAAAAATAATATAAATGTTTCTGATCAATATAAATCTTATTTCCAGTGTTTCTATTTTCATCAGACCAGTGGAGTTTAACTGAACTATAAGCCCAATAAACCAAGTCCAGTTTCTAACCATTGCACTGTTTCTCTTAACTAGTGGTATATGTCTCAAGCTAGGAGGTCAGTTTGAAGTTTCGTATTTTTGGCATCCATAAGTCATTTAACAACAGAAAAATGAACATTGAAGTAGACTGAAAACTGTCATAACTGTTAGATGGTTGAGGTTAGCAACACCACGTCCACCAGGATGCCACTACTCCTCATCCTTTCACTACATGGCCTTGTAAAAAGTCCCTATCCAAGTGTCCTGTAAGCTTCATTCCAGGTTGATGAAAGGTCTCCACGAACTTTTCTCTTCTCAAGGCTGAGTATCCCCAGTGCTCCCAACCTGTTCTCATTATCCAGTCTCTTGATCATCATGGTTTCCTTTGAAGTTGGTCCTTCTTATGCTAAAGGCTCCAGAGTTGAACACAATAATCTGGACATGGGTTAGCGTTGATCCTTCAGTGCTGGGTTGAGGGTTGGACTAGATGATCTTTGAGGTCTCTTCCAATCAGATGTGTTCTGTGATTCTGATTCTGGTTCAGGTCTCACAAGAGTAGAGTAAATGGTCAGAATAACCTTCTTCAACCTGCTAGCCACACTTGTGATGCATCCCAGGATATGGATGGCTTTCTGGGCTGCAAACACATACTGCCAGGTCACACTGAGCTTCTCATCAGCCAATATTCCCAAGTCCTTCCCCACAGGGCTGTTATCAGTTCATTTATAGTTCAGCCTATATTTATGATTGGAATTGCCTGAACCTTGGTCCAGGACCTTTCACTTGGCCTTGCTGAACTTGGTGAAGTTTGCACAGGCACCTAGTATAACCCTTTCTGCAGTAACATCTTTCACCAGAGCAGGTTACTAAAAGCCCCACCCAACCTGACTTTGAACACTTTAAATGATGGGGCATTCACAACTTTTTTGAAAAACTTATTCCAGTGCTTCACCACCTTCCTTATAAAAAATTCCTATGTCTAATCTAAACCTACCTTCTTTCAGTGCAGAACTGTTGCTCCTTGTTCTTTTGCCATAGATCTTCATAAAAAGTCTCTCTCCATCTTTGTTTTAAATCTCATTCAATTTTGTAATACTGCAACTTTGCATGAAGTCTTTTTCATTAAGGAAATACGTACACATTATATATTTATATATATATATATACACACACACACATGTATATGCATTTTTTCCAATAGCTGCTGTAGTTTTTTAGGAGGAAATATGCTTGAACTGGCTAAACAAACATGAATTCTAATAAAAAGCAATTTAAAATAATTCCAAATACCACAAAAATACTAGCTACTTTCCATTAAGAAAAGCACTCAGCAAAACATAAACACTTTAATTGAATGCTGTCATCACTCTGATTTTTATAATGTGTTGAAAATAAAATAACATTACAACAGAATGTGATTATACATAGCTTAATGACATTTCTGTGCTTTTAATTAACATAGTCAAACTTCATATCTATTTATCTATTTCATCATTCTTTTTCAATAATATTTAAAATAGAATTGGATAAAGCTTGATGACAATGTGAATAAAATACAGAAACAAATATGGCATTTTAGTACCTGTGAGCATCACGTTGCAGAGGCACCCACAAAACGGACAGCATGAGCCACTCAAAATTGTAGATTTATTGTAGCCAAAGTTACTCAGCACTTCTTCTGACAGAAATTACAAGTTCAGATGTCAGTTGGGAATATAATACTACACAATCAATTAAGCTTTAGCTTTAAACAATATTCTTTCTGTGAAGATTAACTAAAATGTGAGCACACACACTCATCAAGGGGAAGCCTTCTACTCAAGCATATCCAAAAATACACAATCACCAAAGCAGGGGTGAGGACTCACTCAGTCCACAGAAGTGATCTTAGACAGTGGCCCATTCTAAGGGGAGAAGATTTGACTGAAAGGCAGCTTGCCTTGAGAAGACCAAGCAAAATGTCTCTGTAGTGAGACATTAACAGACCAAATCAGAAGAGAGCTGTGGTCAGGTCTTATTAGTTGGAGGGTATATTGCATTTGGCTGAGCTGGAGGTAATTCTCCCCAGAGCATCTTTCTCATGCTGTGTTTTGCAGTGATGTAGCTGGATGTTGATAACACATCAGTGTTTTGGCTACTGCTGAGCCAAGCACCAAGCCTGTGCTTTTCCAGCAGTTTTCCCCCCAACAGCCGGCTGAGGCATGGGCAGGATCTTGGGAGAGGATGCAGCTGGGCTGGCTGACCCAAACTGACCACAGGAATATTCCATGCCATATAAAGTCAGCTCAGATATATAGGCTAAGTGAAAGGAGGAAGTGTGAGGACACTTGTTGATGGTATCTGTCCTCCAGAGCAACTGCTACATGTATTGAAGCCTTGCTTTTTGGGAGTAACTGAACATATCTGCTATTGGGAAGTACAGAATGTCTTGGTTTGCTCTTGCTTCTGTCTATTGCCTTTGCATTTGCTTTTCATCCTATTAAATTGCTTCTATCTTGACTCACAGGCTTTTTGTTGTATTTTCCCTCTCCCCTGTCCATCTAAGAAGGGAAGCGATAGAGTGGTTTTGGTGGGCATCTGGCCCCTAGTCAGGGCCGACCAACCACAGAGGGACATATCCACAGAACAGCACAAAAGCAGGTTGACAGGATCTGGGCCCAGAGGTGCCAGTTAATCATAGAATGGCTTCAGTTAGAATGGACCTTAAAGATCATCTAGATCCAAACCCCGTGCCATGGGCAGGGACACCTCCTACTAGACCAGATTTCTCAATGTCTCGTGGAGCCTGGTCTTAAGCACTTCCAGGGATGAGGCATATACAACTTCTTTGAGCAACCCATTCCAGTGTTTCACCACCCTTATAGTAAAGAACTTCTTCCTAATGTCTAATCTAAATCTACCCTGGTTTAGTTCAAAACTATTGCCTCTTGTCTAATCACCACATGCCTTTATAAAAACTCCCTGTCCAGCTTTCCTGAAGGCCACCTTTGGTTACTGTCTGAGAGGTGCCAAAATGATCTTTATCAGCTTCTTACAAGCCTCTAATCCTTTAATGTAGTTGACAGACTTTTGTGTTTTTAATGTCAGTTGTACCTGCCACACACTGGAAAAAACCAGCAATTATACAAACATGACCATGAAAATGGCAAAGGCAATGGAAGCTTACTCTATAATACCAGGAAAATAAATGGGTTAAGTGTAACTACATATGTTAATAACATAACCATGGGCAGTTAGCCAAGGTATAATAATCATGCATTTAAGTCTGTGAATCTATATTAAACAATGTCAGCTGAAGGCCACAATTTCTATTTAGAAATTACAATCAGTCTTTGAGTGTGTTAATTTTGAATTTTAATCACATTCTGTCTTTAAAATATATCCTCTATTTCCAATTTCAGCTTATATGTTTTCATGTCAAACCATCAGATCTTTCTTAATTGCATGTTGTAAACCTTGTAGTTTTGTGTAACTATATGATCTCAAGAATATTTTGTAGAAACAGCATAATAATTGCAATTAAATGTGAGGGGTTTGCTTGGTTTTGGGTTTGGTTTGGGGGTTTTGTTTGTTTTGTTTTGTTTTGTTTTGTTTTGTTTTCTGCAATAGAAAACAAACAAGCAAAAGAAAATTTGAAAGAGAAAGAAAAGGTCAATTTACTTTAAGAACTACGTTGAGTGGAAAGTTTCATAATTTAAATCAATATTTTAAAGTCCGAATTATTATGAAGATTTGTAGATTGGTTTGGAGGAGTTTTGTTTTGCTGTTAGTATCACCTTGAATGATTTCAAAACAGATTAGTTTAAGATATACCTACCAATATACTTGTGAATTTGAAAGTTGCCCTTTCTAAAGACAGGACAAATCTCAAACAGTTCAGTAGATAATAATGGACCATTACTTCCTCATAAACTTGCTAATTACAAAAGGACTAAGATCTATATCTACCATACGTGATGTACGGTCAAAATGATAGATTTGACTTTGATATCACCTCATAGAAGACAGAAACTTTGTGTTCATATATTTAAATTATTACCCAGGTGGCACATTTCTTTTGGTAAAAATCTAGCAGTTGCTAGCCCTGGGGAAGACAGCGACATATCCAGAGCTTAGTTGTTATATTCTTCTTCCATCAGCACAAACCCACAACATGAACAGATACACCTGGAGCTCCAAACATCTTCTCTTCTTTTCCCATAAGCTTTATTTTATTATATATAAATTATTTATAGGAAATAAGCATAAATTACAGGTCTGAGAGCAGCTGCAGGATCATAGGCATATGATGGGATGTTTTCCATGACTGGAATGTTGAAATATAAGGATAGTATGTTCTTTAAGAATGACAGAAAGGGAAGACAGGGAAGGGAAGGTGCCCTTTATGTGAGAGAGGAGCTGGAATATATGGAGCTTTGCTTGGAGGTGGAAGAGGAGATGACAGAGGTTTTATTCGGATTTCAGAGAAGGCAGACAAAAGTAACATTATAATGGGTGTCTGCTATAGGCCACCTGACAATGGAGAACAAAGTGATTAGACCCTCTACAGGCAGATAGGAACAGCCTCATGTTCACAGACCCTGGCTGTCACTGGCAGAAGACAACAAGAAGGGCTTCAGTAAGTGCAATAGTGACAAAAACAAGACTAGGAATAATGTGTGTCATTGAGACATGCAAAACTATGTCAGTGAAACACAGGACCTGGTTACACAGCACACAGAAAAGGTGGAAGTACTGAATGCATTAGTCTTGACTAGAAAGCCCAGACTTCAGGAATCCCAGGTCCCAAAGACCAGGAAAAAAGTTAAAACAAGGAAGATGCACCCTTACTAAAAAACTAAGGCACGGAATACTTAAGCAAACTCATACATGAGTTCATGGGTCCTGAGAGGATGCACCCATGAGTGCTGAGATATCCTTGTGTGGTGAAGGCACCCCATGTCAAGAATTATGTCCCCAAACACCAGCAAACTTGTCCCAGCATGTACGAGCAAGTCCCCTCTTCCACTTTCCTTTCAGGAGAAAGGGACAAAGGCCCAGGTGCCAACTTGTCTCCTTAAGGGGTAAATAACTACATGCACCCATTGCATGGCATGCTTATGCTCTGTCCATCTAAGGGTATAATTCTAGCTTCACCCTTTCTATAGGTTAAAACAGGTTGTTGACAAGTGTCCCATTGGCCAGATCCAGCCTCAAGAAATCTATAAGTACTACTTCCTTCTGTTTACAACTTTCTCCTTTTGCTCACAACTTTCTCCTTTTGCTCCCTCGATTTGCTCAAACCTTGGAAGCTCGCAGCACTTAAGTTCATTGCCTGTAAGTCTTCTCATTCCCACATGAATACTAGAAGCCTCTGCAAGACGAAGAAGCCAGCACCCTGAGCTGCTTGAGGAACCAGCAAAGACAAACACAAGAAAAGTCTGAAGAGTGGTGGAAAGTAAAGTACACTGTTATGTTCAAGAAGAAGGACCCAGGGAATTGCAGACTGGTCCGCCTCATGTTGATCATTGGAAAGATGATGGAGCAGCTAACCCTGGAAGCCACATCCAAGTACTTTAAAGGCAAATAAATCATCAGGTGTATTTGGTATGGCTTTATCAAGGTGAAGTCATGCTCGACCAACGTGATAAACATCTATGAATCTATGTCTGATAGGCAAAGAGAGAACAACGTTTCAGACCTTTGACAATGTCTCCTGTAAGATTGTCATAGAGAAGCTGTTGATGTATAGGATGGATGGGCAAACGGCAAGGTGGACTGAGAATTTCCTGAACAGCTAGGCTAGGTGATGGCAATCAGCAGTGCAGTCTACTTGGCGGCCAGTGACTAATGGTGTAACCTAGGGTTCTGGATCGATGCTTGAGTCACACTACATTAATGATCTGGATGATAGGAAAGAGTACACCCTTGCAAGGATGTAGATGAAATCAAACTGGGAGTAATGGCTGGTATGCCAGAGGGCTGTGCTGTCATTCAGAGATCTTAACAGGCTGGAGAAATGGGCTGACAGGAGCATCATGAAGTTCAACAAGGGTGTATGCAAAGTGATGCACCTGGGGAAGAACAACTATACGCAGATATATGCTGGCGCCAACACAGCGGAAAGCATCTTGGCGGAAAATGACTGAGGGGTCCTGGTGGACTCCAAGTTCAACATGAGACAGCAAAGTTCTGTTGTAGCAAAGAACACTAATGATATCCTCAGCTTCATTAGGCAAAGCATTATAAGTGGAATCTCAAATGGACTGCTGTGCCCAGTTCTTGGCTTCTGAGGCCAGAGAAAGTTCAACAAAAATGATGCTTAAGCGTCTGGAGCACCTCACATATGAAGACAGGCTGAGAAGAGCTGAGACTGATCAGACTGGAGAATAAAGTCTCATAGAGGATTGTATTGAGATATATAAATACCTGAATGGAGGGTGAAACAAAGGTGAAGCCAGGATCTTTTCAGTAATGCTCATTAAAAGGATCAGAGATAATATGCACAAACAAAAGCACAGGAAGTTCCTTCTGAACATTAGGAAACATTTTTTTATTGTGAGCACTGGAATAAGGAGCTGTGGCTTGGGAAGATTTTGGAATATCTTTTGGAGATCTTCAAGAAACTTCTAGACACAGTCCTGAGCAATCATCCCTAACTAGCCCTCTTATTCTGTAAAATGATTATTTATGAAGGGAAAAAAAAATAAAAGAACCTACAAGGACTCTAATGCTGTCCAAAATTTTCAAGATGTTCAAATTACAACTAAGAGTTATCTGGTTGAAGGGGACATTTAGAAGAATTCTAAAATACTTACAAGCTATTTAATATTTTGCATTAGAAAACAAAATAACCAGCATATCCCAGTTAAATATTTAGCTTTCTATATTCCTTTTTGCATGATGGATACAACTTCTGGGGAAAAAAAATTCATTCTTTTGTATTTTATGCCTATGCACATAAAACAGAGTTTACAAGTCTGAAAAGATGAAAATTTGACAATGTCATGATCTTCACAAAAGAGGTAGAATAAAAATGAACAAAATGTAACACAACAGGTGTCACTGAAGGTTTACTAACTTTATCAGAATACTGACAAACAACTTGAAGTGACCAAGTTTCATTTAGTTTCATTTTTAGTTTCATTTTTAACAAAAATAATGTATATATATTACAAACAAAAGTATGAAATATTTTAATTTTATTATCTATGATATTACTGACAACTGAAAAGAAATTTATATATGTACATAAAGCTCTATAATTATTTCACACAGTGAAGGATTCTGTCTACCCTGGCAATGAATTTAATTATGATAATACTCTGTTGTAAAAGATTTGTTTAAATTTTACTACATTCTATCCATCACAATCAACTTATTTTTAGAAATCTTAAGGAAACTACAACAGAATAAGGAGTAAATCAGATAAATGTACAACTGATACTCATAAGGGAGGGTAAAATTCTCCAAGGCTCCAATAAAGGCACTGAAGTATGGCACCTTTTCACAGTTATGCTGGAAAAATAACGTGAATCACTTATTTATTTATCCTGCAGAAAAGCTCTGCTACCTCCATTCTGAAAATCAATGAACTCATGTTGGCTTTTACAGTCCTGCATATGCAGTCATGAATAAAACATTAATTTTTATGCTCATAGGATCTGTAAAAGCGTTCATCCAATAATATATACCTTGCTTGTAGTTCCTACACAAAACTCAAGAGTAACATTCAGCTTCTATTTATTTATTATTTTTTTAATTTTGCAAGGATTACTTTAAATTTATTTATTTTTGGCAGGAGGTTTCTAAGTATTCGAAGATAATCACATGAAGTTTTATTATGCAAAACAAGCTATGCTGAAATATTTTAAAGTTATACTACACAAATGTGATACTTCGTACACAGCACACATTATGATACGGTCACACTCATTGCAAGGTTTTCTTTCTGCTGAAGTGAGCCACAGATCTGTTTGACTGACTTCTACACTTCTAAACTTCGCCCCCTTTTTTTTTTTTTTTTTTTTTTTT
>VXBD01006592.1:807020-841548 GCA_013399975.1 Indicator maculatus
GATTCTGTGAATAACCCAATTCCAAGGTATGAGTTAGGTCTTTCCTTCTTTTATAATCCCCTGTGCTTCTTAGTGAAATAGAAAGGAATTTTCATTTAAAGAAGAGCTCATGAAGAAACAAAGTTTCATAAAAGATTACATAAAAGTAACAAAACTTTAAAATACTGTCATCTATATTTCTTTTATTTAATTTATTTTATTTTTTTTTCCTGCTTGATCATGCATGGAAACCATGAAGAAGTATTCTGCTTTGGCTCCAGTTATCTCTCTATACTTGAACACAGGCCTTTGTTACAATTCATTTTCAGACTGAAAGATGTACTTACAGGTGTCTTTTTAATAGGCTTTCAAACACAAGTTCAAGGTCTAAAAACTTGCAATGATAAAGTAAATTATCATATGATCATAGAATGTTTTGGATTGGAAGGGACTTTTAAAGGGCATCTAGTCCAGCCCCTCTACAGTGAGAAGTGACTTTCTTTTACTTTTTTAATTAACGTTTTATCCAGTGGGTAATCCCTGTATTCTCTTCATCTCAACATCACCAATAAGTAACAAACACCAATGTTTTAAGAACATCTGTTCAATTTGTTTAATAAGTAGCTGTTGTCTTAAACTTGACAGCAAAAAGATGAAAGTGACTGCCTTTGCAGTGGGCACTTTTGGCTTCCTCCGCTGCTTTTCTCTCCCTTGAGATTTTCTCCAGTTCTTCTGTTAACTGGTCATCACCTTGTAATTCTTTTGTACATGCCATACAGGCCCATGATTCTAGAGTGAGCTTCTGATTCTTGGCAGAGGGTCTTATTCCCCACATATCCAGGTTTGCAAATGCAGCCATGTTGTAGAAGTCGGTTCATTTGCTGCATTTAAATTTCTGGTTTGACCTAGATACCCAAGACAGCTATACGGCAAACAAGAACATACAAGGGATAATTGATCTTGCAGATAGGACAACTGAAGGCCAAGCAGGATATGATAAAGCAAGATGACATTACATATAATTTTCTTAGATTACAAAATTGAACATGAATCACTGCAGTCAGGGACCACAAAGATATACCTGTCTAAAAATCAGTTATCCACATATAAGCTTCTAGAGGCCTTTAGGACACTGCAGACCTAACAGATATGATAGCCAGGCTTTAGGGGAGACTCACATTCTGATGCAGTGACAGTAGTAGGCCATGCCACAATACTTGAGGGGATGGACTCAAGCACTTCTAGTATGAGTGTGATAGCAGCCTTAGCCCTGTGCCTCTGTGCTGACTGTAGCTGGATAGTCAGGCTTTCCTTTAAATTCTCATCTCTGTAGTCAAGAGATTATTATTATTCTTTGCTTCATCTTGTGTATTTTGAAGAATTTTCTAAATGTTTTACTTATTTTCCTTCTATCTTCTGCAGATGTTTTATGTAATTTATAGAGTTATATGATTAGGGAGAGATCAAAATACAATGCACTAAATCATAGCTGAATGCTTAGAAAAGGAAAAGTTTACCTGTGATAGGTCATAATTAATGATGAAATGAAGTACAAATGGAGGATAATAATGTTCTGTTATGAAGTTTTTCTTGTGAAGGGTAGACTTAACTTTGGTTAGTATGTATAATTTGTGATCAGAATAGATACAGGGTTTGGGTTTTTTGTTGCTTTAGTTTGGTTTTGGGTTTTTTTATTGTATCTTTTTAGGCACACTGATGAAGGAAAATAACTTCTGCACTTAGAGCAGGCTGTCTGTACTAAGGGATAAAAATCAAGAGGACTAAACAAATACTAACTTCCCTGTTCTTGAATAAAGGAAGATTGATTTTCCTTAAGTGGAATGGAACAGAACGGAATGATAAATGTTTCCCTATGTTCTTTACTGTTCTCTCTGTTTCCTTATTAGTATTTTAGTGACTGGTACTAATTTCTTACAGGTTTGGGTCCCAGTAATTTATTGATGACATGACACTTATTGCTAATTTATTTTGAGAGGAATATCTGGACTATTAGTGATCACTTTGAGAATGGTACTCTATCCAAGCATTAAAGCAAACCAAAAATTCTCTCAAAGAGTTGTTGTAAAGAAAATTGAAGTGTACTTTTTCAAATCTTGGACCTTTTGTAGCTCAGAAGGAAGACACCAATTTTACTAATCCCAGCACACATAATTTCAGCACACCTTTTTATGATATTCTGACAGATTTTTGAGTTATATGTAAAACATTTGCAAAGATTTACAAAGTAGTTTTTAAAGCTTAATGTAATTTGATGCTAAAATTAGATGCAATTTTCCATGTTTCCTATGATATTCTCTGGAATGTAGTTTTCTGATTACGAAGGAAAATGTTAAGACTACTATATGTACTAGGACAGGTCGTGGCCAAGAAGTGAAGCCATGAGTGAGAACAGTTTGGCCAGGCAAGACAGAGATTTACATAAATGGGAACAAGTGGCTGCTGAGAGTTGCATCCCTTTCTTGTAGCCACTGATAGCTGACACTATGACTATCAACCAAGGGTGACTGAAAGAAGGAAATCAGGCTTCTTTCAGGTATGGGAGGTATTTTTTCCTCTGTATTGTTTGACCAGAATTTTCTTTTTCAGCCTTACCACCAGGCCCTGACAGTTACTTGAAAAGTAACCTGAGAAGATCTAAATCAACTAAGGTCAAAATAGGGTAATCTAAATAAGACAGCTTTACAGCAGACGCCTGCCTTTCTGGACTGGCAGTTGAAGACATTGTCCTATGCCATACTTATACAGCCTTCGATGCCTGTCTGTGGACAGCCAAACTGATGCAATAATTCTTCACTGAAGCTGAAATTCAGAGCCTAGTTACCCTAAAATTCTATAGTTATTGCATACACTTCTTAAGAAACAAGATAAAACCAGAAGTAGATAAACATATGTGATACAAGCCAATGCAAAAAGGAAAAAGTCAGTCAATACATTGATCGAAAAGGTCAAGACAAAAGGAATCCATGCAAGCTCAATTTAGTCCCCTTCTGTGTAATCGTTATAGTTCTTTCTTTAATTGAATGATATTCTATATCTTTTCTGCAAATTGAACTCTTCAAAGAACCAACAGTTTGCTATCTTATTTTCTGATAATTATTGATAGTATAATGAAAAGCCTGATTTAGTGAATCTGGTTCAAATAATGCACATAAAGACAAAATCAATACTTTTCCTTGTGGGCTTTTACTGTTTGAAAACTTTAATCTACTGCAAGTTTCATCACATTAATTTGCGTTGTCATTTGTGGCTCATCACAGCTGAAATGATTACATCTCCTTCACAGACCTTTAACATTTGAACTAGGGGAGACAGTTCTAATAAACAGTAGTTTTCTTGCACTAGGAGGAGGAAGGGCACACATAGACTTGCTTTAACATCCGAGGTTTTGCAAGAATAATAGGCCTTTTTTGTCCATTCCCTCATATTTAGGGACTGCAACCTATATTAGCACAGATAGTTTTTTCTGTTTCCTCATACTATGAGTAACACTGCTCTAGCCCTTCTAACCTTTTTATCTTTTTTTTCCTACTCTTCTCACAAGTAAATATGTTTTTAAACAAGTCTCAATAGTCTATTATAAATATTTATATTTTGATGGTACATTTCACCCACTGAGAGCTGCCTTTGTTCACTTTTTACAGTCATTTGAGAAGATTCAGTTGCTAATACACTCACACATGGATCCTTTGTGATGCTCTAGATGTACCACATCTGATCTCCCACTACTTCTGCAGGAAAATGTCTCCCAGAGTAGGATTGCATAGGAGGACAGGAGTTTGTAAGAGTGATATATCTGCTTGCCTTGTGTGGATGGATGTCTTGGATACTTTACTTGTGTATGCCTGAGCATTGTCAGCTAAGTCCTGCATTCACATTAAAAAAGATTGTTCAAAAGACTGTAAAAACTTCAATGGAATAGATGTCTTACATAGGTGAATTGGCTCCTGCAGTGCAGGAGAAGGCACAGCTTGGTCAGGACTGGTATTATACTTGCAATTTTTTACAGTCATCTCCAGATTGTCAATGAGATCAAGAAAAGTTAGGAAGATAGCTGTTCTGTTCCAAATGGGCAGAAAGCCACTTTACAATTATATTCCAAACAATGGTTACTTAGGGCTAGATAATACTCATCTATCTTACTTTGATCAGATGTGAAGAGATAGATATCTGGCCCATAATTGGAAACATTTCATTATGCAGAGCAACACAGGAAAAGTCAAGTAACTTTATTAGACAACTGAACACAAGAAAAGAAAATTGCTTAATTATGTATTAAATAATAAGAGGTGTAATTGGTTGTACAGCTACTTTTGTTCCCTTATAAGATGGAGTGGGCAGATTTTATATTTTATTTTACAGCAGTACTAAAGCTATTGATGGAGAAAGTCTGTAAAGGCCTAGAATAGCTAAAGATTAATTTTGGGGTGTTCTTTAATTTCTATTGCAAATGTTCACAACATTCTAAACATTTTTACATAAAAAAGTCTTTATTTTTTCAAGATCTACACAAACACACACATACATACACATACATACTATGCAGCTAGTGAGTTTTAACCTTATTTTTTTTGAAATTTAAAATAAAATTTTTTAAAGTTCTATTTATAGCTCATCAAATGATGGATTTTTTTTCTGAACCTGAAGTTCCTCAGTGTGCTCAGAAGAATGAAGCTAAGGTTAAGAGTTTTGGGTAAGTGTATGTTAAATGCTGAAGTGCTTTTTCCATTGCTGGCTAGGTGACCTCCTTGCAATATATTACATTATACAGGGAAACAGGCCTTGAAACAGAGATCAAAATTCAGAAATTAAACATGCTGGACAGATACTATGATCATGAAAGCCAAGAAAATGTATGTTTCTTTCTTCTTACTGAGACAACTTCTGCAACAGGTAGGAAACGCACTCCCACTAAAAGCAGATTTCAGTCAGAGGTTAGTGCCTATTTTAACACAGTAGGAGCTGTGGTTGAGTCTTGCAGTCAGAGAAGAAATAAAAAATTTAGCCTAAGTTCCAGCCAAAAAAATGAAAAAAAAAACCCCAACCCAACCCAAAAAACCAAGCAAACAAACAAAAAACAACCAAACACTGCTACCCCCACCCCCACCCACCCCCCCAAAAAAACACCCAAAAAAACCCCCAACCAAACCCAAGCAAAACAAACAAAAAAATATCACATAAGCTCATGGCATGTCTAGGGACAGGATTTAAGACTTCAGTCAAGACTCAGAATTCCTTATTTCAATATGTCTAGTGCACTGTTTGACTTCAACATTACTCAAAGATCTTAGCTTTTTGCATTTGCTTACACTGTAAGTCTGACTGTGGACTCCAGGTTTCATGATGTACTATCCAAAGTTCTGTTACATCTATATATATATCCCATAAAGGAACAGCTTTCCCTAAGTTAGATATATCAAATTCTGACTTTAAAGAAAGTTGTCCCTGAAATGGAATCCACAATCGTGTGTTTTCCAGGTCTTTTTTATATTCCATGTAGAAGGACTGGTTCATTAGAGCAGTGATTAAAAAAAAAATAAATGAATCTGAAAGAATTCAGCCTAGAGTCATCAGAAAACACTAAACACAAAGATAGTAAAAGAATACGTTCAAGATTCTAAGCAACAGTTTCCATTCATCTGGAATACAGAGACGAAACCTTCTCTTAAGGATAATCTTCAGATAGGTACATCTCAAAGGTGTGATCCAGAAGCACTGAACTGTTGCAAACAAGTGCTGGGAGCATACTCATATGTGATTCCTGCCCAATTTGGATGTCTTAGAAGCTAAAACACTGGTAAAATGTACCAGTATGGTTTCAAAGGCTGTCTTCCTTAGATCTCTTCAAACTCGTATTAACTCATCTCCCAGTATTTTATCATCTATTCAAGGTCACCCACTGTGCAGGAAAAATGCAAACCCACAAGCAGTGTCTGCACTGTGTGAGTAGGTGACCTTGTATTGTGTGTGTTCTGGAGATAATAAATTTCTGACTGTAGGCTGACTTTTATGCTGACCGTGAGGCTTCTCGGAGCACAGGCAGTGACAGAACTGCTATGGATCGGGGAATGTTCAAGTTAAACAAAAAAAATTATGTATTACAGAGCTGCTGAGTAAAATATCTCTCCTTTTTTTTTTTTTTTAATAGGAATGTGGGATTTCAGAACATAATTTCCACTTCATATTTGCTTAAAGTGAACTTGTCTTTATTTGATTCATCACTACTTTGATGTTGGGTTTTTTTTCCCCTTTTTAGATAATAAGAATTATGACATATTCAGCATTTGGGAAGTACAGGTAATTTATAAAGGTATACACCCAAGCTTTTCTCAGAAGGTGAAACGAAGGCATCCAGATACATTCCAGCAAAATGTTAGGAAAGTCTAATATGTGTCTAAATGTCTTTCAATCCACAAATGAGCACAATATCAATCACTTCTGAATCTTCTCATGTAAGACCATAGTTTCCATTATTATATTTCAGAAACTTAGTACTTCTTATTTCTTGTTAGAATGTGGCTGCATTGTTTTGAAAGTATACCGGTCATTAACAATTAAGACAGTCAATGATTGGACTATTAATAATTTTAAGTAATTACAGATTCCACAGCCTTATAGACAAGATTCTTTTGCACATGTGAAATACCACTCAATTTTATGGTTTATAATTTAGATAGCATCTGGTCCTGATGCTCAGCAAACCCTCACCAGTTTTATATGTGCAACCAGAGCAACTCCTGATTTACACTATTTATCAGTGAGAATACTATCAGTTCAAAATGAGTTCAATTACTAGAAGCTGTATCACCTTCATCACTCTTCCTGTAACTTGGAACAACCATTCATGTCATAGAGTAACTATTAACTACACAGAGAGATGCTTCTTCCTCCATATTCCCCTTCAGCTCTGCTAGATCTAGATTAATCGCCATAATAAAAGCCACTAGTGAGTGAGAAAATATAGCAGAGGAAAAGAGAGAAGCAGAAAGGAAGGATAGCTCACCTGCTCCACTACTAGATTAATCACATCCTCTAAACAGATTTTAAATGCCAGTGACACGATTTTCATTCTCACAGTAATAAAATGCTATCGTGCAACTAGCAGAAAACATCACTCACATCTCTGACAAAAAGGCAGCTAGCATAAAAACCAAACATGAGATAGTTGGGGTTAACTCATATGCTGTTTCTATAATCTAATTCAATGAATAAACAATACGAACTCTAACAGAAGAAACATAAATTCCTATATGAAGCTTACATAGGAAAAATCAATAAAATGACCGTAGCCTAGCATCTAAAGTGGGTGTGTATAAATGTAAACTATCTTCCATTCAAATACAGGAGAGGGGGGAGAAGAGGAAAAGATAAACAAGAGAAGCTAACTACATTGAAGTAATCTCTCTGATGGCTCCTTTTACATCCTTGTTGTGAGCAGATTCAGCTCAAAGAACACATTTATTGTGAACTTATTCTAATTACAGTGTGTCCAGGGAGCAGATATCCTGTTACTTAAAATGTTGCTTCAGTTGTGATGGTGATCCATGTGCGTATTATTCTAGTAAATTTGCTTTGTGCTGTCTTGCTGCAGTTCATTCTGTATGTTCTGTCATTGTTATGGGGATTTTCTAGACTTTCCATTAAAAGCCTATTTTCAGTTATTTATATGGGGGATGCTGAAAGGTAAAACATACAAACCATATTTGACTGACACTTCAGTTCCTTCACTGTTATGAGATTTTTGGCATTGTTTAATAAAAGGCAGTATCTGCTGACAAATTATTTTATGGGGTTTTGAAGATTGTTTGCCTCCTTAAATTTCTCCTCTCTGTTTCATGGAGAGTTTGAACAATGAAATTTGGAGCCAGAGTCTCAGCTATTGTAAACTGATTTGTTTGTATTGAAGTCAATGGTAGTATACTGATTGACATGAAATGGGTCTTACTGTAGCTCTTTAAATGGTATGTGAAAAAGTTATTCAGACAGTGTTCTTAGTCAAGGAGCTAGTTATCTATTACAACATTCCTACTGTTCCTACTACTAAGATTTAATACTATTCTAAACAAACTAATATACTTCCACTGACTAGATCTGCTAAAGGCTCAGATGAAGATTTGTTTCTTTCTGGGGGATATTCTTCAGTACAAGTCTTTTAAGATGTGAGGCAAAATGAGTAAGATTAACAAAACTATGTTTCATCTTTCCTTGCCCATTATTGGAATAAATAGTCTCTTTAGAATTTTTCCAGCCCTGTCTTTCTGTGATTCTTTATGTCATGATAATACAGTAAGGTCATTATCTATTAAACCTAACTACACCAATTGTAGCTTTCTCTCTCACTTGCATTTAAATACCTCCACAACCATACTATAGTGCCTAATTCTCCATATCACAGATTCAATGATTCTCACTTCTAGGTGTCTCCTCAGTATCTAGTCAACTGTAGTTTGAAACTTTCTGTGATGGTATAACTTGTTGAGGTACTGGAACGTGTCCAGAGAAGGGCAATGAAGCTGGTGAGGGGCCTGGAACACAAATCCAATGGGGAGAGGCTGAGGGAGCTGGGGTTGTTTAGCCTGGAGAAGAGGAGGCTCAGGGATGACCTCATTGCTCTCTACAACTACCTGAAGGAAAGTTGTAGCCAGGTGCGGGTTGGTCTTTTCTGCCAGGCAACCAGCAGCAGAACAAGGGGACACAGTCTCAAGTTGTGCCAGGGGAGGTATAGGCTGGATATTAGGAGGAAGTTCTTCACAGGGAGAGTGATTTGACATTGGAATGGGCTGCTCAGGGAGGTGGTAGAGTCACTGACCCTGGAGATGTTCAAGAGAAGACTGAATGAGGCACTTGGTGCCAGGGTCTACTTGAATGAATAGGGCTGGGTGATGGGTTGGACTGGATGATCTTGGAGGTCTCTTCCAACCTGGCTGATTCTGTGATTCTATGATTCTATGAACTACGCATCCCATATTTCTCTGCTGCCTCCAGCAAGGAGTCCTAAGCTTATTAGAACATTTCAAAAAGACAAATTTATAGAATCATAGAATCGTAGAGTCAGTCAGGGTTGGAAGGGACCACAAGGATCATCTAGTTCCAACCCCCCTGCCATGGGCAGGGACACCTCACACTGTCTCCTTCATTCTTGGGTGTTTTATTTTTCTTCTCATCCTTTTAACCAAAATACTTTTCTTACTGCAAGAGAAAAAAAAAAAGATCTGGAAGTATTCCAACCCTAAGAAGTTTAAAGGGAATAAAGAAAGAATAAGTTAGGACCAGTTTGTTTCTGGGACCAAACTTGAATTATTTCTTTCCTTATTCTTTCTTTAATATTGATGAGAAAACAGCAGCTGCATCTAGAGATATGAATCTAAAGAGAATCCATTAATTACAGACACAGGAATCCCCGTGAAGAAGAACGAAACAAAGACTCCTGAGAAAGTTTCCAAACACTTTAAGAACAAGGCATTTACTAGGAGTGAAATGACAAAGGGGAAATCAAAACTTACCAAACTCACAGCTTTCTACAACAGAATGACTTCCTCAGTGAATAGGACCATGTGATTGGGTTAAGTCCTCTAGGCAGCCTAGCACCAGAAATCTCCTCTCTGTGTGCTCCCCTGTCCTGCACTGGGAGAAAACTCCTGGTTCAAAACAAAACAAACCTCAACAAGTGTTGAAGAAGCCATTGCTCACCACCAGCAGATCAGTGACCAGTCAGACCCTTAGCAATGGCAAGTTTGGAAAAACTCCCTTTCTGCACTCACCTTGCTGGTTCCATTGCTTACCATGCCATCTTATGGTATAAAATATTTCCTTGGTTAGTTGGAGTCAACAGTCCCAGCTGCTATCCCACCTGTTCCACATCCCAACCTCTTGTGCACCTTGAGACAATAATCACCACTCCAGATTACAGTGAATCTCCACTCCACATTCCAGTGCTTCCAGCATGCTCAATGTCTTCTTCGTGGTGGGTGAGCACACTGACAGTTCATGGTGCTGCCTTTTATTCCTGAATTCTTTTTTATTCCCTGCCTATGAGTGGTTGGTAAAGGTGTTCCCAAAGTAGGGCAGATCATGGGCCACTCGCTTGAGGGCACAGACACATTGTGTGGTTACAAAGAGGCAAGCACCCCTTAATATTCTAGGTGACTATTGCTTCACCTTTGACTGAGCAAGCTCAGTTGTGAAGCAACAGCTTTGAGTTGGCACAGGTGAGGTGTAGGCACCTAAATGGTACTGAACAATAATGTAATGTTCTGGGAGGAGACTATCACGGATACTTGAATACAAAGAAAGGAGAACAGAGAAGAAGTCTGAGACAAACTTCTATTATAGTGAAGAGACAGTTTGTGTGGAACTAACATCTACAAGGCTATAGCTTCTACAGGTAGACTGAACACTGAACTTCTGGGCTTCCATAGTTGTGATCAGCAGCTGGAAGGAGTCACTAATGTTTCCCAGGGGTTAATATTGTGTCTAGTACTGTTTAACATATTTATTAATGATCTAGATGGCAGAATACCAAGTGTCATCACCATCAACAAGACTGCAGGCACTGAAAAACTGAAAGTAGTGGCTGATAAGCCAAACAGGGAGGATGAGAGAGCTGGGTTGGAAAAGGCTCTGTAGCAGGTGGATGTAATGTGTTTAAATATCTGATTGAGGAAGATGTGGCAAAGATTCATAGAGATTATAATGGGTTGGAAGGGACCATTGCAGTAACAAGAGGGGACACCTCCAACTAGATCAGGCTGCCCAGGGCACATGAAGTCTGATCTTGAACATGTCCAGGGACAGGACCTCAATCACATCCCTAGGCAACTTGTTCCAGTATTTTACCACTCTAATTGTGAAGAACTTCCTTCTTATGTCCAACCTAAATCTATCATGCTCCATTTAAAAACCCTTTCCTCTTGGCCTATTACTACAAGCACTTTAACCAGTCCTTCCTCAGCCTTCCTGCAGGTCTCCTTCAGATGCTGAAACGTATCTATAAGGTCTCCCCAGAGCCTTCTCTTCTCCAAACACTTCTCAGTGCTGTCCAGTCACAGAACAAGAGGCAACAGGTACAAACTGAAACACTGAAAATTCCACCAAAATATGAGAAGCACTGTTTTTACTCTGTGAGTGACTGAACATCGGCACAGATCTCCCAGACGGATTGTGGAGTCACCATCCTTGGAGATATTCAAAACCCAACTGCACACATTTTGACCTTACTTTAAGCACTGAGGTTATGTTAGCTGATCTCCAGAGATTACTTCTGACCACAGTGATTCTGTGAAATAGAATAAGTGCAATTTTGTCATAGTTATACAAAAGCTTTTTTTCTGTTATAGTTATTGCTATCCAAAATTCCTTAAAAAATAATTTTACCTTATAGTGTTTTAATTAATTGATTTTTTCTTTTTTTTTTTTCAAAGTAAGCAAAATATATTTCAATAATCAGATTTTATAAAGATCAGTGTACTGTCTGTATTAATGTGACAGAATGTATGACCTTCTGTCATGGTAGGGCCAAACAGGCCCAGCACAAAATCCAGCCAGACCCCGACGTGTCTAGACCTGGTCCCCCTCTCCCCACTCCTTCCTGCAGAAAGTCAGGATAACGTGGGAAAAGGAACAATGGGAACAGGACCATGCGTGTCTGGTAAGCAACTTCCCTTCTGGAGTAAGAGCAGGTGTACTGGTCACTGCTCCTTCCTGTCCAGACCTGTGTTTCTGCCTTTTATGGCCACAGCCTGGCAGAACCCCTTTTTATTGGGTAACTATGTGCTGGCTTCAGTTGTCCTATTCTATTGGCCCAATAGAATCTTGGGCAAGATATATATACAGGCTGATTTCTAGTCGCCTTTGCCTTGCTCAAGCTTTGCTGGAATTGCCTTGTTTGAATCTGCTTGGACCTATCTTGCTTGAAGTTGCCTCAAGTTGCCCTGCCCTGCCTCGAGTGCCCAGTCCAGAGCCTGGGATAAAAGCCACAAGCCTACAACACTGCAAGACAGAGAAGCCACGAGCTTAGGAGCCGGAGCCAAGCCTGCTTCCCCTTGCAACCAGGATTCTCTGTGCCTCAGTTTACCCAGGACAAAGCAAGTGCCCATTTCATTGAAAACTGCCCTCAGTCCACTGAAGCCAAACCAGCTTGAGACCATGTGGCACCTTCTAGCCAGCAACCTGCCATGGCAGTGCCACATGAGAGAGCCCCAATAGCCTCAACAGCTAATACACAGCAGGAGCACTCTGACCTGGGTGAAATCAGCTGTGAGTAACAAATTCATTGCGTCTTTGGCTTAATGGTTCTTGTTGAGTCTCCCCCCTGCTGTGGCTGAGCATCATTTCTGTCCTGGGGATTTTCTCTTCCTGTGTTACATTCCCACCTGTTTGCATAAAACACTTTAAAATTGTTATATTTGCCTAAATACTGTGCATTCCAATTATAAATAGATATTCTAACCATACATCGAACCTATTTTAATACTTTTTGGCAATGTTTCATATTAATAAAAAGTTATCAATATTTTTGTTATTATTTGCCATATCATTTATAAATTAAACATTATTGCCCCAAAACCTTGTACGTGATAAATTTAAATTTAAGCTCACTAAAGATTAAAAAAAGACAGGCAGCATTGTTGTCCATCTCTTGAAGGAATCTCTCCAACTCCGGCACTCTATTTTTCATACAACAGACATAATGAAAAATGCAAAGTCTTTGTAATTTGCCCATAATTGTCCAAAACAATTAAGCCCTTTTATGTTATAAAATAGCTAATTATTTATTTTTAGATAAAAGGTGTGTGCCAGAAGTTTAAAGGTAGTTTAAACTGCATAAGCTAGTTTAGCAGTTTCCTTGGATTTTTTTTTTTATTCCCCAAAATTATTAAATGGCTGACAAAAAAATCAGAAAAAATTCAAACATATAATTAAAAATAAAAAAAATCCAACATCTATGGTAACAGAAATATGAAGGCAATATAAGAAAGCCTGAAGACAGGTAGATTAACCTGCCCTTTGATGTAAGTTTGGTGCTATCCAACAGGAAAAATATTTGCTCTTTAGAGGTAATTGTATTAAAGCTCTAGGTATAATTCATCTCTGGAAGAGATGATTTCACATTCTGCATGAACCTGCAATTTGCATCAGAGGATGGAAAATCACTCCAAGCTTCCACTTAATTTGATGATGGAATTTTAACAAGAGGTTCCCAGGTTTCCCCTTGGGCACATCATTGCTGCAGTTCTTTATATGTTGAAGGACACTGGGAAGATGCCTGCAGCTGAAGAATGGTGCAGTATACTATAAGAGGACACTTCATTTGTAGCACAGCAAGATGGAATTTCCCAGGGGCCCTTCAGGGGATGTAGCATATAGTTGAAATACATGCACATATACAAGCACTCTTAGCTCTGTTTTATACCTAGATAACTAAAACTATCTGCCTAATATTCAGTTTCTGTGTTTAATTTATTGTGCCTATTAGGTAGTTACATAAACCAAAACAAAACAGTGAGTTTTACAATGTCTTCTTGAAATACTACAGGTGCATGGGCACACTCCTGATATGCTTGTTGAAAAATGCTGGTTAGATTTGAGATCAAAAAGCAGTTTTCCTGTTAACTGGAGATAATAGTTTTAAATATGCTGAAACAAATATTTTTCAAAATGCACCTATATCATGTGTGTGTTATGAAGACTGGTGTTTTAATTACTCTGTTTAGTGAACAGTAGAAAGCTAAATGCTCTGTAAAGAAAAGATAATAAATTAGCCTGGTCTCCTACTTCCCAGGCAAGTTCAAGCTTGCACCAATAGTTTGAAAAATTACTCTAAAAATATACCTATGAATAGACAACATTTGCTGTCTTTTGATTCTCTTCAAAGTCTGGTGTGTTTGGTCTGCAAAGGCCACATTTTCCTTAGGAATAGATTAACTGAATAAAAAAAAAATCAATTTCTGCTTGAGCTTCCTTCAGAAGAAGCCTCGATTATAACTTTTCTTGTTGTAGTGGAAACAGACATAAACCAGGAGATCAATATAATAGTTGAAGTATCTGTTTGTTATTTTTCTTCCATTGTTCTTGTAAAAATATTTTTTTATTTTTGTGTTTTGGCTTTTCAAAATGAGCTCTCAAACATCTGAAGAGGCACAAAGCTGGTAATTTATGTTCATGAAAAAAAAATGAAGTCAGTCCTGAGGTGGTGCAGATAATTTCTACTGGGAGGAACCAAAGCTTGTTGAATGGAAGGAGGTGGGATAGATGCACACACACATGAACGCTGTGTATGCACAAAGTTCATTAGGGCAAAGGTACTGATCAGTCAGCAAGACACACCATGTGTTAGCTACTCTAGTAGTCTGCTATTTATGTAGTACTCTAGCTACTCTATTACTCTAGTAGCATATTTCCCATTTACAAACAATTTAGACAATTTAGGATAAAGTTGTGGGCTGATGATCTTGATTCTGCCTGCACCTATTCATGTAGGTATGTCCTAAGTCAGTCAGACTTGTTTAGGTCCAAGAAATCAAGTCAAAGCTGGGAAAGTATCCTCTGGTCCTGATGACCTTATCTATTTTCACAGGCTTTCTCTTCAAAGGAAAAATAAAATTTTAAAAACTTTCTCAGTTGTATGGACAAAAAGAAGAAAAAAATAAAAACAACCCCAAACCCAAAAAACTAATCCAAGGTGCACTGTTTTAGGGTTCAGAGAAGAAAATTGGAGGATTGTCTAGTTTCCCTTGTTCATTATTAATTGATTTTCAAGATTCCCAGGGGTTTGTTTCTGCAGGAAGTTAAAAAAATTACTCACAAAATCCCTGGAGACTCTGAGAGATGAAAACAAGAACAAAAGTAAACAACGTTTTGGTGGATAAATAGGAAGGGTAGAATGTGTTTGGTTTTTTTTAAATCAGATAAAAACTCAACTGTGAGCACCCCAATTTAGCCTGATCCCACAAGGAAAGAATAAAGCTCTGCCACTTTCTTGAGATGCTTAATTTCATTTATAAAAAGACTGTACTGTAAGAAAAAATTCTTGTAGCTAGAAGCTAACTTTGTAAAGAAAACTCAACAATACATGTTGTTTACAGGCAGGATGAGTTTAGGTAAATTATAGTCTAAGTTCTCATTTTATGGCTTTGTTCTTTAAAGTCGAATTGTGATCCTTAATTACACTGGACATAATCTGTTATATAATGACTGGCTTCACAGAATCATTCAAGATTGGTCAATGTGTCTCTACATAATTATATTGGTTTTTATGATGCTTACAAGGATCACCATGGAAGTTGCAGAAACTGTTGTCATTTTTATTTGATGGCCAAAGAAGGATTATTTAGCTTTTAGAGGGTTTATACATATTTGAGACTAGAGACGTGACCTCCAGTACATTGTGTCTGAAACTAGTTATAATGCACTGGCTGAAATGGAAATTGCAGAAAGGCAATTCCTTGTCTACCAGTTCAGCAAATATGTATGTGTGTTAACTATGAACACAGCATAAATTTCTAGCATTTTTGTGAAAGTGAAAAGATATTATTTTATCTGAAGCTCTTAGAAATCCAGAAGAGAAATGTCAGTTGATCAAAAGCTTCATACTATCTGTCTGGTTGTAAAAATAAGCAGTTGAGACAGCAACTTAATGATTTGCAAATATTACTGTAAGCATTAGCATGTTAATACACTGCACAGTGTTGAAAGAGTTCAAAGGGGGAATGAGATTCATTTGTTTAAGATTTTAGCTATCATCTCCATTTCAGTCATTTTTCCCCCATTTATACATATAAGAAAAAGAACAACATGAAAAAATATGAAAGAGATGATCAAATTCAGTCATCTGGATTCTAGTGTCCTCAGGTATGTGCCCTCATCTATGTAAACATTTATTATTATTTAACGTAATCTATCCCATAGACTGGTGTGGTAGTTTGGCCCTGGGCTGGAGGCCAGATGCCCACCAAAGCCGGTCTATCACTCCCCCTCTTAAATGGACAGGGGGAGAGGGGAGGAAGAAGAAAAAAAAAAAATGACCAAAGCTAATAATAAGATAGAAGCGAGTTTAATAACGTTAGGCAAAAGCAATAGGCCGCGTGGAAGCAAGAGAGAGATGTTAGTCTCTACTTCCCATCAGCAGGACGGTGGTCGGTCTCGGGAAGCAGGGCTCTCTAAGCTTGGTAGTTGCTCGGGAGGATAAACGCCATGGACGAATCCCCCCACTTCCTTCTTTTACTTCATTCTTAGCTGAGAATGAAGTTTACTTCATTCTTACATGAAGTTTACTTCATTCTTACATGAGAATGAAGTAAACTTCTTTTACTTCATTCTTAGCTTATTCTTCTTCCATCTGAGCTGATGTCATATGGCATGGAATACCTCTCTGGCCAGTCCAGGTAAGCCAGCTCAGCCATGTCCCCTCCCAAGATCCTGCCCATCCCTCAATGTACTCTTGGGGCAGGGAAACATTGAAAAGACATAGCCTGGGTACTTACTCAACAGTAGCCAAAACACTGCTATGGTATCAGCTGCCGCTGCAAAACACAGAGCTGAAGAATTAACTCCAGCTCGGCCAAACCCATTTTGAAAGCATATAAAGCAATTTGGTTCTGCACCTTCTTCCTGTTTGGGAATCTAAAAAATTCTAAAAGTATTTTCAAAACTATCATACTGTCTCTCAAACAAAAGCAGAAAAAGCAACAAAACAAACCAAAAAGCCCAAAGAGCCTAAGAAGAACAGTTTAATCAATAACGAAGCAGTTTAGATTACATCCACCCAGTCATATGTCATAGACCAACACTATTATTGTTAATGCTATAAAATATTCTCCTTGGAGGATGAGCACAGTCCAAATCACAATCTAGATTCACCAATTGTTCAAAGATTTTGGGTTCTTTAGCAAATTACTTCCCTTTCCTTTCTCCTTGTTTTGTAAATTCTCTATTCCCTAAGATTCTCTATTTCCAATTTTTGGTTCCTCTGTTGTCAGGATCTTTTTTAATCTTATAGCTATCAGGTTTTTTTAATGGGCTAGCTGTAGGAGTTCAGATCCTATATAAGAATAATGATAAGATTACTTTTACCCCCAATATTACAATTTCTCAAACTGGGACAGAGTTAGTGTAGAATAAAAGAGTTAAATATCTTTCAATGTTTGGAAATTATTTTGCACAGTTGTTTCAGTTGTCTTTTAGCCATTAGACTACATTCATATTCCTCAGAAATAAGTTGAGGGAACTGTATCCCATATAGTTATGCTGTAGTTTAGAGATACATCTAACTCTAGACGTTTCTGAAAGGTTCTGAAGGCTACAGAATGCAAATACAGGTTTGTTTCTAAAGCACAATTTTTGAAATATTTGACATTTTAAGTAAGTTGGAGAAATATATATTGAATAGTTGTCAGTTTGATCATTTGATAGCTACATCTAGGATCAAAGTACTGAACACATCCAGGTATCCAACTCCCAATGTCAAAGTCACTTGAGATATGTATTAGACACTTCAAAAGAAAGTTGACATGAAAAACATGAAAATAAGGATGTATAAATTTGACTACAGTAGGTTAAATCTGGTAAGTTTGGTTTCTGTTATCATGTTCAGAATAACCTTTGGCCCCCAACCACTAGCTGAGTAATCAGTTTTCAAAGTCAATGCCAATCACATAGGAAAGAAAGTATAGATCAAACTGGATACTCCTCATACAGGTAGTGTAAGTAATGTGTTGGTTTTATCAATACAGGCAGTCGACAGACTGAGAACAAAAATACTCATGTCCTAACAGTTATGAGTGAACTTCAAAGACTTTGGTAGCTGAATTACCACAGAGTTCCCAAAATTCATTCCTCATTTAAATATTTTATGAGTTTCCAGGTTATGCAAGAGAATGCGTATGTGCACTTGCAGCCCAGAAAGCCAACCAGATCCTGGGCTGCATCAAGAGAAGTGTGGCCAGCAGGCCAAGGGAGGTGATTCTCCCCCTCTACTCCACTCTGGTGAGACCCCACCTGGAGTACTGAATCCAGTTCCGGAGCCCCTATTAAAAGAAGAATATGGACATGATGGAACGTGTCCAGAGAAGGGCCACCAGGATGATCAGAGGGCTGGAGCACCTCTCCTGTGAGGACAGACTGAAAGAGTTGGGGCTGTTCAGTCTGGAGAAAATAAGGCTCTGAGGTGACCTTATTGTGGCCTTCCAGTATCTGAAGGGGGCCTACAAGAAAGCTGGGGAGGGACTTTTAGGATATCAGGTTATGATAGGACTAGGGGGAATGGAATAAAGCTGGAAGTGGGGAGATTCAGGCTGGACATGAGGAAGAAGTTCTTCCCCATGAGAGTGGTGAGAGCCTGGAATGGGTTGTCCAGGGAGGTGGTTGAGGACCCATCCCTGGAGGTGTTTAAGGCCAGGCTGGATGAGGCTCTGGCCAGCCTGATCTAGTGTGAGGTGTTCTGCCCATAGCAGGGGGGTTGGAACTAGATGATCCTTGTGGTCCCTTCCAACCCTGACTGATTCTATGATTCCATGATTCTGTGATAGTGGTCATAATACAGTGAAAGCTGTGTCTATGACAGTTATAAAACTTTTATTTTTCTGTCCAGGCTGCTAACATCAGGAGAAAGTTTAGACACTATCACTACTGTACATAACCAGGGTTAGAAAATGTAGTCAGTTAAAACTGAACATCAGGGCTTTGTGCCTTGATTTGTTATTATTTATTCATTCTATTTCAATAATGCAGAAGCAGAAATTGGAATCCTAGCAATAATGCATCAAGTAATGTCCAAGCATTTAGTGAGATATTCTCTAAGTCAAAATGTTGTTTATCTCTTAGGATTTCTATGAGGCACTGGTGTCTATTAACTGAGGTCCCAAATTGGATTATAGATTTGCTGGTATTTGGTGCTGTGGCAAAATCTCCAAACAAAACCCAAAAAAAGCAAAATGATAGACTGATGTCCGTGAGTTGAAAACACTTATTCTAACTGTTCAGATTAGTTTTATCACAGCAATTAACCACAATGGAGCAGGAATTCCAGAGTGCATTTTTCTTAGTTACACTTAATGCTGCAACAGCCAGAATTAAAGTTTCTTCTTACATTGCTACAGTAGAAATGTATGAAATTGACTCTGCAAAGAATAAGTTTATTCTGGAAACAGCCCCAAGATTACACATTTGCAAAGAGATGAAGTCAGAACTTTCAAATAAACTTGATTTATTTCCCTCTCCCTCTTCCAAAGTGCTTTTGAGCCTGTAAGCAGTCTGTGCAATTATCCCAAAATAGGAATGACATTAACTAATCTTTGGCCTGGCTGCATCCATTTTGGGAAGATATATTCTTATGATCTGCATTAGATCACATTTAAACCTCTAAGTGGATATAAAGAAAAATGCTTACAGTAAAATGCCATACAGATAATGGAAAGAAGAAAGCATTTGCAAGGGCCTCAGTTTCACCCCTTCCCTTTTCAGTGAAAAGGTAAATAGGAAATTCAAGGAAATCTGAATAATTTGGTCCAATTACTGGAAAATCATCAATTAAGCAAGACTTAGTGTTTCCCAAATACGATAGTTGTATTTATGCAGTACAATAATGAAACAACTTTAAACATTAATGATCAGTCTATCAAAAATACATAAACTTTGCATATATAGCATTCTACTCAGAATCTCAAATTCAGATGCAGCTCTAATTGAATAGCTTCACTCTGAGACATTGTCACAAAAATGTCTAGCTTGTGTGGGACAGGAATGAAGGTTGATTTAGCACTCTTTGGAAACAAGGTTGTTTCCAAACAACTGGTGTTTGTGTTAAATGAAAATATATGAAGTTGGCCTGCCAAACTGCGGAGGGAAGGAGTCTTACGAATATAAGACAGACTTGTTTGGGCTAAAACTGATGAAGCAAGGCTCAGATAACAAAAATGCCCAAGATTCTGAGGCGCAGGGTGCCTGAGCAAAGACCTTTACTTTATTAGCGGCAATTTTAATATTAAAGTTGATACCCCTCAATGTGCTAATAAGGCAAATCAAGTACACTATAAACATATATGACTGTGAATCAACTTTCCTCCCAAATCATGCTAGATGTCACCTAGAAGGCAGGGACACCTTGGGCTGGGGTATAAAAACCATGAAAGAGACATCTCAGTGTGTGCTGCCTCTGGCATTGCAGATCATGTGTGCGTCTGCTGCTGGTACCAGGTTCAGCAAAGCAGGGTGAGGCTTGGGCCAGAATCAGCACCACTACCAGTTGCAGCAGCAGCTGAGACTGGGAGAGAAGACAGAGATGAGGACAGCTGGTGCGCTGTTCTCCTTTTCCTCCTTTCAAGACAAAGGCATCTTTCTTGGTGAAAATTGTGTCTTCAATATATGGCTTAACTTTTGCTGCCTTACTGTTAGAGCTAGAGCAAAGGTTTGCATCTCTGACTGTGTCAGGCATTATGCAGGATTTATTATCCTGAGATCACGTTACAGTAAGTGCATTTATCACCAGCAATCGCTAGTCTGTTGTATCTGTTCACAGTATATCCAGAGGCTGGAAGGGACCTCAAGAGATCATCAGGTCCAACTCCCATGCCAGAGCAGGATCACTTAGGGTAGTCTGCACAGGAATGCATCCAGGTGGGTTTTGAAAGTCTCTAGAGAAGGAGACTCCACAAACCCCCTGGAGAGCCTGTTCCAGTGCTCTGTCACCCTCACTGAAAAGAAGTTTCTCCTCATGTTGAGGTGAAATCTTCTATGTTCAAGTTTGAACCCATTGTTCCTTGCCCTAGTGTACCACTGAAAAGAGCCTGGCCTCCTTCTTCTGACACCCACCCCTCACATATTTGTAGACATTGATCAGATCCCCTCTCGGTCTTGTCTCCTCAAGACTAAACAGCCCCAGGGATCTCAGTATCTCTTCGTAGGGGAGGTGCTCAAGTCCCCTAATCATCCTTGTGGCTCTCTGTTGGATTCTCTCCAGTAGGTCTCTGTCTCTCTTGAACTGGGGAGCCCAAAACTGGACACAGGATTGCAGGTGTGGTCTCACCAGGGCAGAGGAGAGAGGTAGAAGAACTTCCTTAGACCTGCTGGACACAACTTTCTTGATACATCCCAGGATACCATTGGCTCTCTTCGCCACAAGAGCAAATTGCTGTTCCATGGAGAACTTGCTGTCCACCAGCACTCCAAGGTCTTTCTCTGTGGAGCTGCTTTCCAGCAGGGCAGCCCCTAACCTGTCCTGGTGCCTGTTATTATTTCTCCCAAGACGTGGGACCCTACACTTGTCCTTATTAAACTTCATGAGGTTTGCTTGCACCCAGCTCTCCAGCCTGTCCAGGTCATGTTGGATGGCTGCACAGCCTGACAGGTGTCAGCCAGCCCCCCAGTTTCGTATTATCAGAGAACTTGCTGAGGGTACTCTCAATGCCCTCATCCAGGTCGTTGATAAAGATATGGAACAAAACTGGACCCAGTACCGATCCCTGGGGGACACCACTTGCCACAGGCCTCCAAGTTGACTCTGTGCCAAGTTGACTCTGTTGCTGTAATAAATTAAACCATTTGATTGTTTCAACTTTCTGAGCTGTGTCAAAGCAAGTTCTTGTTGAAGCACTGAAAAGTGAAGACAAAAGTTAATTTTGCTACATAATTCCAGTAAGAGTCCTGAGCTCTGAGACAGGCAGGTATGAGAATTGTACCCTTAACAGGACAGATATCTTTTTCCAGAAGACATTATTCACTAATATTGAGGATAGTCATCCTACTTCATCCACATATTGTTTCTGTAAGGCCTTTGCCTTTGTTTTGGGAGGGGAGGAGTTGAGTGAGTGTATGCCTTTAAAAAGTACTGAAGGTAAATTAAACACAGCATTGATTTAGAAACGTTTAAAATGGGGGATTCTCAGTAGACACATAACATTTGAAAATCTAAACCCCTCATTCTCCTTTTCTATACACAAATTGTGAAAATTTAAAAGGAAAACTAGAAAATTGTATTACTAGTGTAGAAAATGGAAGAAGATCTTGTTCTTGCATTATTGAGCTGAATAACAAATAAGCCTCCTTTGGTTATAAGTAAAGCTCAGGGGAAAGAATACCACGAGTTTATTATTGTGCCATCTAAAGGATCTGATAGCTGTTATATACTCTCCATAGTATTTCATGACATTACAGGTAGGCAAGCTTCCATCTAGGTAGTCACAGAAAAGGTATTGTTCTGAAATCTTGTTAGGCTTTCACTTCATACATATTTCATGTCTCACCATCTTTTGAATTCAACCATCTGAACTGAGAAAGTTACAAATGGAGGGCTGGTGACTCCATGAGGCAGTAGGAATATGTGAAGTAACCATGTAAGATTGCATGCGTCTAAGGGAAGGTTCTGTGAGACTGTATTCGGTCATTATGTGATTGTGATGTCAAAAGTTTATACTTTTTCACTGCAAAAACAATTACTGTGCCAAAATTGAAAATAGGATTAAGGGAGAACATTCTCCAGAGATGTAAGAGTACGATTTGCCTGTTTCTACAAAAGATCAACTCCTTCTTTTCATGTGCTTTAACCCATTCTCTCTCTCTCGATGAAAAATATTCAGTATGACTTCGAAGCTTCTTTCATTATTAGATTAAGAGTTAGGTTGTGCTTTCCCATCAAATTTCACTTTTTATGGGTAATTTTTTTTAAATTTATTCTTTGGGGGGTTTCTGCTAATGCAGATTAAGTAATTTTTAATTCTATTTTGAAGTATGCTTTAGAAGAACTGAGAAATCACCTTTTGTAATTTGGTGTTTGGTAAAGCACTGTTAGTGCTACCTCCAGATGTTATAGAACTTTCTCACACATGTAGATAACCAGAATATATCTGTGAAGACTTTATGAGAGGAGAAAATCTGACATCAAGTTTGCCATGTAATGTGAGAGGAAGCCAGTTCACAGATATTGTACCTGTTTTTCAGAATGGTGGTCACAAGGAGACTAAATTTTATAGAAAAATATATCAGAAATGGTGGTTGGAAAAAAAAAAAGAAACAAACAAAATACCACCACCCACAAAATATTCTTTGCAATATGAAACCAGAAATAAAGTTCATAGTAATTCTTTTAAACTAAGTGTTGGGGGATTTTCTTACTTTATGCAGACATTTCCCATTTAAAATATAAGAAAAAACCTTGTATTTTGTTAACTGGAGTTATTGAATTCCTCCATGTTAGACATAAATACCTGTTTCCTTTCAGTAACAGAAATGGAAATTTCACTATTCTGCCAGCAACAAAGAGCAAAAATGTCTCTATTTAACTTTGTCATAATTTAAGAAATCTAAAAACTAATAGACAGTAACCACATAGTTGAGAGATGTCTAATGTTTTTGTGCTTTAAAACACAAAATTAATCTCCAATTGCTAAAGAGCTGCTTTTTGAATAATGCACTTGTTTCATTTGGTGCAGTGGTGTAAGAATTTTGAATGTCTGTATATCAAAGGCAGGTTTTGCTATTTGTATTATTAATGTTACACACAAAATGCATTTTTAACAGATAGTTACCTGAGTTAAGATGAAGATTACTTGCAATAAATTCAAAAAGACTGTTACGGATGAAATGAAATTCATAGACTGTATTTCCAATTCCTCTATCTGTTAACAGGCTATTCATTTCATTGCACAGGAGACTACAATTTTAAAAGACTTTCAGGTTGGTTTTAAGAAACAAGAATCATTCACTGCTCTTTGTATTTAAGAAATACTCAAGAGGTAAAGACAATATTACCAATAGCACAGGCTTTTAGAATACATCCCTGTGGTATGGTTCCTGAGTGTCATTTACATTGATTTTAAGGTGTAGTTTCTGTTTTTCCAGTACCACGTGATATCTTCTTTAGATGAAAGTGCTTACCAAATGTTACTCTGCTTTTCTTCTGTTATATTACATGTGTATCAAAATGAGAACAAATAAATATTTACTGAGACATTTTGTCCTCCACAAAAAGATCTGCAAAATCTGTGCCCTGATTTTGAGGATTTTTTTTTTTTTCTCCTTAGATGGCTTGTTTTCTCCAAATTCTTACATTGATATGGATAGATCTTCTCATCTCCCATCTCCATTATCTCTTTTTTTTTTTCTCTTTTTCAGTCAGCATTAATGCAACTGTGTTTTCTGTGCTTTAAATATGTAGACACGCATAGGATACTTAAAATAGTATTTTGATCTTTAAAGTAAAGATTTAATAGATGGCTAATTGGATATAGTTTAGCAGGACCTTTTTGTTTGATTGCTGTGAGATTATGCTTTGGAATGGTAGATGATGACAATAGTTTATGCCATGGGTAAGCAAAGTAATAGGCACTAGAAGGAAACGCCAGAAAGGATCTCTTACTACTCTTGAGAAATCAAGTTGACAGGGGCCTGTTTCAAGCACCTGGAAAAATATGTACACAGACTGAAAAGAGAACAGAACATCTCACTGCAGGTGTTTATTTCAGAAAGAAAGATGTTGAGCTAGATTCTTCTCAGAAGAAGGTGGTAAAAACACAAGAGAAAATAACTGTAGTTGCTACAAAGGAAATCGTGATATTCACGTAAATAACACAAAAGGGGGGAAAAAATCGTTGATTGCAGGGATCTTCAGAACTCACACAGCATGACTTTCAATGACTTCGAATGACTACAATACAGCCAGGCTAGTTTGGTAGAGAGAGCTTACAGAGGTCACTTCCAATATTAGTTTTTCTGCAAATCTTGGAAGATGATACATTTTTCAATTTTCAATAGTAGGAGCCTCCTGAGCTGCCACATGGAAACAGGGAGCAGTATAGTACCCCTGCCATCCAGAAGGAAGCAGTTAGGGACCTGCTGAGCCACTTGGATCCCCACAAGTCTATGAGACCAGATGGGATCCATCCTAGGGTAACCAGAGAGCTGGCAGATGAGCTTGCCAAACCGCTCTCCATCATTTATCAGCAGTCCTGGCTCACTGGAGAGGTCCCAGATGATTGGAAGCTGGCCAACCAGCTTGTGATACTCACACACAAGAAGGGCCAGAAGGAGGAGCCAGGGAATTACAGGCCTGTCAGCCTGACCTCAGTGCCAGGCAAGACTATGGAGCAGGTCATCTTGAGTGCAATCACACAGCACCTACAGGATGGCCAAGGGATCAGGCCCAGCCAGCATGGATTTAGGAGGGGCAGATCCTGCCTGACCAACCTGATCTCCTTCTATGACCAGGTGACCTGCCTGGTGGATGTGGGGAAGGCTGTGGATGTAGTCTACCTGGACTTCAGCAAGGCCTTTAACACCATCCCCCATAACAAACTCCTCACCAAGATGGCAGCCTGTGGCTTGGACAGGTGCCCTCTGCACTGGGTTAAGAACTGACTGGAGGGTTATGCCCAGAGGGTGAATGGTGCCACTTCCAGCTGGCAGCCAGTCACTAGTGGTGCCCCCCAGGGATCAGTGTTGGGCCCTATCCTGTTCAATATCTTTACTGATGATCTGGACAAGGGGATTGAGTCCATCATCACTAAATTTGCAGATGACACCAAGTTGGGGTCAGGTGTCAATCTGTTAGAGGGCAGGAGGGCTCTGCAGAGGGACCTTGACAGGCTGATCAGATGGGCAGAGTCCAATGGCATGAGATTCAACACGTCCAAGTGCTGGGTTCTACACATTGGCCACAACAACCCCAGGCAGTGCTACAGACTGGGGACAGAGTGGCTGGAGAGCAGCTCGGCAGAAAGGGACTTGAGGGTACTGGTTGACAGCTGGCTGAACATGAGCCAGCAGTGTGCCCAGGTGGCCAAGAAGGCCAATGGTATCCTGGCCTGTATCAGGAATAATGCGGCCAGAAGGAGCAGGGAAGTCATTCTGCCCCTGTATTCAAGCACTGGTTAGACCACATCTTGAGTACTGTGTCCAGTTTTGGGGCCCTCAGTTTAAGAAAGATGGGTACTAGGTTGGACTTGATGATCTCAAAGGTCTTTTCCAACCTAGTTAATTCTGTGATTTTATCTTAGTGATGTTTCTGTGATTATTTTGTTTAATTTATGGTTGGTATTAGAATATGGGAGCAGTTTAAAAAAAAATATCTGCAATGTCTAATCTAAAAAAAAAAAAAAATGTGTCATTGTCGTGGTCCAATGATGAGTAATTTGGCAGAAGTGAAATCCCCTTGGGTTCCAGCTGGCGTTGGGTGTGGCTGGGCTTAACTCCTGATTGACGCTCAATTAGACCTTTAATGTGACTAACTTTACATTCTCAGACACAGAATTAAGATTCAAAGGGAGTCAAGTGCCTGAAAAGGTTTACTGACAGACTGCAAATAGATACTGTGGTGGTTGAGCAGTGATGATGCAAACGAGGGAGGGAGTGGAGCCAGGTGGGACAGCAGCTTTCTCGCTGTCAGGTGCATCCAGGGCAGGGAGGCAGGCAATGCAGGCAGGTACAGGCAGGCTGGCAGCACAGGTACAGCAGGCAGAGGCTCCTCATGGCAGGCAGGCACGGCAAGTAGGCAAGTATGGCAAGCACACAGGTAGGCACACAGGTACGACAGGCAGGGAGGCACACAGGTAGACAGCTCCCAACCATCCCCCAGGCAGTCCCCTTGTAGTGCTGCCAAGCAGGTGCCACCTACCCTGATTGATCAACAGAGTGTGCACCTAAAGGCATCTCCAGGGCTTCAAAATCTGCCCCTGTCTCCAGGTGTTTCTGCTGCCTTCACCATCAGGGAGTTCCCAGCGTCCTAAGTCCCACCAGGGATGTCCCAAGTTCAAAGCCCCTTACTGACCCCAGAAGGCTAAGTACCAAGCTCCCTTACACCAAACCTATATCCCTAATGACTTTCCCAACAATGTTGGGCCATATATATATTTTGGTCCCTTACAGTTACCCATTTAATAGTTGTAGCTATAAAGGTATTTATAAAGGGGACATTTACACTATGTGTATTATACACTTACAGATGTAATGTAAAATTTATACTAACGGGACAATTTCCTTTCAGAGTGACTGCCAAGATTAGGAAAATCACACACAATTAATGCTGGATGTTAGCAGCATTGACCTCGTTGATAATATAGTGCTTCAATTTTATTAAACAATAATTGCTGTGGGATTCCTTAAGTCTTTATCTTTTGATAGTATTTTTTTTTCTAGATTGCTCAGTAACTTTTTGTCCTCAAATAGCTTTTGTATTTGTATAGAAGATAGTTGAATCCTTTTAGTCATAATTTCTTTCACATTTAATTCCCTCTAACCCAGCCTTAATTGCTCTTTGCAAATGTTCAGGAAGGGTTCAGAGAAGAGTTATTATAGACACTATGCATTTGGCATAATTTCCGTGTTTATTGGCGATGTTTTGCAAAGACAGATTTTACTCCTTATCATTTTTATTTTTAATTAGTCTTCATATTTAGGAGAAATACATTGATCGATATTATGAAGAAGAAAATAAAAGAAAAAATAAAAGAAAAATTGAGTCCCTTGTTAATAATTGACAGATTTTCATATCTTTTCTTTTCATTAAATGAGTTAAAACCACACCAATATAGGATTTCATTTTGTGCATGGGGTTTTTGTTTGTTTGCTTGTTTTGTTGTGATTTTGTTTGCTTTGTTGTGGTTTTGTTTGTTTGTTTGTTTCCTTAAATCGTCTTTATTAGTCCACCCAAGAATTATTTTCATAAGCTCATTGACAAATGCATGTTAAAAAGGTGTCTGAAGGACAATGGCTGCAAGTCTGCTTTAAACAGGCCTTATCTTTTCCTCTTTTGTAGGAAAAAGGAGTATAGACTAATTTTAATAGAAAATAGAACATACATATGCTAATTTCACTAAAACCCAATCCTGTGTCAATGTTAAACTGAAGTGACCAATTAAAAATACAAATACAATAGAAGAAAATGAGATGCTAAGAGGCAAACTAGAAATCACTTAAGAATTATGGCAATGGATTGTGTATGAAAAGGAAAAAAAAAGTTTATTAATTGGAAACCTGGGTTGTTAGAATTAAATATAAGAAGGGTGGGTTTTTTTAATATTTCAGAAGTAAAAATAGTGTAATGCCTCCAAAACAGACAAGCCAGTACTAGATGGACACTAAAATGTTACTGAAAGGGGGAAATAAAACACGATGGAAGTGAAGTTGAAGAGGAAGTTAGAGAGGAAGAAGGGGAAAGCAAGACAAAGAAATGAAAGACAAAGCAAATGCAGGAAGAAATAATTCTAAAACTATTTTTCTTCAGTATTTGGAAATAGGCCAGATGTATTCATGTAATTCTGAAATTTATACTAATTGAGAAAGATGTTAAGGAAAATCCAATAAAAATAATAAAGCTATATAAATAAGAACACTACTAATGCAGCCTGCAGGAATCAGTTGAAAACTTCCTTTTCAAAATATATATTAGTGATCTTGAATTATTGGTATTCTTGCTAGTACAATATGCACACTCAAATATTTCCAGACAGTCAAAAAAGCACGACAGCATCATCAGCTGGTGAAAGGTACAAACTTTCTAGGCGATAGTACATTTTAAATGAGATGATCCATCTTAAAACTGTCAAATGTAGGATAATCCACTACTCCTCTTTGAAGATTACTCCGATGTCTAACTGTTCCCATGGTGAAAAATTTTCTTCTGGATTCTGATTAGAATTTGCCCAGGAGTAACTTTACCCATTACTCCTTGTCTTTTCCATGTGACTCTTTGTAAAATGGGAGGCTCCATCCTCTGGGTAGTCACCCCTTATGTACTCATACATAGTAATAAAATCTCCCCTAAGACTTCTCAAGGCTGAACAAATCCAGTGCTCTCAGTCTTTCCTCATATGATAGGTCTTCAAGTCCTCTGGTTATTCTTGTGGCCCTTCTCTGGACACTTTCCAGCTTGTCCACATCTTTTTTTGCATAATGAGGACCAAAATTGAACTAACTACTTCAGGTGTGATCTGGCAAGCGGGATAGTGGGACAATGACTTCTTTATCTCTGCTGGTAATGCGCTTGTTGATGTACCACAGTATCCTGCTATCTTTCTTTGCTGCTGCAGCACAGTGTGCACTCATGTTGAGCTTGCTATCCACCAAGACTCCTAGGTCCCTTTCCATAGGGCTGTTCTCCAGCCAGGTGTATCCCAGTCTGAGCTGCACCCTTGGGTCATGTATTCCTAGGTGCAAAACCCTACACTTGTCCCTGCTGAACTTCATAACATTCTTTCTAGTGCTCTTGATCCCAACATCCAGATCACTTAGGCAGATATTAAACAGCATTACTCATATCTAAAAACAAAGACAAATTTGCTAATACAAATATTGATATCTACTTTTCAAGTAAAGCTGAATACAACACAGCTGCAGCTCTGTGATTCTTGTATCAGAGTTTACCTTGCTATAGCTGAAACTGGGCAATAAAGTATTTCTCCCAGAGGTAAATTATGTCAGAGAAACTAAAAAAAATTTAATATCTTACCCACATGACACAAAAATAAAGCTACTTTTAGCAGACTGCAAGATCATCAAGGAGATATCAAGAATGGTATAATACTACAGAATACTAAATAGAGTAGCATTTACTGATGCAATATTTTGTGGCCTTCTCTTTCAGCTACTTCTACTTTATTTTTGCACTGCATAAAAATCTATTATAAATTCCCTCTGTGTAAGACTTTCACTGGTCTTTTATGTTTTTGTAGTTCTAGATTAGATTATTGCAATGGAAGTTGAAAACACTAGACAGATGCTAGGCTGACAGGTCAGCAAGGAACATTAACACACAAATTGATTAAGATAGGAAGAGAAAACTTCACACTTTGATAAGCACACAGGCCATTTCTGCTAGTTCATTAAGAACTCAGAGCATGCTCTGAGTGCTATTGATGCTGAACGTCTCCACTGAACTTTACAATGTGTCGCAGCAGCCCATACAGGATCCAGAATTTAGGTAGAAAACATATGCTCTGAGTGGAGAAGAGTGAAGAAATGTTTTCCTTCATGTCTGATGAAAACTGTGTAGAGCATTGCATAGATGAAAGACATGATCTGTGACCACTGTGAAGTTCTTACAAATGTGAGTAACTGCCATGTGTGCTCTGAAGTATACGATAATTTAACTACTAATTTTTTTTTTAAGAGGAAAATGTTATAGCACTTGCAGAAGGCATAGCCTTTAAATTATTCATCAAAAAAGCATTGTGGGAAAAAAACCACATTCACTTTCAGAACTACTTCTCTTCTAATGATCTCCAGTTTTAGGACTTCATACTGGGTTCTCATTTTGGGGTAAATAGCTTGTTTTCGAGTTAAGTCGTGTTGCCTGGCAAAAAGCAGAGAGCAAATATGAATCTGGGAGGGCAGAGCAAAAGACAAAGTAGGTAGGAATTTGTTTCATAGGCATCTAGAAAGGTGACTATAAGTACAGGTACAGAAATACCCATGGGAATCATCTCAATAATAAAGAGCTTGACACTGTCCCCACAGCATCCCACTGGAAAAACTGACTGCATATGGCTTGACTGAGCGAACAATTCTCTGGGCAAAAAAATTCTGGATAGCTGGGCCCAAGGAGTGGCAGCAAATGAAGTTAGATCCACTTGGTAGCTGGTCACAAGTGGTGTTCCCTAGGGCTCAGTATTGGGGCCAGTCTTTTTCAATATTTCATCAGGGATCTGAGCAAGACAATTGAATGCACCCTCAGTAAGTCTGCAGATAACACTGAGTTGGGAAGGTGTGTTGATTTGCTTGAAGGTAGGAAGGCTCTGCAGAGGTGTAACAGTGTGAGAGCTGAAATCCCCCTCCCATACTGACAATGACCAGGCTAGCTCAGTCTGGAAGCAAATGAAGGCTGTGTTTACAAGCAAAACTACAATCTATAATGAAATGCAATGACTATGTATAAATATACACTATTCACAACATTTACAAATATGTACAATCAACAGAAAAGTACAACCAAGCCCCCTTTGCTTCCCCCAAGGGGCCTCCTCCCCCCAGTCAGAAGGACTCCCCCAAAGGCTCCCTGCCAGAAGGCAGAGAGTCAAGAAGCAGAGAGGCTGTTAGACTTAGCTTGTCAAGGCCAGAGTGTTATCATCATCCAGAAAAGAAGAAGCAGGCACACAGAAGCCGAGCAAGCTGAATCTGCCCAACTCCCCAACCTTGTTTTGAGTAGAGATTCTTAAACATTTCTGTCTCTTCAATGGAAGTGTTTAGAATAATCATTCTTTGCTTTCTTACACCCGATAGTGATTTATTTACATTCTTTCACTTTCTCTGCTTGAACTTTGTGAAGAATTATAAAGACAGTCTTAAAACCATCACAAGGGGAACTTGGACAGGCTGGATCAATGAGTCGAGGTCATTTGTCTGAGGTTTAACAAGATCAAGTACCAGGTTCTTGCACTCGTGCCACCACAACCCCATTCAACACCACAGGCTCATGAAGGAGCTGCTGGAAAGATGCCCAGAGGAAAAAGACTTGAGGGCATTGATAGACAGCCAGCTGAACATGAGCCCAGAAGTGTGCTCAGGTGGCCAAGAAAGACAACAGCATTCTAGTCTGTATCAGAAACAGTGTGACCAGCAGGGCCAGAGAATTGATTGTCCCCCTGTAGTCAGCACTTTGAGTACTGTGTTCAGTTTTGAGGCCCTCACTACAAGAAAGACATAGAGGTGCAGAGAATGGCAGCGAAGCAGGCAAAGCATCTGGAAAACAAGTCTTCTGAGGAGCAGCTGAGGGAGCTGGAGTTGTCTAGCTTGGAGAAAAGCAGGCTCAGGGGAGACCTCACCAGTCTCTACAATTACCTGAAAAAAGGTTGTAGCAAGGTGTGTGTGGTTTCTTCTCCCTAGTAATAAGTGACAGAACGAGAGGAAATGACTACAGGTTGCAGCAGGGGAGGTTTAGATTAGATATTAGAAGAAACTCTTTCACTGAAAGGACTATGAAACATTGCAATAGGCTCCCCAGGGAGGAATCACCACCTCTGGAGATGCTTAAAAGACATGTAGATGGGGTGCTAAGGAACACGCTTTAGCACTAGTCTTGTTAGATAATGGTTGAACTTGATGATCTTATATGCCTTTCCCACCTGAAACAATTACTCTAAATGTCAAGAGGCAGTGACATATTGAGTTTTACTTTAGCCTTTAGAAACATACTTCTTGCATTAAAAAAAAACATTTCATGCATTCCACAATCACTGTCTAAGTCAAAGTAAAATAAAAATCTTTATAATTTCCCATGACATTTAGAAAACACTAAGCACAAAAATACTGTATAGAAAATCTAGAGATTTACAGTCTTCTCAGGTTGGGGCAAATCAAACTAAATTAAGAATTCCGAACTGCATTGTTATAATGCTATTGCTGTTGAAAGCAGCATGAGGCATTTGGTCCAATGAGTAAATCACTTGAATATGTGATGTGTCCCTTTTTTTTCCCCAGAAGGATTTGAAGCAGAGTGAACTACCTGAAAGGATGTTGTAGAGAGGTTGGTACTGTTCTCTTCTCACAGGTAATTAGTGACAGAACAAGAGGGAATGACCTCAAGCTACAACTGGGTAGGTTTAGACTAGATATTAGGGAAAAAAATTCATGGAAAGAGTGGTCAGGCATTGGAATGGGCTGCCCAGGGAGGTGGTTGAGTCACCAACGCTGGATGTGTTTAAAGGTCATTTGGATGTGGTGCTTGGGGATATGGTTTAGGGGTGAACTTTGCAGAATAGGGTTATCAGTTGGACTTGGTGATCCTGAGGGTCTTTTCCAACCTGAATGTTTCTGTGATTCTATGATTCTGTGAGCCGAAAATCTTATTTCTCAAGTATTGAAAACATGCAGTGGTATGTCTGTCAGATAGGATTTCTGAAACGTCCATCACTTTATTATCTGTACAACGAAGAATCCAAAGACAGATCCAAGAAGCAGACATAATTTTCAGTCATTAAGATTCTGACAGCGTTTAAAATTTCTTTACCTTCATCTGCTTCCTAAAGTGAGGTAATAATTATTAAGAGAAAAGAGATTTATGGAGTAAACCTTAAATCCAAAAGAAACCCTTAGAACCTGCACTTAAGAGCCAAAATCCACATAATAGATGATTGACTTTTCAGGCGCCTGAGGAGCCCTTGTTGCCTTATGTGTTATTTCTAAAGTTTATTTAAGCTGTGTGTGTCCCAGAACTGAAGAGGTTGACAAGTACCTGCAAGTACATCTGTACTGGGTGCAGGTGTCCAGGAGTTGTGAGTGGGGACTACAATGGCAGTCTCTGTGAGGAGAGGGGTTGAGAGGGTACCTGGGTAGGTGTCCACAGCCAGATAAGCTTAACTCACCACAATATCTATTCAAGATTTTGTGCTCCTAACAATTTTCCCCAATGAACATAATGGGCACATTATGGGTACGCCAACACACAAGTTCCACAGGATACACAGCAGATGTAAACATACTTAGTCATAGATTGTTAACTAACTTTTGTGCAAAGCTTATAGCTAGCTGATATTTGTTTCCCAGCAAATGAGGTTTCCTTGAAGTTTGTAGCACAGAACATCTTGTCACAAGTAGTTATCAAAACTAGGAAATATGTCCTACTAGACTTACTGTTTATGAGTAGAGAACTCATGGAGGATGTGATGATAGGCAACTGCCTTGGCCACAAAAATTATTCAATTGTTGAGTTGAAAATTTTGAGAGTAATGAGAAAAAAAAAAAAAGCAGAGTTGTTACCCTGGACTTCAGGAAAGCTATTCAGGGAGCTATTTATCAGACTGCACTGGGAATCTGCTTTTGAGGGCTTAGAAGTTCATGAAAGTAGGTCAGTTTTTAAGAACTACCTTTTAGAGGCACAGGAGTAGGCAATCCTATTGTGTCATAAATCAAGCAATTGGGGCAGAAGACTAGCTTCACTGAACAGGGAACTTCTCATGGAGCTCAAGAGGAAAAAGAAATTTAATGATCTCTGCAAGCAATATCACACTTCACAGGAAGAATGCAGAGCTGTGCTTCATATATGTAGGGAGAAAACATGAAAGGCCAAAACTGAATTAGGGTTGAAACTGGAAAGTGGTGTGTTAGATGGCAAGAAGGACTTTTTAATGTATCTTAATAGGAGGATGTCTGAAGAAGACACTAAATTGATATTCTTATAGATGGTAATCTGACTAACAAGGATTAAGAAAAAGCGAAGACATTCAATGCTGGAGCTGCAACCTCATTATGCTCTACAGCTCGCTGATGAAGGGAAGTGGACAGGAAGGTAATGATCTCTTCTCCCTGGTATCCAGTGGTAGAACCTGTGGAAATGGTTCAAAGCTGTGTCAGGGGAGTTTCAGACTGAGCTTTAGGAAGCATTTCTTTACTGAGAGGGTGATCAAACACTAGAACAGCTTCAAAGAGAGATGGTCAATGCCCCAAGACTGTCAGTATTTACAAAGCATTTGGATGTGCCCTTAAAAACTTGCTTTAACTTTTGATCAGCCTTGAATTGGCCATGCAATTGGACTACATGTTCATTGTAGGTCTTTCCCAACTGAAAATATTCTCCTCTCCTCTCCTCTCCTCTCCTCTCCTCTCCTCTCCTCCC
>VXBD01006592.1:841584-856793 GCA_013399975.1 Indicator maculatus
TCCCCTCCCCTCCTCTCCAATTCATATTAGTAGTACTCCTTACAGATGTTTAAAAATAAATAATCAAAAATTTGACCTTTCTAATGAAGTAACGAGTTTTACTTGTCTTCCAAGCTAAATATGGCTTTATCTATTTTGGCAATTTTAATACAAGGGTTAAAACTGATTCCAAATGATCTTAATTGAATACCTACACCATCCAATACTGCTACTGAATGCATGACCTGATTTTTCTGATGCTTTTGACATTCCAAAGGCTGTATCACAGTTTCATAATTAAAACAGTTTTTCAGAAAAAAACTACTGAAAATGTAAGGAAAAACTGTCCTGCTTAAGAAATTAATTTATAAATAGATTAAAGTAACAGGAGAAAAAAAAAAAGGTTCTCTATAGGAAAATGTTTGGGAAAATGTTTTGGGGTTTTTTTGTTGTTGTCATTTTGTTTTGTTTTGTTTTGTCTTGTTATACTTTGCCATTGATTTCACTGATAATCTACCAGTCCATTGCCATAGAAACAAGGCCACTTTAAAAATGCATCCTATGTGTTTTAATCTAAAATGATACATATTACTAAACATTTTTCCTGTAAAATAATGTTGAATAAAGATAACAATATAACAATTTCAGTGCCCGAATTACATAATGGATAAGGTAAGATCACTTTTTGAGTTCCATCAACAATGTACTTCAAGGGAAAAAAATAATATGTTTAAAGAAATAAAAATACTGATGTGCAATTAAAGATACTTGCCAAATTTACATGGACAGAATGGCCTCCATCATGGTATATGCTAAATTTCTAAATATAAATTTTGTAGCCATCAATTTATTATTTTTTAATCTAAACCAATTTGGTGATTTTTTTTTCCTTTAAAATGAAAATGAAAACAGCTTATTGGCTGAATCTTCATTGTTCTAAATAAGTGCACATTTCTTCAAAGTAAAAACTTATTGACTTTTATGTGAATTGGATTTTCAAAAATAATGAAACATTTCAGTCTTACATTTTCATGTACGCTCGATTCAATTCTAGGTAGGACTATTTTATCAATAATCATAAGCTTTTCCAACTCTCCCCACTCTTATTTTTGCTGTTGTACGAAATGACACTCACATTTAGATTATTTAAATTTTTTTAAGGTTTTAAATATCAGGAATAAATAAATAAATAGAGACATTTGTTGATTACATTTCCCACGGAGTCAGTTCAGATAGCACATGCTCCATATCTTCAGACATCAATGAATTTAGGTGACCTTCCTTAGAATTATACCTCACTTTCAAATGAAGCGTTCCTGCATTGTCTTCAATTCAAACTGCCATGTGAATGTAGAATTACGTGTGGACTAGTTGTTATTGAAGCCAGCACATCAAACAGTAGGTCAGTCATGTAGACATGGTAATGCTTAATACAAGACAGAAGTGTTACGGGATCACAGGATATTAGGGGTTGGAAGGGACCTCTGAAGACCAACGAGTCCAACCCACCTGCCAGAGCAGGACCATAGAAGGCAGCACAGGTTGCGCAGGAATGCATCCAGATGGGTCTTGAAAGTCTCCAGAGAAGGAGACTCCACAACCTCTCTGGGCAGCCTGTTCCAGTGCTCTGTGACCCTCACAGTGAAGAAATTACTCCTCTTGTTGAGGTGGAAGCTCCTGTGCTGTATCCATTACCCCTCAGAATATTTGCTGCAATTACAGATGCCAAGAGCATCACACTGAAATTGTTGTAAGAATGCAATTCAGTGATATGTAGAAAAAGTGTGATTTTCACAGGCAACTCTTGGGAATATCTTTTTTCGGATGGGGAGCCCAAAGGCAGATTCATCACTCCAGATGCAATCTCGTAAGTGCTAGATGTGCTAGAAATTACATTCCTTGACCTAAAACTAATTCTTCCCATGGTGTGGTTTGCCGCCTTTTCTGCAAGGACACATTTCTAACTCATTCAATTTGTTATGAAAGCTTTTTTCAGAAAAGTGACTTTCCAGATAATCAGACTCCAACCTACACAGTCACATAAAATTCTTCCTTCAGTGATGCAGGACTTTGCATTTTCATTTTGTGACTTTTGGGACCTTTGTTTTGGCCCATTTCACCAGTTTATTTAATTCTCTCTGAGCAGCAGCCCTGTACTCCAGTGTATCAGCAGATCCCCCCAGCTTAGACTCTTCAGCAAGCTTTTTGAGGGTGCATGCTATCTCTTCACTGGAGCTTCTAACAAAGCTACTGATCCTGTTATTGAACCCTGTGAGAGACCACTAGTAGTCAGATGGCAGTTGGGCTTTGCACTGCTGATCCTCTGAATTCAGCTTGCCACCTGGTTTGTTATCCACTTATGTCCCATGTTCAGCCCATAGTGCCTCGGATGACAGAGCAGAGCATACCATTTATAAGTGAAGTGTTTTTGCAAGCTGGCAGCCTATTGTTGTACAGAATACAATGACATTCACAAGTAGAAATATTTAGTCTCTAAATACAGTATTTTGCCCCTCTAAATCTTTTAACTATTTTAATGAGTCACAGCAGTTTCATTAGACCTGTACAATTAATTATGCTATTTAAAGTGAAGATACTGTATTTTGCAATTATGATTGAGCAGATTGGCAGACAGCTGGAGAAAGTTATTTTCAGCTACCTGCCTTTGGAATGGCAGTCAACACAAAGAACTGTACATATAAAAGGACTGTCAGATCATATGACAGTATTACAGGCTAATAAGTGTAAGATCACTGTCTTGTGCAGATAACAAGAGAGGGTTATATTTCTCTCTAAAGGACTAATAAAGCTTCAGTTCTTTTCTTTTTAATGAAATAATTGTGTAATCTAACACTGCTGATATTGGAACCTTTGTTTAAAAATTGTGTTTTCTTCTTAGCTGAATGATTGTTTTAAAAATCAGTATTTCAAAATAGGAAATTTGAGGTTAATTCCTTAATTCAGATTACATTTTGATATAATTAGTGTTGTGTTTCTTCCCACTCCAATTTTTGTATTGTCTCTTTTCCTCTGCACGTTATTTCATTTCCAAATACTCAAGGTGACTTCTCAGATTCACATTACCTGCCTCCTACTTTTTTAGTTTTATTTTTAAAAGTATTGATATTGCCTGAACTGCAGACCATTATTTATATTGTTCATTTTCAGGCACCATTACCTTGTTACATAATTTTGCCATTAGCTCCAAAGATGTGATACTAATGAGAAGTGAATTAGCATTATGAACACCTCTTTCCCAAGACAGATATTAATGAATTAAAATATTTCTGCACAAAACCTGCAATGGAGATGAAAGTGCTCATATATATCTTCATACTAACAAGGTGCTATCGGGACTCACATCAGCCTTCTGAATATGGGTTTAAACAGAGAAGATTGTAAAACTCATTTTTATCTAATTACATTCTGAATGAATAAGGTGGAATAGACTTTGATCCCAGTGGTTCTACTTATTTATACAAGCTTAACGAAATGCTATCTGACCTGCTAGCCTTCACAATTCCAACTAATCTCAAGCTGTAAATATGAATTAAAAAGTGAAATATAGGATTATTTTTAATTTTTTAAGGGATCTAGGTTCCAAACATTCTGCCAATATAAAACAAATTTAAAAATGCAAAAATTATGTCTTCCCACAAAATGTTAACATCATGATAGCACCTCACAGATTCTTTTCATCCCTGCATCAGCAGTTTTATAAAAAAATACTACTTATATTTAGCATTCTCATCTTCTATTTGAGATGTTGTGTAAATCATGAATGCTACTATATTGTTATAACTTTCCCACTGTTAGGGAATCAAAGGTGATTTGTACTGTATTACTCAGGAAAATGGAGCCTATCAATTACTGGAGAAAGGAAAATCTATATTTAGCTTTAATGAGAAGGGGATACATAAAAGAATAAATAACTTTAAAAAATGCAAAAATGATAGAATGGATATTTTCTCAATAAATATATTTATTTCTCAAAGAGTTAAAACCGAGGACTCTACAGCTAAGGCATATGCAGTACACTGTGACTTATGTGAATGTCCTTGGCAAAGGATAAAATTATCTGCCTGTAAAGGAGATGCAGTATAAGCTGGTGATGTCAGAAGCTAACTGGACACCAATGAAGCATGACCACAAAGAACAATCCACGCATATTTGGTATTTACCCTAGAGTAAAAAGCAATTGCAGTTTGATCAACTGACTGCAGTCCTCACCTGGGAAATCTGAAATCACCACCTGTTGTTTTCTTTCTATGCCAGTGTGACACACTTCAACTGATTTCAGCAGAATATAAAACATCAGCGTGCCCTGGGGGGGACTCTTACTGATTTGTGCTCATTTCTGTTGAGCAACCTACTTGAAATGTGGTATTTACATTGAACCGTGGCCGCTGAATTCCTTAAAGCAAGCATCCAGCAGCAAACACAGCTACTCAGAAGCTCTGTAGTAGTTGCTAACATCGGAAAAAGCACTAGAAAGTAATTATTCTGTCAATATCTGTAATTACATTCATGTAAATATATGTGTGTGTGCACCTCTGACCCAACTCACTTCTTACAAAATCATAACTTGCCATGACAGATTTCTGAGCTGATTCTTTTATATGTTGTACTCCATAAACCCCCTGTATTTATAACTAATCACTGCAAATAATTTCTCTTTCATTTGACATTTGAGGGTGGGGTTTTTTAAATTTAATTTAATTTAATTTAATTTAATTTAATTTAATTTTACTTTATTTTATTTTATTTTATTTTATTTTATTTTATTTTATTTTATTTTATTACTTTATTTTACTTTATTTTACTTCATTTTATTTCATTTTATTTCATTTCATTTCATTTTATTTACTTTATTATTTGATTTTATTTTGTTTTATTTAATTTTACTTCAGTGATTTTATTTTGTTGTATTTTATTTCATTTTATGTTATTTATTTTATTTTATTTTATTTTATTTTATTTTATTTTATTTTATTTTATTTTATTTTTTCTAAGATGTTATTTATTATGCTCTGCAAATACTTTTATTTGCCAGGAAAAAAGCAGGATTATTAAAAATAAATTCTCATTTGAAACAGTGAGAAGCAGAAAAAATAACAGCATTTTCTCTGATGGGGAAAAGGCTGTTAAGTTAAACAATAAAGTATCATGGGACTGGCTGCTACAAAAATATACAGGTTTCACAAACAGAGCCAAATAGAGACATATAGCTTGGAGTTTGTATTTTACATAAACTAAGCACTTTAAAAATCTGCAAAATTACACAAACCTAAAGCATTTGTAAATAAGTTATCTCACAATATAATTAAATGGACGCTAAACCCACATCATAATTCCATTTTTTAATTTTAATTCTGAGTATACATATACAGATCCTATTGCAGAGTGCACATCAGAAAACATATTTGCATTTTTAACTTTCCAAAGTGAAAAAAGAGAGCACCCTTTGTATCCTGTGACTTCCTGAAAAAGAAAAGGAGACTAGAGAATAGAGCTGTCCAAAATGGATGCTGCAGTACAATACAGCATTTACTCCACCATTCTGGTGTGATATCAGCGTAAAACACAGACACACATGGCAGTAAAAGTCTTGGAATAAAGACAAGTGAGGTGATACAGTCCTCTTTCTACTGTACTTTATTACCTGTATACTTCCCTTTGTAAATAATAGAATGACACTTTAATCATGTACATACCCAAACATTACAGCCTCACTGTTAAGGTGGCTGATGGACTGGGCGGTCCTATAGCAAAACTAAGAATAAAGCATTTGCATCATAATCTCAGTTTAAAATAAAAGCAAAACAGAAAATTCAATGGCAAAAACTTAAGCCAATTACATACACAGTTATTTAAAAGCTTTATCCTGTACCTGAGGCAATCAAGTATATCTAACCACTATAATGTAGTGGTGAATAAAGATTGATTGTGGCAAAGCAAGGTCTTTGTCAGCTTGTACTTTGTGGAATTTACTGTATGTATGATTAATGTACCAAAGGGCTGAGCCTATCCTTCAGGCTTCCTGTTAGCTCTTACTGCCATCTACTGATTAAATCTATTTTCTTTCTTTCTTTTTTTTTTTCCCTATTTTTCTCTGTCTTGTTCTTGTGTTTTAGGGTTGGTTTGTTCGTTTTTCTGTGCACCTGGCAGATAGCTTCATTCTATCAGTTTTATAGCTACAATCATGTCTCATGAGAATATTCTAACTTTCACTAGAGATTTAAGGCTCAACAGTAATAATCAAGGTCAGATTAGAAGCAACAAGCACTGCTATAAATTATCTGCCATGCTCCTAAAGACAGAAATATATGGGAACGTTCTTTCTGAGGAGGAAAAAGCTGTTCCCCACGACTTTGCTTAGAATAGGCAACCTTTCTTCTGAAATAACAGCCAGGTTAAATGGAATAGTGTTAAAATCTACATTGCATGTTTTAAAGCAGTTTGTGCACTGGGAAGATTAACAACATTCTAGCAATGTAATCTGTTCCTATGTGAGGAATAGATATTTAAATCACAGCTCTATGTACCATGATTAGAAATGACATACATTTCAATCAAAGGAATGTTCCTAATGTACCAGAGTGAAGTGTTTAATTAAAACCCTGACCTGTAATTATACAGGATCCTGTGATCCTCTATAATTAGTTCACAAACAAGAAATATGGTTAGAAAATTTTAAAATCCATGGAGGACATCACTTCTCAGGCTGAGCATTACAGTGGGAGAGAATACAGCTTCAGCAGCTATTTCTGAAGGCTTGATAGAGTGTTTATGGGAGACCATGACAGTATACCATACTGGCAGTCTTGCAGAACTGTACTGGGCAGTCTCCACAATATGCTGAAAGTTGATCCACAAGCTACAGTTTTAGAAGTCTTTGTCTATTAGTTGCAGCATATTCCTCAAGAAGTATCAGCCTCTGGCTGGATTTAACTCCATTAATCCTACTGTGGGATTTATACTTCAATGACAAAATATGAAAATAAAAAAAATGTGCTCTAAGATTAAGTACAGGATTCACATAACTTCAGATGATCACAGGAGAGTCTTCTATATTTAAGAAAGTCTCCACATTAGTTAAAAAGAAAGAAGGATTTCTAGTTCCTAATTCATTTTATTCAAAAGTAGACTAGGGTGAATCCTGCTTGCCAGATGACTACACTCATTCTCCACTTCCTTTTGATTTTGATTTCCAGTTTGGTTTCAGTCATTAAGAAAGACAGAAGTGAATGCCAAAAAACCTTGAACATAGTGACATGATGAAGTTAATAGACATGACTTTGACCTCATTGCTGCATCTATGCTTCCTAAGCACACCTTCAACTCATCAACAATCCAGCAATTCTTTATCTGCTTCAGTCATACGTCGTTTGAAATCAATAATATTGTTCACTACTATACAAATAAATGAATGTTCAATTGTGTTGTTGGGTTTTTTGTGTGGTTTTTTTTTTGGTTTTTTTTTTTTTTTAAAGGATGTGGAATGATATAGAGTATTTTCACTTCCCTAATGCATTATCCAAGATTCCTAGATAATTTTGTGACTAAAAAAGATCTCCTTCCTGTGACCTCTCATTTGTCCTCTGCAGTAACACCATCCTTATCATTCATTTTTTGACAAATACTGATAGTCTCACTGCTATGTTTGTTCCTAGAATGCATTCCAAAATCATCCTATCATGGTATGTAACTGCATCACGTTTAGACAAATTTTGCTTTCAAAGTAGCATTGCAGAACCTTTTTTAAACTGTCTTGTTAAAAGTGGATTTCTAACTTCTTTACTAAAGGCTCTAGAGAAAAAGCATTAAGTTTTGTCATAGGTTCCTTTGAGCCCTGAACCTGAGCAAACAATTAATTTTAAATGTGGCAGGACTACTGTGTTTCTCTTACTGAGTTACAAATCCTTGGTCTTAATGGCAATGCTGACACCATCTCAAATCCTGTAGCATGAACATGCTGCTATAGAAATTATGATCTCATTAACTTAATGCAATACATCTACCTATGTTGTAAATTACTTTAGTTTTTTACCACACAAGTAGCAAATGTAATGAGCAAATGTATTTATTATTCTTACAGATTATATACAAGTTAATTTTTTATGCCCAAACAGTAAGATGAAACATTTCAAAACAGATATGTCTCTGATATATGAAAGTGAAATACATTTTGCATTCAGTTCAATTGAATCATAACTCGAAATTCTAAAAAAAATGTTCCTTTTGGTAGTATTGGTGGTGGTTTTATTCATCATCTTATTTATACATGCTGAAAACTAAAAATGTGACAAAAAATGGGTTAAATCATGTTTCAGAAACACCTAAACATAGATAAAACAGTCTGAAGGACAATTCTCCAGCCAATTTATACTACATAGTCTCTTTCATTTTAAAGTTTACAAAATTGCCAACAAAATATATATTTACAATATTGGTTCAACTCTGTAGAACACTTTATGAGTCCAAGGGAAAATTAAAGCTTTTGTAATGTGTTACTATATAGATGCTTATTTCTAAAAGGATGTATTGTTTCCAGGTTTGATTAACCTCTTTGTTTCGATTTCTCTTTTTTTCATACTAATATATATATATCATGGCTAAATGCTTGGGAGGCAAGAATGTGTCAGGAATCCTTAGAACACTGCAGTGAGTTAGACTCATCTGACAGCTAAATGCCTACCAAGCTGCTTGTTTCACTGTTCCTTTGCAAGACAAGGGAAGGAAATAGAACAAACAAGGAAAAGATCTTGGGTTGAGAAAAAAAAGGAATTTGCTTACCAATTACTCTTGTAGGCAAAATAGTCTTAGGGAAACTTAATTTAATGTATTGCTAATTAAAATTAAAATGTCATTGCTAATTCAGATAGTAGGAAACCAAGATGACAGAATTAAATCAACATCTTTCCTCTTCTCTTTCCTAGCTTCAAATTAATTCCGTCACTCCTGATTCCTCTACTCTTATTCCAAGAGTCCCAGGGGAGGTAGGGAATGGGGGTTGCAGTCAGTTCATAACATCACCTCTGTCACTCCTTCCTCCTCGCACTTTTACTCTGTTTCGGTGTGGGCTCTTTACAAGTTGTGGTCTTTCTGAAAAAAGGCCGTAGATCCTTTGAGGAAATATCTGCTTTAGTGTGTGTTTCCCATGGACTGCAGTTAGTATTTGCTGTGCTGTGAAGCACTCCCTCCTTCTTCCCTTCTGACCTTCATGTTCCCTCTCCAATCCTTGCAGACTAAGACCTTCCCATGTACACTCAATGCAAATAGCAAATAGCTATGTAGTCACTTAGCTTAGTAAAGATGGAACTGGCATAATATCTCACTCAACCTTCTACTAATGTCAAAACTTTTCATTTGAGCACATAAAACAACATGTCATCTTTTAGAAACCTAAACAAGAATGAAAAATAGTTACAGATGTGTCTTTGTTATTTAATATTCAGACTCCTAACTACTGTTATGATGATTTTTTTTTTGATGGTCCAGCAGACAAGCTCGGCTGAATACTGTGAGAGTGATTAAATAAGTTATTAACCCTGGCTGTAAGGCCCACACAGTTTCCTCAACTCACTATTTCTGATGGAAGGATAATAAAAAAAAAAACATATGCAAGACTGCACCTCAGTCCCACCAGATCATGCTCCGCATTTGTAGCTGATGGAGATGATTCTACGCAACATCCTTTGAGGCAAAATGCATGACTGAGGGATTATACCTCCCATTGTGCTGTCTCTGCTACGTGGATAACAGCAGTAAGACATGGACATATTTGTTTAGGTCATTTTACAGTGACTATCTTGCAACAATGACTTAAAAGCTGATGGACATTTAAATACTCCAAGAAAAAAGGATTGTCTCAAAACTTTTATGCAGCTTACCAGAAGTCTTAATAAGAAAATTTATAACACTCTTAAGTAGTTGTTTTATTACTACCTTCTCAATGCCTAAATATTAATATAATTTATGACACATAGCTAATAGTGAGCTTGCTGATGAGAGGATATTGAACCCTCTGCCCCACTAAGACTCGACTCCTGTATTCGTAAAGATCAGTTTGTGAAAGTTATCAATTTCCCTCTCATTCTGCCTGATGCTTCTTAATCTACTTACCTCTTCCCTGAGCTTCATCACTTCATCCTGGAGCTGCGGCAACCGGCTGAGCAGGTCAAAAACCTGCTCACAACACACACACCCATAGCCAGTGTTGCCCCCGGTTGCCTGTGAAAGGCTGTGGCATTGCTCACAACCTATGGTGTGGATGCCAATATCCATTTTGGAGGGTGCAGAGAACACAGTCGTCCTCCTCCGAGTAGCCACCATCATGCCTTCAGTAAAACTGAAGCACTTTTTGTCCTGCCCACATGTCCTGCCCATGCCAACTACTGAGATAATTCAAAAGGAGCCCCTGGGCTACCTCACACACCACTCACTGGGCTCCAACTGAGCTAATTCAAAAGAAGCCCTTGGGCCACAGTCTCTATTTGCTCTTCCTGTGCTTGTTAATCTGCCGGTACCAATGGCCACTGACTCCCGTCTGTCTGATCACTCCCCCTCCCCCTGGCACCTCACTCGCTGGGTTCCAATGAGTAAGAAGGCTGTTGCCTCGCAGTTCGCAGTCTGAGAGCCTCTGCCGGCTTGGCTGCGTTTAAATCTCCCTTGGCTTCTCCGGGAACACCCCCAGCCACGCCGCCCTCTCAGGGACCCTCTGAGAGACGCCGAGTCGTGTCGGGTTGCCTCTAAGCCCCTCTCTCTCTCTCGGTCTCCCTATCTCCGGGAGGCCCCCTTTCTCTTCTAAAGATCCCAGCACAGCACAGAGCTAGTCGATGCTGATGCAGTTAATAGAGTACGCATTTATTGCTAGATAAAAAGTATCATATCACAGTACCACAGTATCACAGTATATCAGAGGCTGGAAGGGACCTCAACAGATATCAGGTCCAACCCCCATGCCAAAGCAGGATCACTTAGGGTAGTCTGCACAGGAATGCATCCAGGCAGGTTTTGAAAGTCTCCAGAGAAGAGGACTCCACAACCCTCCTGGGCAGCCTGTTCCAGTGCTCTGTCACCCTCACTGTAAAGAAGTTTCTCCTCATGTTGAGGTGAAATCTTCTATGTTCAAGTTTGAACCCATTGTTCCTTATCACTGTGAACCACCAAAAAGAGCCTGGCCTCCTCCACTTGACACCCACCCCTCAGATATTTATACACGTTTATGAGAATCCCTCTCAGTCTTCTCTTCTCAAGACTAAACAGCCCCAGGGATCTCAGTCTCTTTTCGTAGGGGAGATGCTCAAGTCCCTTAATCATCCTCATCTATATTTTAGGTGAAAATAGGGTTTGAGTACAGAAATTTTGTAGTCTAGACAAACCTGCAGAAACTTCTTAAGCCAGCTTGATCCCTCTTTGAAGAACTGGTCTCCTTATGCAAACTTGAAGGGAGACTGTGACCATAATAATAAAGATAATTAGTGTGTATACTTGGGTAGGATCGATCTGTGAATATATGATTTTTCTCAAATCTCTTGCCTGTGGCTGAACATGGATTTGGTTTAGATAATGCAGCTAAAATTAAGTCATATACCTACAGAGTATGGAAGTATTGACAGCTGAGCATCTCTGGAAACTGCATTTGTGTTTTGTATTAGTAAGTAAGCATTACCTCCTCCCTCTATACAGAAGAAAAGATAGAGTTATAAGAAAAAAGAGTTAAACATCTATGAAGGACTCACAGAAAGAAATTTCTGGTTTATGCTAGTTCTGCCTCATACAACCAGTGAAGAAAAAGAAAAAACAAAGTAAAAAAATTAAAAAAAAGAAGATTGGAGTAGGGGAGTATTTAGTTAGGATAAATAAACAAAAATGTGGGGCATAACAGTATCAAGGTGTGTTGTTGAAGTAATTAAAGGACGCTGATATCAAATATCAGAGTCAGAAACAGACAATTCTAGACAGAATGCTGTACAAAACTTCTGCAATGGTATTGACTAAAAGCCCTGTTGGCATCTTACGATATCTTTCTTTTGTCAATCATTATATTTAAAGATCTTTAATGGCAAGACCTAATCAAACTAGGAAAAGTATCATTGTGAAGAGCTTCCTGCTTATAGGTTATGTAATTGTATAACAGGATGATAGTTTTATCATACTTAAGAATAAATTACATTAACAGGCATTTCAGAGGACCGCTCTAAAAGAGTACGTGACATGGTACTTCAAAACCTTAGCAGTAATAGAGATGCTTTTAAAATAAAAGGGAATTAGCATTTCATTAAAATGAATTAGAATTATCAATTTTATTTCAATACATGTTAGAGAAAAATGCAATATCTAAACAGTGCAGCTGCTGTATTTGCAACTACAGAAACCATTATGCACTCAAAAATAGTTCACAAGTGGTATTAAATAATCAGGAAAAAAGATTTTAAAAATCACAGTGCAAAGATTTGCTCTTGGAAAACATTGATTGGATTAAAATACTGTGTTGCAATAACAGATCTGTTTAATCAAATGTGTTTATAGCAAATTGTTGAACTAATTTGCTTCATACAAACAAACTTTCTTTGGAATAACTTTTTGGTTTAATATCCAATTGTCAAAAAATGTACTTTTGCAACTTGATATTAAAAAACTCTGATCAGTTCAGAATGAAATACTTAAGAATATACCTTGAAGAAGGAAATAATGATTATTCTTTATTATTATTTCCTTTACAGAAATTAATATAACATTAGAAAGCAAATGTCCAGGATCTCATAAATAAGCTCTTAACTGTCTGCGTTATCCTCCACAGTAAAGGTTTATCCAAACCAGAGTAAATGTTTTGTGAAAAAAAAAGAACTAAGTATTGATACTAGTAGACTGAACTATTTGTCTTCTAAACAAGCAAACAATAAATATCAGAGCTAGCTCCTAAATTATTCAAGAAATTCCATTTATTTTTGAACAATATTTCCCACTGAATCACAGAAGAGTAGGTGCTGGAAGGGGCCTCTGGACATCCAGTTCAATCTCCCTGCTAATGCAGGCACATCTAAATCAGGTTGCACAGAAAAGCATCATTGATCTCCATCTAGACACAAGTTGTTGACCTCTATCCTGTGGTTGTGACCATCTCTTCATCTAGACACAATTTTTTGATCACTATCCAATGGATGTGATCACCCAGTCCACTATCAGATTCACATCTGTCCAATTTGGAGACAATGGTATTATGGAGGATATTACAGAAGTCCAGATATACGGCTTTCATAGCTCTTTCCTTGTTCAGTGATGTAATCACTCCATCATAAAAGATCACTAGGTTGGTCAGGCAGGACTTTTCCTTGCTGCTGTAGCCACATGGCTTTCTCAAATCACCTCCCTGTCCTCCATGTGCCTTAGCATAGCTTCTAGGAGGATCTGTTCCATAATCTTCCCAAGAACAGAGGTGAGGCTGATAGGTTGGTAGTTCCCACAGTCCTCCTTTCTACCCCTTTTAATAATATGTGAAATGTTTTCTTTTTCCCAGTCACCAGGGACTTCAGCGGGATGTTTACAAATATCCTGTAGAGTAGCTTTGCAACATCATCCAGTTCCCTCAGGATTCAGGCATGCATCTTGTCAGGTCCATAGACTTCTGTATGCTCAGATTCCTCAGGTGGGCATGAACCTGATCTGTGGGAACCCGAAAAGGGAATAACAGTGGAATGTGTAGATAGCTTCATGTCTGTGACACCCTGAAGGTGATAAGGGATGTTGTACCTCCAAACCAGGTGAGAAAGGGATAGGAGTAAAAAATAACAAAGTATTGCCTCTTAGAAATGGTTGGGAAGGCAATTGGGGAGAAAGGCACCTATTAAAATAAAGACAAATCAGTGGGCTTAACGAGGCAGGCAGTGGGAAAGTGGAACTGTAACAATCATGTATGTCTCAATAAATAGCCACCAGCTCCCCGAGTCTGAGCCATTTTGCCCACCCTGTGGCAGTGGTCACCTCCTCACAGCTGGTCTCTCTGTTGTATTTCTGCTCTCCGTGTTGAGACTGGCAGGTCCACGATCAACACATCACTTGATAGTCTCAGGAAAAAACACACTGATCTTCTCTTTCTTTGGGAGTACTTACTCCTCCAGTCCTCCTCTGATGCTGTCCAATTCTCTTGTGGTTTTCTTAGCCAAAGGGTTCAGCATTACAAAGGACTTACCAGTTAAGGAAGAATAGTGATTACCTCTTCCTGTTTTGGTTTGCATTAATTTTTTTTTTTTTTGTGAAGCTGACACAATTAGAAATTTCAAACTAATGTACTAAAATGAAGTTCTCCATTTGTATTTTTTTCTTCAGTTGTACACAAAACCGTATTTTTCTGACATGCTGCTTCAGTCTCAAAATAAAATGTTATTTGCATTCTCTTGTGATAAAATACAAAAAAAATCACTTAGAAAGTGGAATTATTAATTTCCTATGGTGAAACTTCCAAGTATCTCAGTTCCTCACCATTTATGATGAAACAAATTCAAGAAGCAAAACTATTTGTAGAGATAAGCCATTAAAGGATGAATACAGTCTGAACTGAAAATAATTTTGTGTTCATGCAACAAACAAATACAGCAGAGAGGCTAAAGACCAATTGAATCAAACTTTTACAAAAAAAAATATATAAGAAAATGAAGGCTTTGGAAGATTGTTTTGCTGTATAGATATTGTGAGGGGGAAAAGAGAGTAATATCAGTTGTATCAGAAGTTTCTCTTGTCCATCTGCTTTCTCAAAATTAATGTATTAAAATATTGGAGAGAAGATTGTTGTTGAGAGAAGATACTTGAAATAGCATCTCATGCAGAAAAAGGGAAAGTTTTCAATAGGAATGGTAGCTGATACCACTATAATAAATCAACATAACAGTTAACTCAATACTTCATTTTTTGAGAATGAGAATAAAGCACACATTTTTCCTCTTCCTGTCAGAGAAAATAAATAACCCATTTATTTTCTGGGTATTTTAAGAAGTGCCAGACACCTGTACTGTTTAGAATCAACATAAATAATTTCACTACCTGTGTGTCTTCTCAGTTACAGCATTTTTCTTCTTTCCATTCCAATTGATGCTAACATTTTCTACAATAATAGTGAGCAAAGACTCAGCCTGACGATATCCTGTTTCTCATGTGATTAGCAAAATATGTGGATTTTTAAACTATTTATCATGGCATTGAGTGCAGCCTCAGCAAGTTTGCTGATGACA
>VXBD01006592.1:857313-885794 GCA_013399975.1 Indicator maculatus
CCTTGTGGTCCCTTCCAACCCTGACTGATTCTATGATTCTATGATTCTATGATTTATACCTTAGTTCATTCTTTTCACATCTTGACAATGTTGCTCATGCTACAGTTGTTTGTTGAGGTTTTTTTTGTTCATTTGTCTTATTTTTTTTTGTGCGTGTTTGTTTTGGTTTTGTTCGGTTGTTTTTTATTGATTAATAATAAAAGGCTTTTAGGAATGCTGTTAAAGGAATTTTATGAATATAGATTATCCTTAATATTGTTTTTTCCTTAAGGCCACTCTCAGCTTTGTCTTTATAAAACAATGTCTAATAAATAGAGTGGGGAAAAAAAAGAAAAACAGACAAGAAACCAAAACCTGAACTTCATCCTTTTGCATATTAATTTTAACCTTTCTGCCAAGACTTGACTGGCAGCAATGAGGACAATATTGATGTAATCTGGATAGCTGATAAAGCGTTGGTTCAAGACTCTACCCAGAGGAATCAGAAGATTAAGCTATATTTTATGATGCTCAGTTTTCTCCTATTGTAAACAGAAGTCAGTTAAATAAGTACACATTATTTAAGAGGAGAGAAAGATTAAAAGGTAGGCAGACAAGCTATCAGAACATATCTAATTCTTTAAAATACCTGTTTTTGTTAATCATCATCTCCTTTGGTGAGATGATTCTGAGGCCAGCTGGTTGCTTGCTTTCTCCTGCACTGATGCTTAACTTACATACCATGGTTGTCAAGTTTTGCTACAATAGCCACATATTATGTGCTGTGTGCTGCTCTCTCTGCTGCTCGTTCCCACACCACAGTTCTGCCACAGTTTCTTCTATGTCCAGCTCTTAGGCAAAGTACACAAAGCACTGAGTACTGTCCTGCATAACAAATTCCAAAACACCTTCTCACACTCTGTTCATGTTTTTTTTTGACAAGGTCTCCTGTGTTTCTTCAGAATAACACTATTACACTATGGAAGCTACTGCCTAGGTTTTGAAAGACTGCTCAGTCAAGGCATGGATAGGACCAATTAGTTGGAACAGACTAGTTTATACTCTTCATAATCAGCATAACATAAACACTTTGCAATGAGAAAAATGCTTCTCAGACATCATTTAAAAAGTATAAACTTATAGTATAAACAATTACCACATTTCAATTGTCTTGCCAGATGTCAAAAGTGAGATCATCTTTATTTCAGACTTCCTACTTTTCTCTCTTGGAATGGAAATATCATGTGATTTACTTTTCTTTTTGATCTTCACTTCTAGACTTGCATAAGGCTGCAATTGAATCCTATTACCATATCTAAACACAACTTCGAGGTTGCAATACTGAGTAATGTACTTCACAAAGAGATGCCACAAAACAGAAGTTTTGTCAGGGTCGTGGGCCCACAGGAGGCATTTATTCTATTCAATACAAAATGAGGTGATGGTTAAAAGTAACATAACATTTGAAATTATGAACATCTGGAGTGATTTTGTTCATCTGAAGACCTATGATAGAACCTACAATCAATTTGCATCATCTATGATATCATGTAGACTTCATCTACAATTTTTCTCAAAGAACATGCATAGCTTTATTACTTACATGGTAGTGTTCTAGCTTACAAATTCCTGTAACCTGTTTTTCAGCTATGTGCTAAATGAATTTAGGAAGAGGTCTAAGCTTAGAACTACTGTAAGGCCAAAACTAGTTAAGCAACGATCTAGGTTTTCTTTTGTGGGAACAGGATATAAAAATTTGTTAGTGCTTTGTTTTCACAGAGGGATGAAGGATGTAATTCACTGTGTTGTATTGATGAAGACTCTGTACACCAAAAAACTGTGTGAAAATTTAGGCATGCTTTTAAAATATCATAATTACATATAAACATAGGGGCTAGTGAGGAAAAAACCAAACAAATAAACAAACAAACAAAAAAGATGGACTATAGAGGGAACAGGGACAGAAGAATTTACAGTCATTGGAACGTTTCAAGCAGAGATAGAAGCAGCCATGAATATTAATTCAAAATCAGAATATCCATTGATTCTACTTCTAGTTTCTATACCTACATTGGTCTTAATAAGTACAAAGAATGTAACTCTGAAAGTCACTGTACCAAAAAGAAGGTCTGCTCTGGAAACCAAACCAAACCAAACCAAACCAAAACAAAATGCCAAACAAAATAAAAATCAAAACAAAAAAACTCACAAATCAACAAAACCAGAAAACGTACAAAAAAAGCAAAACAAAAAAAAATCAAAACAAAGCAAAAAACCCAAGAAAAATACTCTCTTCCTTATGATTTGAGGATTCTTGGAAAAATTAAAATGGAAGAACAAGGTTTTAAAATTCCAGGAGGATGGAAAAGAAGATGGCTTTGTTTCCATGGGACCCTCTTCTTCCTTTGTGGACCATTAGGCTTACTGTTATGTCTTGACCTCAGCTGATGAGTGAGAACTTGCAACTGCTCAAGTAACCACAGGAATCACCCTAAGAAACACTGAATTTCACTGTTGTCTTTTCTCATACATATGTTCCTCATATCCCAATCATATTTTTTCTTCTAGTTCCTTTTCAATAGCTTATGACACTGCTGAAAATGGAATTAAATGACCCAATCAATTTTTTGCTCAGACCATGGAAGATCAGCCATATCATATCACAAACTGGGGAAATGAGCCAGACACCAACTGATGTACTGACTACCAGACCAAGGACTGCCAACAGCAATTGTCTTGCATTGGTGAAGTTTTCCTCATTCGTGTTGCTCTATGTGTCTGTGCCTATGTGTGTTCCTCTGCATAAACAATTTGGTTTAAAACACCTTCTGATTATTGCTTATATAGCATTTTTACTTTCTGTCATATAGTGAACAATTGACTAAATGCTAATAATTTACAAGTATGTTTTTTTTAATATTGTTCTGTGATATGTATTTAAAAGCAAAACGTTTGGGTATTTTTTTTAATGTTCAGGCACTCTACAGTGATGTCTTTGACCCTTTGTCTTTTTCAACACATTTTTCTTCTTAAATAAACACAATCCCATTTAATCTCATAAGTATGTTTACCACCGAGTGAACATCTGACCCAGGCTACACCTAATTCATCACTTTCAAGACAAAAGCGATGATTGTTAACATCTAGCTTGACTGCCTCCACTTAATCACTTTGTTTCACATTCTAGCAGTGGCTTATTCCCCTGATTTTGCTTCATCCTTATCCCTCCTGAGGATCACCTGTGGGTGGTTTTTATTTCCTCATTGAGGTTTCAAGGATTTCAGTAACCTCAGGCCTCCACACACTGCTTAGAAGACCTGTTTGTCGTCTTGTAACACAAACCAAGTCTCAGTGATAACACTGCTCCATTCTACCTGTGTGATATAAAACTTTAAACTTTGTACACGATTCTGCACATACATACAGTATTATTTATTTTGTGTTTGTTTATTTTTGAAGCAAAACATGTAGTCATTGCTAAATGTCCAGTCTGTGTTGAGAAAGTTGTGAGGGCAACCAATTTACATCCTTAATCTGTAAAATGTTGCTTAAACTCTAGGAATTCTGCTAGAGTCCCTTTGAAATATCTAAAAAGAAGGTAGCTCCCATCAATACCACTTCCCTTAGATTACTAGAGTGAATCACACCTTCTTCTGTTAACCATACCTGTAAGCTCACTGATGGCCACAGAAGAAATGGTCACCTTCAAAATCCAAAACCACATGGGACAGTTCGCGGAAATTCATTTTAGAAATTGTCACTGTAATAACAAACCATTTCCTCTGAATTGGCTTATCTTTATTGCAGGAAAAATCTGCTGTTTTACAGCATTTCTAGTATCTAAGATACTAGATTTTAGATTAAAATCCTAAGGAAAGACTATTTATAAGCAATTTATTTCTTACACTTCTATAGGAATCAAATCTAACAGCAAACACAAAGAATAGCAGATATCATCTTACCACATTTCTTTAATAAAAATATATATTGCATTTGCAACTGTGGTGATTGGCTGTTAAAATGCTCTCTCAATTTCATTACTTCCTCACCAGATTATTTTTCTTAAGTGCTGTTGGTTAAAAATATTTTTATTGCAATAAGAACTAACTCGTTGAAGAACAACTTAGTAGGCTATCTTTATTATGTTGTTTGTTTTATACAGATGGAAATGAGATTTAATTTTCCTATACTAAAGTTGGTTTTAAAGGATTATGTATTCTTATTTGAAATTTTTTTAAAAATCAATCTTATGTTCTAATTCTTCAACTTTAATGACTATATACTAATACATATATTTAATTATTATATATTGGGGGTTAAATATTTAATGACATTAAATAATTCAGTATGTTGTGTTGATGGTGTAAAAAAAAAAAAATGAACTCCAAGTGTATTGCAAAAATAGTACCACATAAAGAATACTGACATCCTTTCCTTTTAGAGGACATGAACGATATTGTATGATATTAAGGAATATTGGTTTGGTAAGACACACATAGAAAAACTACCACTCCACTAATTAAATAAATGGAATTTCCATTAATCTATTCTTTAAAAGGCTCAGATTTTCACAATTTTCTTACTTTTCTCTGCCTTTTGTCATTGTACAATTTAATTGGATTTTTTAAATCTATCATTCATATGACAGTTTGAGTTCAACAGAAGGCTACAAGAATGATTAAGGGACTGGAACATCTCTCTTATAGTCATGAGGTTTAGGGTGACAGGTTGGACTCGATGATCTTTGAGGTCTCTTCCATCCTTCTTGATTCTATGATTCTATGATTCTTACAAGAAAAGACTGAGAGATCTGAGGCTGTTTAGTCTGGGGAGGAGAAGGCTAAGAGGGGACCTCATCAATGTCTACAAATACCACAGAATCACAGAAACACAGAATGTTAGGGGTTGTAAGGAACCTTGATGATCATCTAGTCCAACCCCCCTGCCAGAGCAGGATCACCTATACTGAATCACACAGGAAAGCATCCAGGCAGGTTTTGAGTATCTCCAGAGAGGGGGACTTTACAAAGCCCCTGGGCAGGCTCTTCCAGTGTTCTGTCACCCTCTCAGTGAAAACTTTTCTCGGAACTTTCTGTGCCTCAACTTGCAGCCATTGCCCCTTGGCCTGTCATTGGGCATCACTGAGAAGAGCCTGACTCTGTCCTTTTGGCACTTACTGGAAGAGTGGCTGTCATGAGATGAAACCAGTTTCTTTTCAGTGATACCCAGTGACTGGACAAGGGACAATGGTCATAAACGCAAACATAGGAAATTCCATCTCTACATGAGAAAAACTTTTTTGTACTTTGAGGGTGATGGAGCACTGGGGCAGGCTGCCCAGAGAGGTTGTGGAGTTTCCCTAATTGGTTCTACCTTGCAGGAGGGTTGGACTTGATCTCTCGAGGTCCCTTCCAGACCCTATCATTCTATAATTCTATCACAATTCAGAAATAATGACAAAATGCCATATTTATTCTTGGATCAGTATTATAAAGAAACTGAGGGTTCCCTACCACAAGCCAGTCATGTCCCATAAAAATAGGGCTTAAAACCACTTTACCTAACTGTAAAGACTCGAGTGTCCATCCCATTGGGTTTCATTTGTTGGGGTTGTTGCTGTTATTGTTTTGGTTTGTTGTGTTTTAAATTACGTTTAACTTTCTTTCTCAATGACAAAGTGATTAGTATCTTTTTGTTTCACATTTAAAATAATAAAACACATTTAAAATAATAAAAATAAAAAATAATAGAACTGGTCATTTAGATGCCTTAGATACGGAAATTTGTCTTACAATAAGAAAATATTTTATTTTTTTTCAATAAAATAATGATTAAGCTAAAGTAGAAATTTACCAAACTGAAAAGTCTTTAAGCAGCTAATACTAGAAAGTTCTTCATGTACAATATGGACAACATTTCTATTCAGAAAGAGAGGAAAGAGGATCCTCATCATTTGGAACAAATGATATGGGATTAAAAAAAGTTGACTACAAACACATCTGCTGGGCTGAGAAAGAGCTACATAAAGCAAACTTTCCCTTTTTTCCTTGGTGGGTGTCTTGACCTGTCTGTTGGCACTGGTTTTTCAAATAAAATCTTGAATCTTGTGACATCAGGGAGTTGTTGCCTGGTTAGGGTTTTTTTTTTTTCTTGCTCAATTCTACTTGTGCCTTTTTGAGAAAACAGGTTTATTTCAGGGTGTAGGACACAGAATCTTTTAAAGACACATTCCTTTACAATGTTCTGGTCTGACCACCCCAAAGCAGTGGTCAAGACCAAAAAAAAAAAAAAAAGGTTTGAAAACATAAAAATGTTATGACATTTCCAAATGTCAACAGGAGTTTAATTTAAGAAATAGAAAATGCTAGGTTAGGTTTTGATTTTTTCAAGTTGATTCACTCATTTTCAGTTGAAATAGCCATAATATCTGAACATGCTGCATTGTTTCACATCAACTTAAAATATATATATATATTCTTTTTAGTATTTTAAATTCTTGTGGAGCCAAGGGGGTCTTTTGTTTTGCCTGCTTCCCTTATCTCTAAAGGGGATGAACTTGTTTTGTGCTTCTAGGAGATCATTCTTGAAAAATTCCTGGAACTCACTATCTTCTTTGTATTCCATGGAAGCTTCACACAGAATCCCCCCAAGCAAGTTCTGAGTGAACTGAAGTTTTCTTTTCTAAAATATAAAACTTTTGCCTTAGTACTAACCTCCAACTTCCTTAGCAGGATCCCAAATTTCACAGTATTGTGATCACTTCTGCCAAACCTGTCACTAACCAAGACATTTCAAGGCAGGTTTTCTTGGCTTTGAGTAGCAAGTCCTGGTTGGCACATCGAACATATATATGAGGACACAGTACACAATCCAGGAAACTGATGGATAACAGAAGCTGCAGTTGAAGCCAATCATAAGAGCCAAAGTCTGTTGACCCTAAGGTTGCTTAAGTCATCCAAATATTGCTTCATTGGCCTTATCATCTTGGTTTGGAGGTCAGCAAGATCCCCCTTGAAGAATATCCCTCTAGTCTTGACCAAGAGGCAATTGACAGAGCCTCCACAATCACTGTAGCTAACTTCTATACATTCAAGGAATAGGCACCCATTGTGATCCTCCAGTAATGTGAGTTGTTCCACCACATTTCAGTTCTTCTTACAATATCATAACTTTCTGACTGGTCATGGAGCTCCAGTTCCCCCTGTTTGTTCCCCAGGCTGTGTGCATTGGTATACATACACTTGAGGTGGTTAGTCATCTGATTCTCGTCTTGGGAGGCAGCTAAGGAACATTTGTCACTGCTCTGGTTAGCCTAGTTTATTCTCTAGTTCGTTGCAATGGCCTGAGTTTTGGCACTTTCGACCCCATCTCCTGAGTTCTCTGGTTTAAAGCCCACCTCACCGAGTTGGCCATGCTGCTGAAAAAGATTTTGTTGCCTTTTCTAGACAGGTGGATCTCATCCCTCCTTAACAAGCTACAGCTGTTGAAGAATGCCCTATTATCATAAATTATTTGCATTGATATGTCTATTTCTTACTGCACCTTTTTCTCTACCTAGTAAAATGGAAGAAAAGACAACTTAGGCACCAATACTTTTTGCTTCCACCCCCAGGGCTTTGTAGTCTGCCTTGACCCTTCTCAGGTTCCAACTTGTAGTGTCATTCATGCCTACACAAAAGACTAGCAACAGAAAGAGTATATACACTTCACAAGTTGTGGCACCTTTTCTGGCAACATCTCAGACCTTATCTCCCAGAAGGCAGTGAACCTGTTATGCGTGGCCTTTCTTGTATGCTCTTGTGTGAACTGCTGCACCCTCTCAGCTCCTGTTTTCCAAACCTGTTTGCAACACATTCCTTTTGTTCTAGACAATGAAAGAATGAGTACATCATTGTTTATGTACAATGCTGGTAGTATTACCACATAGCATACAGTAAATAATACCCACAATAGCTCTCTACCTCATTATAATTGCCTCCTCGAAGTTTTATAGTTCTCTGGTGAAAATCATATGATGTCAACATTGGCTTTAGATATGAATCTTTACGAGTGCACTTCTTAATGTCCATAATCCTTAAAAAATAGTCTAAGCAATAAACACATACAGATAAAGTATTGCATATTTGTATCTCTATTAAGGAAGTTTGAATTACATTGCACTCCTTAAGGTACTACTGAATAAGAAACCCTTAAATCAATGTTATTATCATTGTTAGGTTTAATGTTTTCATTACAGTACCACACAATGGCTTACATAATTGATGGTCCATTGTGCTAGGTTCTATGCCATGAGTCAATGGAGACAGCGAAATGCAGTAGTAACAAAATAGGAGGTTTTTAGTATCAGTTTTTCCTTACTGGTCTACATACTCATGAATTTTTAATATGTAGAATAAGGAACCTTTTTTTTTTTCCATATTATATGTAGGTGAAATTGACACTATCCAGGAGAGTTGTTATATTGGGGTAATATAATGAGAACAAAAAAAATTAAAATAAAAAAATTGAGACATATAATCTAAATTAGTCACTTTGAGGCACTGGATCAAGATTAATTTCCTAGATGAAGTTTAGATTCACTTCAATCAGAAAGCTAACGGGAAAGCTGCCCAATTTTACTTTTTCCATTATTGCACACAAAATATTTTTCAGCATAAGAAAATCCCATTACACAGACTAGGATCACTGTGCCATCTAGCAATCTTCTTGCATGGAGATATCCAGACAAGCACACTGCTTAAGTCCATGTAAAATGTTTATCAAGATCTAACCAAGGAGGAGTTAGTTACTTTTAGAAGTGGGATAATCAATAAATAGAATATAGGTATATTTCAATGGTAGGGAAAAATATATCATGCTGGGTCCAACAACCCAAGAGATGTGAGACTGACACATCCCCGCATTCCCACGCCCAACCAGGAGTGAGGCTGAAGATGTATTTCTGACAGGCACATGCACAAGAACATACATGTACACCACATGTATGCACATATACTTTATGCACACGTATGTCACCAGCCACCCAGACCACACACAGACACTCAGAGCACCCACATGAATAGGCAGAACCAACTCTCTTCTCTCACTGAGTAGGATGGAGGTCCAGTCCAGTATTGAGAATATACTTATCTATCTATCTATCTATCTATCTATCTATCTATCTATAGATATGTACATAAGTTAGTCCCTCCAGCAGCTGAGCAGATGGCCGTAAGTACTCTGCCACATTTCAACTAGTGTCTTCTCTGATCTGAGGGAGCAGTAAAAATTATTCTCACCTTTTCCTGCTGTTATGTTGTCTCATTCTGCTTTTGTGGATTCCCTGAATGAAACCAAGAAGGAACCAAGTAGTTGGTTTGGGAAAAACACTTGAATTTATTTTGCTTAGATATGCAGGAAATGTAGAAAAAGAAGAAAAAAGCAAGGGGTAGCAAAGCAAAGATAATTACCACGGTGCATCCAGGTGATGTCTCACTGATCCTGAAGGTCTTGATTTGTTGGGAAGCTTCAAACTCTCCCTCTTACCTCTGGAGCTACCTTTTCCATTCCCATACATAGTCACACTCCCCCCATTCATTTGCCGTGGTTATAGCACATTTGACTGGCATCAGCACCAGTCCCACAGTTAATTGTCTGTGCCAATACCAGTCTCATGGTAACACTCTTGTGAGTGGAACTTGTGGCTTTGTCTGGTTATCAGCTGTTATCATCATAGAGCTTGTGGTAATGATGTGAAAAAATCTTGGGAAACTGCTGTGTCAGTCATCTTTTGCGAGTCTTGTCCATGAGAAGGCCCACAAAAGCTTGTCACAGTGAGCCTCAGCATCAGCACAGTTTGTGGTCTTGTAAATGAGCAGGGATCCCTCTGGGACAATGGTTTGAAACACATTGGGAAAGCAAATAATGGTGAGGCAATTAGAGGAAGACAAACTTAACTCCTTACATATGTAAGGATGATATTTCTAAAACTAGTGTTTCTAAAAAGATATGTCACTGTCACAACTTCACCAACTTTATATATAGGAGATAAACAGTATTTATGACACTATGCTCTGATGATTAGGAGGACGATGGTTATTAATGTATGAATTATGAAATATGAATTATGAAAATTATTATTTTATTAATTATCGACATTATTAATAACCAATTAATCATCTTTATATATTGATTCTAATACATGGTTGTAAAAATATATTCCATAACAGGTTTACTATATACAATTTGACCCAACTACTTAAGGGAACAATGGGTGCAGTTCCACCGCTTGTCCACTAGATGGATACTCGAAAAGACGCTTGGCAGCTGTAACTATGTACAGAGACATTTACACTGTTATCAAGGGCAATTCAATCTAGAATATCACACGGCTAGGCACAGGCACTTTGAAATGCCCGTTACTGAGTGTTGCACACATGAAAAAATACACTGTGTCTTTGATTGTAGCGAGGAAAATTGCTGAGTTACACTGGCTGCTCGTTGTCTGTCTGCCTGGGGCTGGTCTGTGTGGGTGGTGCCTTTCTTTCTCCTCCTGCCTCTGCAGGTGGGGCAAGACTTTCTTTCTCCTCCCGCAGCCATGGGAGGGGAGGCTTTCTGCTGATCGGCAGCTTCTGTTAGCAGGGTGGTCCCACAGCGCAACTGCAGCGGCTGGGGGTGGGCAGAATCGGTGCGTCTCCCTGAACAGGGTTGTCCCATCAGGGTCAGGCTGGTAGGGACGGTCCGGGGGAGTGGTCCTGCGCAGCGAGGCCCGGTCCTTCGGGTTGGCCCTCGCAGACAAGGTTATGGTTCCTGGTAGGCGGGGTCCCCTCTGATCCCGAAGACGGGCTTCAGGGAAAGGGTGCTGTGGAGCAGCGCTTCCCCTTGCTTGGCTCGAAGTGGAGCTGACTATGCCGATCTCGGTGACTGCTTCCCATTAAGGTGACAATGCAGTCCTTGGCTTGATCTCAAAGGAGAGGATGTCTTTCTCTCTCTTGGGAAATCCCAGGTTACTTTACCCTGACGGCACAGGGCTATGGAGCAGCAACGGTGGGCGGCTCCTCTTATCTCCTGCAAACGGTGGGGGTCATGCAAGATGCTTTGCTGCTTGGTTAGCTACTTATGATTGCAGCTGCTCTGGACTGCCAGGCTTGGGCTAGTCCCTCCCTTCTAGGCTAAAGCTTACCCTCGGGGCATCCAGTCCCCTTGACTGGGCTTATGACGCCAGCTTTCTGTAGCTCAAGTGAACGGATCATCCTATTTGCTGGTTCCTTGAGCAGCTCAGGTAGCTGGCTTCTTTCTGTGTCGCAGAGGTCTCTAGTATGCTTGCATGTGGGAGTGAGAAGACTTACAGGCGCTGTGAGCTTACGTAGCTCAACCAAAGCGAGAGAAAGCAAAAGGAGAGCGCAAATTGGTAAACAAGTGGAGAATATTTTTATTATTATTTATTCATAATACATTTATCGAGGCTGGATCTGGCCAATGGGCACACTTGTCAACAACCTGCTTTAACCTGTAGAAAGGATGAAGTTAGAATTATGCCTGTAGATGGAAAGAGCACAAGCATGCCATGCAATGGGTGCATGTAGATGTTTACCCCTTAAGGAGACAGGTTGGTGCCTGGCCCTTTGTCCCCCTGTCCTGAAAGGAGGGTGGAAAGGGGAGACTTGCCAAAACATGCTGGGACAAGTTTGCTGGTATCTGGGGGCATAAGCCTTGGCATATGGTGCCTTCACCACATATGCTCTGTAATGGCAAAATTCTTTGGAGGAAAATCACAACTAGACATTTACACTTCCATGAGATTCATATAGTTTATATGCCAGCTGCTTGCTCTTCTGAACACCCACCTCCAGCCCTTCTCCCAAATAACTTGATTAGAAACTAAGTGGAATAGAAGGACAGAAAAGTCAGTTTGTATCATGAAACTGGACATTGGAAAAATATAGAGGGGAGAATAAGCTTTTCTCAAATGTCTGAGGTGGGCCACCTTTTGTTCTGTTACCTTTATTTATTTATTTATTTATTTATTACCCAAGATACATTAGTTTGTCAGTCAATAGGTAGAGTAAATACTGCCTTTGTTATACACTTAAAGCTTATGTATGTCATTTCCAAATTTTCACCCTTTCAAATATTTGAGATGTTTTTCCAGAAACTCATTAGGATTACTAACCACTAAGAAGTATGGTTATTCAGGAAGTGTTTAAGGAAAACAAACAACTAAATGAACCCCCAAATCAGTACATATATTAAATCCAGCTTCTTTTAATATTCCCAGTTAGATTTTCAAGATCTTTAACAATAGTTACCACCTGCTATCTTCATTAATTGTACAAATTTATGTAGAATAAAGAGCAGTTTCAAGCCAAAATTTGCATAGCAGTTCATATTACTTATGTTGTCCAACCCAGGAGGCTGGGTGCCATTTCTGCCAACATTCTTGCAGTTTTCATCTGCTGAGTTGGCTCCATTTCAGCTAATCCTTTTGTTTTAGACAGGTTTTATGGGTGTGCATTTTGAAAAATAAGCAAGTAAACAGAGATGAACAAGCTTTTCTGGCTAAAGAAGTCTTTCAGCTGATCCAATTTAGGAAATTGAGTATGATATTATAGACAACTTCAAAAAGGAGTAGAGCACATAATGGAGACCACAGCTGAGCTGCTTATATCAATGAAAGTATGCCATGAGTCAGGGCAATACTACATCCTAAATCCCGAATCAAGTATGTGGTATATAATAATTTTCTCAGATGATTTTGAGTAGTTTATCCATTTTCTTTTAAATATATTTTTTTCCACAGAATCACAGAAACATTCAGGTTGGAAAAGACCCTCAGGATCCAACCAATAACCCTACTCTGCAAGGTTCACCCCTAAACCATATTCCCAAGCATCATATCCAAACAACCTTTAAACACATCCAGTGTTGGTGACTCAACCACCTCCCTGGGCAGCACATTCCAATGCCTGACCATGCTTTCTGTGAAAAAATTTTTCCTAATGTCCAGTCTAAACTAAGTTGCAGCTTGAGGCCATTCCCTCTTGTTTCATCATTAATTACCTGGGAGAAGAGACCAGTACCAGCTTTTCTACAATATTCTTTCAGGCAGTTGTAGAGAACAATGAGGTCTCCCCTCAGCCTCCACTTTTTCAAACTAAACATCCCCAGCTCCTTCAGTTGCTCTTCATAAGATTTATTTTCCAGACCCTTCACCAGCTTCGTTGCCCTCCTCTGCACTCGCTTCAGCACCTCCATATCTCTCTTGTATTGAGGTGCCCAAAGCTGGACACATTACTCAAGGTGTAGCCTCACCGGAGCTGAGTACAAGGGGACAATCACCTCCCTACTCCTGCTGGACACAGCATTTCTGATACAAACCAGGAGGTCATTGGCTTTCTCGGCCACCTTGGCATACTGCTTGCTCATATTCTGTAGCCTGTTGATTAGAACCCCCAGGTCACTTTCTGCCAGACAGCTTTCCAGCCACACTTCCCCAAGCCTGTAGCATTGCTTGGGGTTGTTGTGACCCAAGTGCAGGACCTGGCATTTGGCCTTGTTGAAGCTAATCCCCTTAACGTTGGCCCATAGATCCAATCTATCCAAGTCCCTCTGTAGAACCTTCCTACCCTCATGCAGATCAACACTCCCACCTAACTTGGTGTCATCTGCAAATTTACTGATGACACACTCTATGTCTTCATCAAGCTCATCAATAAAGATATTAAACAGAAGTGGTCCCAACACTGAGCCCTGAGGAACACCGCTTGTGACCAGTCGCCAGCTGGATTTAACTCCATTGACCTTTGGGCCTGTTCATCCAGCCAGTGCTTTATCCAGCAGAGTGTGTGCTCATCCAAGCTATGAGCAGCCAGTTTGTCCACGACAATTCTGTGGGAAACAGTGTCAAAGGCTTTTTGAACATCTGGGTAGAATGCAGGAAGATAGCAAACCTTTGAACAACTTTTGAGAGGGCTGTGTTTTGCCTTTGAGTTGGAAAGAATGTAAACACCTTGTAACTGAAGAGAAAGACTAGGCAGAAGTTGACTGGATATGTTGAGAAGCTTGTTTGTCAGTATTAACCTATTGTATGCTTTGCTTGGACCCATGTCAGTGAAAGGATAACCAATTGAGATGTGGCAGTTCTGTATTAGAAAAGTATATAAATTGACTATATAACAGAGTAGTAGGTTTAGGCTTATGCTTAAGCTCTTGCTTTGCTTTTGCTTGTGCGTAGTGCTTTGCTTAGTTGCTTAGATAATAAATTCTTTTGCCTTTCACAATAAAAGTTTTCTCATCTTGGCCTCACCTGGAAACACCATAACACGCAGCCCATGAGAAGAACACTACTGCTACAATTATAGTAGACAATATCCACAGCCTTTCCCTCATCCAGCAGTCATGTCGTCCTGTCATAGAAGGAGATCAGGTTGCTCAGGCATGTAAAAGACGAAGGCAAAGTAGGGATTGAGCACCTCAGCCTTCTCCTCATCCTTAGTCACTATGTTTCCCTCTACATCCAATAAAGGATGGAGATTTTCCTTATTCCTCATTTTTATTAATGAATTTATAGAAACATTTTTTATTATCTTTAATGGCTGTAGCTAGGTTGAGCTCTAGCTGTACTTTGGCTCTCCTAATTTTCTCTCTGCATAGCTTCACTACATCTTTAGAGTCCTTATGAGGGACCTGTCCCCTCTTCCAAAGGCCATAGACTCTCCTTTCGTTCTTGAGCTCCAGACAAAAGTCCCTATTTCAGCCAGGCTGGACACCTTCCCTTCTGACTCATTTTTTGGCACACAGGGACAGCCTGCTCCTGTGACTTTAAGACTTCCCTCTTGCTTGGCCTCCCAAGGGACGACTTTGTCAATCAGTCTTCTGAATAGACCAAAGTTTGTCCTCTGGAAGTTCAAGGTGGCAGTTTTCCCAGTTCCTTTCTTTGTTCCCCTAAGGATAGAGAACTCAATCATCTCATAATCGCTAAGCCCTAGACACTCTCCAGCCTTTACTTCCCCCACAAGTTCTTCCCTTTTCACAAAATGCAGGTTCAGGAGGCCACCTTCCCTGGTTGTCTCCCTCACCAGCTGTGTCAGGAAAATATCCTCCACATACTCCAGGAACCTCCAGAACTGTTGCCTCCCTGTTGTATTTTATTTCCAGCAGACATCTGGGAATTTGAAGTCACCCACGAGAACAAGGGGAAGCCTCTCTCAAGTGCTTATGAAAAATTTCATCTATGTCTTCATCCTGGTTGGGTGGTCTATAACAGATTTCCACCATGATATCACTCTTGCCTTACTACTGATTCTTACCCATGAGGGCTCAACACTATTATTACCTTCGTTAATTTTCATGGTTTCTCTTCTGAGCCTGGCAAGTTTATATAACATATTAATGAAAAGTTTGCACAATAAACTAATGTATATATTTATTTAGATTCTTTACCCTTCTTTGTCACGTCTTTTTAAACTCTAACTTAAGAAGTCTGCTTATGTGACATCTGTATGAGTGTCACTTTTGACAACACAATTTAATAATATGTTCTGTTGCATTGCTCTATATCTGCAAGTTATATTTGATTTTTGGAACAGTTTCAATCACATTTGGGAAATTAGAAATCTTAAATATAATTAAATTCCTAAAAGTTCTAAAAGTGATAAATGTCACCATGGTATATAGAGAAATTCCAGATTGCCTTCATAGAAGGAAAAGGAAGAATAAATTAATTTTCATAGAAACCTTTTAGCAATAACAGATGGGTCTGTATGCATGCAGATACAATGGTGGCTAGTCTAAACATCTCTCTGGAAGAGGAGTGTGAAGGTAAATATGGTTAAAGTCAGAGTTATGTCAGTAGAAGATCTGTGGACCAAAAGATACATGTTCATAGATTGCCAGAGTTCATTATTTTGCTATTTGTGCAGCTTTGCATCAGAATTCTCTGATCATTCACTCTCTTATAACTAGGTTCACTCTTCAGACTTACTGGCATCTGAAAACAAGCTATAGTGTGTCTTGAGTTATTTAAATTTATTATGGGAGTTGGTATAGTCATTAAGCCACTCTTCATCATATCTGAAAAGTCATGATAGTCCGAAAAATTTCCTAATATTGAAGAAAAGGGAATATTGCAACCAGTTATGAAAAGGAGAACTCTGGGAACTACCAATCAGACTCTCTCTCTCTGTGACTCCTAAGATCATGGAAAAGATCCTCTTGGAAGACATGTCAAAACATAAGGAAGACAACTGATTAGAGACAGCCCATGGCTTGCAATCATTTGACTTTCTCATAATACAAGAAGTGATAAATAACCAGTGATAGTATTTACTACGTATTTACACATTTAATTTGAAAAATATTGCAATTAAAAAAACATTGCATATGAGCATAGATATCTATTTTAAATGATAGCATTAAAATAAATTTAAAGTAAGACATTCAATATGGGGTTTCTGCAGTATCTCCACTCCTGACAAGTTGCCAAATTCTAATGTTTTTAAATTAGTATTCAAATTAGCTTTAAAAGTATGGGTTTTAACTGTCATTTAAATCACAGCTTAGATATGGTATTAGTGAGTAAATTTTTTGTGTATGAATTCTTAGATGACATTCTAAGATCTGTGTGTGCTTTCCTAAATGCTCATTCTAACTGACAAAACCAGTGCAAGAAGTACATTATAACATTTTTACATTTAGAGTTACAGATATCTAAAAATAAAAAGATACCTGGTAACTATACTGAAGTACTATTGACAAAATATAATCAAGATCTTATTAACTTAGAAAAACATCAGAAAACTTTTTCATTTGCTTCAAATCTTTCTGGGAACATCTGATATTATAAGAAAGATCCTGGGGCTTTAATGCATATTTTTAAGTTTAATTTCTCCAAGGGATGGCAAAATCAAGATGAAGAGTCAGCACAGATAGATAAATGAGGTATATTTTCCTCCAAAGGGAGTGAAAGACAGTCTATGTTACTGCTACATGAACAATTGCTCATTTTTAGTATTCAGCTGACATTTGGAAGAGGTTTCACGTTTTGAACAGGTATTTTCTCAAATAGCTTTGGTTCCTTAATTCCTTTAGGGATCACAGCAACTAACACTGCATTCAACAGAGCCAGAGAGCAACTTGATTAACTGTAGTGGTGTGAAACAGATTTGTCTAAGTATCAATTTGCTTTCAACCTGCCTGCCATCTCCATAAATTATGTAAACAATTGTGCAAGAGGAAATAGCATTTATGTTGATCTTCCAGGATGTGTTCTATCATTTCATTTGATTATGATAAAAGGTGTTTTCCATGACTATCAGCTTGGATACAATTGACAGCAATTTCAGAACATTTAGTTGTGTAATTCTGGTTTTTTTATATATATATATTTATGTTTGCTCAGGTACACAATTAGTAACTGAAGGATACACACGTTCTGCTCTTTGAACACTTTACCATTCGACAATGCAAAACGTTATTCTGAAAATGGTATTGTCAAGAAAATTGTGAAGTGCAACTGTATGGGTTTATTTATAAGCTGTTATACTGTAAGAGGCTTCACATAGCATGTGCTTATGTGTCACAATTACACATCCTCCATTGTTGTTTTATTGCATATGTAGGTGGCGCAAAATAAAAGTGCCTTCTCCACCCACTATTAGTATTTGGCATCACTTTGAGAGTTCCATAAACAGCTAAGTAATATCACAGAATCACAGAACATTTGGGGCTGGAAGGAACCTTTGAAGATCATCTTGTCTAATCCCCCTGCTTGAGCAGGATCACCTAGAGTAAATCACAAAGGAACATATTCAGGTGTTGAATGCCTCCAGTGACAGAGACTCCACAACTTTACTGTGCACATGCAAAGAGAAGAAAGTTTGCCTTATGTTTATGTGGAACCTTCTGCATCCCAGCTTGTGTTGACTGCCCTTTCTCCTGTCACTGGAGACCACTGAGAGTCTGGCTCCATCGTCCTGAAACTCACCCTTTAGATATTTATAAGCAGTAATGAGACCTCCTCTGTATCTTCTTCTCCAGACTAAACAGCTCCTCCAGTTCACTTAGCCTTTTCTTGCAAGGCAGATGTTCCAAAACCAAAATATAAACCAAAATTTTCCAACTTTGTTGCTGCTGTTCCTTCTTTCTTCCATGCAGAATGGGAACATGGCTAACACTTTATGTGCTGTACCCTGGAATGGCATTTCATTATTTACTATATTTAGATAGAAGAAGGGAATAAGATACATAAGATTTCTTCAATTCAGGAAACCATTTAAAATTTGTGATTTAATCTGAGTTTTATGTGTATTACTCTTTCTTCTTTCATTAGTCTACTGCTTGTATAACTTCTCACTCTTGTAACACAAATATGAAGGATGTTAAAAAGACCACAATTTCTGTACTCTGCAGTGTTCTGAAATCTCTAATCAATTTAGGTGAAGTATTTTTTCCCTACGTTTTAGGGGATAGGCTCACACTGGGCAGTAATTGGAACTTTCTATCCACATAGAAGTTTTGTTTTTCAGAATAAATCTTTAAGATTTTGATGCTTTGTGATATTTTTTTTTTTTGACAGAGCACTCATAAGTTCATCATTCAAAATCAGAAAATGTTACTTTTAGTTTGTATAGATTAAGAATTATTCTCTCTGTCTTGGGCATATTATTTCTAATGACTGTAAACAAGATTTAAAGATGGCTCAGGACCAGAATTCCAAGAAGAAACAGAAAAACAAACCAAACCAAAACAAAGTTATGAAAAATGTCAGTATCAAACCAGTTTCCTGAATTTTTAAAAAATCTGTGATTGAATTGTAACTAGTTCATTTGAAATAATGACAACATTAAAAGCAAAACTTTGGATGAAAATTCTAGGTAGAACATCCTCCCCAATAGTTTATTCTGTCTTCTTGCACAAAAAGCATTACACATGAAACTTTTCATAAAACCAACATTACATCACATAGGATAAACGTATGAGAGAATGAAATATAAACATTTACATCCTTCTCATCAGTCTTTACACACTAACTTCTAGAAGAAACTCCAACATGACAAAAAATAAAAAAGTTTATGCTAGAATTTTTGTAGTTGTGTTAGAATGATGTAGTTGTAGAGTAAGATGATTTTAAATTATTATTATTATTATTATCATCATCATCTCTACTGGTATTTCCAACCTTGAAGAAATAATTTTGAAAACAGTTTTAAAATAGATTGAATATAGCTGTCTTTAAAATGCAATAGCAAAAAATATTCAGATTTCCAATGGCACTCTGAGAGAATTACATGTCCCTGGGGAAAAAATCAAAGAAAGAAACAAAAAAAACCCCAACATTTGTAATTATGAATTTTTGATATGAATACTGATTGAATATTTGTCTTTTCTCTGATGTACTGTACTGAACTGAAATTACAAATACTAGTTGTTATTTAAAGTGCACTATTACCTGTTCCTTCTCATCAGGAAATTAACATCCTACAGTTTGTTTCTTAGTCTATTTCAAGCAAATTGTTAATCTATGTACTGTTCAATCTGCAAAACTGAAGTGTTTGAAACTTTGAGCAATTTTTGTGGTTTTCAAATTATGTTATTAATTATTTTAGTGCCACGGTTTAAATTTCAGAAGTTATGAAGCCTCTGAATAGCTCAGCTGTCTATCTTACTGCATCCATGAATGAAACCATATGCTAACAATCTATCTTTGAATATTTAAGCAAGAAGAACTCCATGATCTGATAAGAATGACAGGCAAACTCTAGCAACTAAACAAAGAGCTCATCAGTTAAGACCAAAGGGAGAAGTTTAGACTAACAGTCACAGAAATCTTAAATAGAAGTGTAAGGGAAATTATTCTTCAGCTCCATACTCACGTTTATGCCACTTTTATGAATGTTTTACAGAGGTACAAGAAACCAGAGTTATTAATAACAGCAATTTCTTATTGAGAGCTCTACATAGCAAAATGACAAATGTGTATATGCAGAGATATCGTTCCCATGGAAACCGTAATTCAGTCAGTTTGTGCACATGTATTAAAGCATATGTTCGTGCAAGGGCAATGAGATATAGTTTCTTTGGGAACCATAACATTGGCTTTACTGACTTTTGTGTGTGCTAAATGTCAACTATTATTTTGCATTAATATATCTTGTACTTTCTTTATTGCATTGCTGAACAGCATACTGAGTGCTATTATAACGAAAGGTTGTTTTCTAGTATTGTCATGCAGAATATAAAACATAAGATGGCAAAGAGAGCTTAAAGTTCAAGTTTACACATTAAGTTATTCTTTCGGTTGAAAAACTTGGAGCTAAAAGATCATTTCTGCTTACAGATCTGCACAACTGCTGAGCTGTGATCTCTGTGCTTCAGGGAATTGTCACTAGTGAAAACATTACACAACAACATCTACCTTGGAGCATTGCAGTGTTAGTTTTCATCCTCAATATAAATAGAATTTGAAGATGAAGAAGACTAGAAAGGAACTTGTCCTGTATCCTTAAACCAGTGAGTATTCTGCTTTTTTTGTCAGATGCAGAATAGCTTAAAATTTACATAATGCTCATGTTACATCACGAAAGCTAAACAAGGTCTACAAGGCCTTCATATTTAACAAGGAGTCTTTCTCTTCACCATAAAGGCAGTCTAAAAATGCATCAGAAATCTATCTTGCAGGTTCATTTGTATTATAAAATAAAATAGTAGAAAGATGTCAAAACAATAAAAGGGGGGAGGGGGGGGAATGCTTTTCAAATTGCTTCAGATGACTGAAACAGATTTCCTTGCAAGATTTCAGAACAAAGACTTACATATTTTTTTGAAAAATATTTTGGAGTAGGAGAGAATTGCAAACAAAATTCTGGTTTGTTTTCCCAATACATGTTTATACCATGTTTAAACTTAATGCCGGAGATAGATTAGCCTGTGGCTTCCAAGGACTTCTGTAACCCTTTTTCAAACATCTAGTGAGTGCTATTCCTTTTGTGGAAATAGTTTTTGATACAAAAATAGGTGACTGGACTAAGTGTCAACCCAATAACCCCACCCTAGGAATTTTGCATTTACTTAGTATTATTCTTAGAGTATTGCAGAACAAAATAAACAACTATATTTCTACATTGTTTTGCAGCATGGAGTTGAAAAATTGTTAATATACTTACCTAAATGGTGGATCACAGAGGCATTTTCTGCTAAATCCAGATTGATACGCTGATGAGCAACCATGTAAACTGTCAGTCTATATCCAACACCAAGAACCTATGGGGGTAGACTAAAAGACCAGAATTCAACATTTTTTTCTGTGGCTTACTAAAGTTATATATTCATGTTATGATGGGAGCAAGCATAAACACTAGCCAGTTCCTGGTTGTGGTGAATTTGCCCCTGTTAGCAGCCAAGCTCCCACACAAACACTCGCTTACTCATTGACCCTTTTCTTAGTAGGAATTGGGAGAGATTAAGAATAACACAGATGAGAAAACTTGTGGATTGGAAAGAAAAAATGAAAATCCTTCACCAAGTACTGTAATGGGTGAAACAGACTTGAGAAATTTAATTTCATGTATTAGTAATTAGTATAACCTATACATGTAATTACTATTTCCAGTACTAGTTTTGGTTGTGATAATTTTCTTCATAGAAGAAAATGATTTTCTAGAATTAAGTAAACATCTGCCTGTCAATGGGTTATAGTGAATGAATTCCTCATTTTTCTTTGTGTGTACAACTTTTCCTTATCTGTTAAACTGTCTTTATCTCAACTCTCAAGCGTTCGTACTTTACCAGTCTCATTCTTTTCCCCATCCCACTGATGGGAAGTGAGGAGGGGACTGTGTGAGGCTTAGCTGCCTACAAGGACCAACTCACAAAAGGAAACAAACATTTAAACACATGGAAAAATAAATTTCCTTCTGCTATCCCAGGCTCAATTTCAGTCCCAGCCGCTACTCTTCAAATAACTCCTAGCCCTGCTCCTATGCCCCTACTTCAGTTTTTCACCCCTCTTCTCCCCCTCCACTATCTCTGTGGGTTACACTCAGTCCCTTCAATGAAGGAACAAGTGGCAGCGAATACTGGAGTCAGTGAATAGCTGTTTCCTTCTGACACTCCTTATTTCTCACTCTTTTTTTTTGCTGCTGTTCCTTCTTTCTTACTTGCTTCCTACACTCTGGTATGGTTTCTCTACATTACATAGTCCCTTTTTGTAGGTGTGCCTGCTCTCAGGTAGGTTTATCCCTGGACTTTGTTTTCTATGGGGACATGCTTGTTCTGGTGTGCTCTGCTTTGGTGGGGTGCCAGTTCTGCTATGGAGTAAGCACTTCCTACTCCTCTGACCCTTGTTGTTTCCTCGTCCTCTCTCCAGCAATTTCTCCCTTTCTTAGATATTTATTCCCAGAGGTATCACAAAGTCCTCCAAGTGGGTCACCTTTGGCCAATGGTGAGTTTATTGCTGAGCTGGATGAGCTGGCTAGAATTGTCTGTGACTAGCTTGTGTCCCCAAATTTCTCTCACAGATGTCCACCCAGTAAGATTCCCTGTCCCCTCCAAAAAACATCCCTTGACATTTATCCTTAAATGGGTTCTGTATCCCATCATTCAAGGCCAAACAAATATGTGTGTTTTCACTATGAGAATTTTTTAGGTCAAGTTCAATACTGTATTTTTTTTATTTAATATATTTGCATGTCTTCCAAAACTGTATCAAACAGGCATTACCTTAGACTATGCTTTAGTGGACTTTCTTATTTTGGAAACAGATTTACAAAAAAAAAAAGCAGGTCAAAGAAAAGCTGAAGGTGGCAGTTATTTGACATTAAATTTGCAGTAGATGCCTACAAAGATGAGCTCAGTCTTCTACCGTGCATTATAACAAGCAGTACTGATAAAATCAGTGAGATTGTTCGTGGAGCAAGATGGCACCCATGTTGGACTAATTTATCAAAGTCTATCCTATAATGATTACATTGAACCACTACAGTCTTGGTATTTATCACACTGTGGTATTTACCATTAGTGAGGCATTTGCAGTTCCCTTATGCTGGGAATGCGGAGTACTGAAAATACCATATGAAGTTTAATTACCATCAGTAGTAAATGTCAAGATTTTAATGACACTTGCTCTACACATCATATGAATTTAGAACTGAAAATCATAGAATTGTTTTAATTGTAAAAGACCTCTAAGATCATTGAGTTCAACTGTCAACCTGACACTACCATAGCAATTAAGTCAAGTCCTAAAGTGCCATGTCCACATGTGTCAGTGTGAGCTGAAATTCCCCCCACACCAGCAATACCCAGGCTAGCTTGGTCTGGAAGCAAATGAAAGCTGTATTTGCAAGCAAAATCTACAATCTATGATGAAAGGCAATGAATATGTACAAATATACAAAATTCACAACATTTACAAATATATACAATCAACAGAAAAGCACAACCAAGATCCCTTTGCTTCCCCCCAAAGGGGACCTTTCCTAAGGGGCCTCCCCCCCAGACCCTCCTGGCAGAAAGCAGAGTTAGTAAAAAGCAAAAAGGCTGTTAACTTAGCTCGCCAAGGTCAGTGTGTTATCTTCAACCAGAAAAGAAGAAGAAACAGCAGTCAGACAGCCCAGCAATTCACCCTGACTGTGCCTACTTTGTTTTGAGTAGTAGTTCTTAAACATCTCTATCTATCCAATGGAAGTGTTTAGAACAATAATTATTTTGCTTTCTTACATCCAATAGTGACTTATTTACACTCTTTTGCTTTCTCCGCTTGAACTTTGAGAAGAAAAATTTAAAAGACAGTTTGAAACTATCACACCACATGTTTCTTGAACACTCTGGGCAGCCTATTCCAATGCCTAGCCACTCTTTCCACAAAGAATTTTTTCCTAATATCCACTGTGGCTGAATCTGAAACCATTTTCTCTTTTTCTATCCATTGACACTAGCAAGAAGAGACCAATACACACCTCACTACAACATCCTTGCAGGTCATTGTAGAAAACAGTCAGTTCTCCCCTCAGCTTTCTCTTCTCCAGACTAAACAATGTTATACTTATAGTTATGAATGAGCAGCAGAGATATTAATACAAATATTAGTTTATTAATGTAAAAATTATGCCAAAAATTATTGACAGTTAATATTTACAGGTACAGGTATTCAGATGAAAGAATCACCTCTACAGAATGTATAGGTATAAGTAGTTTGAACGATTTAGACAAATTAGAAAATTTTGAAAATTTGGAAACAGCACTTAGTGTGAAAGAGACCTGTAAGTCCACAAAACAGAGCAGCTTGGCACAAACCTTAACAGAAACTTTTATAAGAAAATATTTGGTTTACTCATAAATTAGATTTTTTGTGGAATCTTTGGTACTGTGAGAAACAAGTTCACTCTGCTAAAAATTTTGTTGAGGGACAAAGTCTGTTGAAGAAGGTTTGTTTACAGCACTGGGTACATGCCTTCCCGCATGTACACCTTTCCTCCCCCTGTTGGGGGCTTTTATAACCCACCCTTGTTACAGGACCCCTTCCTGTGCAACATCCTGATTGGATCCAAGAACAAAGAACCTCTGCCCCACAATAGGAGTTCTCGCCACTGCATGTCTGGTGGTGGTCTCTTCAAAGGTCAGTGCATGATTGAACTTCTGAACTCAAGTGTCCCAGGTGCACTGCACCTGTTGCTAGGGACCAGTACCTGACCCTGTGTGAAATGACCTTGGGACTGGATCCTCACATTCTTCCCTCTTACTCGCCTATACACTTAATTAGCTGAAGGAAAATTACTTCCCCTATCTTTATTTATCACAGTACTGCATTTGTAATCCAGAAATTATGCCATGGATGTGCCATAAGCAAAACCAAATGGCACCAACCACTTGGAACTCTGTGCCGCATGGCTGCTGTCTTTGTCAGAGGAAAAGCTTCTGATGCCTTCTGGGAGAAGCTTTCAACGGTTTTTGCAGCTTAGTCCAAGGGGGCCCAAAACAGCTTCCCATTCAGGGAAAGCCTTGCTGCCGAGGGTTTGCAGGGCAAAACAGCTCCTCAGAAAGGTGGGAGTGAGAGGAGGTGACTCCGTCTGCAGCTCATGGGGTTCAGCTGGAACGGCTGCCAGATGGACAAAGTGATGTCCCTGCTCGTGGGGCTGTAGCAGTCAAGGGTGAGCAGTGCTACCACGGTTCTCTTGCTCAGCAACAAGCCAGGCAACAGGTAGCTCAGTTCGCAGATAGTGAGACGCGGTCCATGGACCCTGCATCCACTATGGCGTCGCCTGTAGCCAGGCAATGGTCAGAGATGGTTCAGCTTGCAGCGACTGATGGCACAGCAGTGTGCCCGGGTAAATGGCTGTTTTGCGGTCCAAAGAGAAGTGCTTGGAACCCTGGTTCGAATCTTGGGACAAACAGTTTGTGGATTGCAGGTAAAGCAGACTTTCCGGCAGTGTGGAGTAAACATGGCTCAAGCACGAGCACTTGTTTACCAAAATAACTCCAATTTAACATTTGCCAAAACGAATACCTGACCAATAGCAAAACTTGTACACAGAATAATTAACCAATACCGTGGCACTTTACCAAATATAGTATATGCATATGCAGTGCACAAGGCAAGTACCTGCAAATTGCATGAACCTTGTTTACCACAAAGATGAAAAAGATGCCCAGGCAGGTTGTTTACCTAGACTTGCTGACACCTCGTTCCTTTATCTATTTGGTGCCAAAATCCTTCCCACTACAGAAGGGAGGTGGGAAGAGGGGGTTTGAGCAAAACATATAGGGACATGTTTTGGCAATATTTGGGACATAATTCTAGGCATATGCACCCTTCATCACAGCCCCTCAGAAGACTTGCTCTCTAGACCCTTCATCAGGGTCATTACCCTTCTCTGGACACATTCCAGCAACTTCTTGTTCTTCTTGTAGATAGGACCCCAAATCTGAACACAGCATACAAGGTATGGCCTCACCAATGTTGAGTACAGGGGTAAGATCACTCCACTATTCCTGCTGACCACTCTATTCCTAATACAGGCCAGCATCCTGTTTGCTTTCTTAGCCACATGAGCACACTGCTGTTCTCAGCTCAGGCTGCTGTCAACCAGTACCTCTCGGCCCTTTTCTGCTGGACAACTTTCCAGCCGTTATGCCCCAAGCCTGTAGCATTGCATGCAGTTGTTGTGATCCAGGTACAGGACCTGTCACTTGGCCTTGTTAAACCTTATACAACTGACCTTGGACCATTGAACCAGTCTGTCCAGATCCCCATACAGAGCATTCCTACCTTTGAGCAGATCAACACTCCCACTGAGTTTGGTGTCATCTGCAGACTTACTGAGGGAGCATTCAATCCACTTACCCAGGTCATTGGTAAAAACTGGCCCCAAAAAAGAGCCCTGGGAAACACCACTTGTGTCTGGCTGAGAAATGGATTTTTCTCCACTCACTACCACTCTTTGGGCCTGGATGTCCAACCAGTTATTTACTCAGCAAAGCATCCACTCATCTAAGCCATGCGCAGTCATTTTCTCCAGGGGTATGCTATGGGAGACAGTATCAAAAGCCTTACTAAATTCCAGGGAAACATCCACACCCTTTCTCTTTCCACTAAGTGGGTCACCTTATCGTAGAAGAAGATCACATTCATCAAGCAGGACCTGGTCTTCATGAATCCATGCTGAAGCTCAAGATGACCTGGTCCATGACCTTCCATACCACCAAGGTCAGGCTGACCTGTCTGTAGTTCCCCATGTCCTCCTTCTGGTCCCTCTTGTAGATGGGTGTCACATTTGCCAAACTCCAGTCAGCTGGAACCGCATTAGTTAGTCAGGGCTGCTGGTAAATGATGGAAAGCAGCTTAGTGAGCACTTCTGCTGGTTCTCTCAGTGCCCTCAAGTGTGTGCCATCTGGACCCATAGACTTGTGCATGTGTAAATGGTGTAGCAGATCACTAACAGATTTGTCTTGAGCTATGTACGTTTTGTTCTGCTCCTCATTGTAGGGAAAGAAAGAGTTAATAAAAACCAAAGAAAATTAAAATAATTAAAGAGGTAACGCAACCTGCTCCTACATTTAGCTGCTAGCCAAATGTGCACTAGAGTCCTGCTCATAGTATTATTCACGTCAGGTATCCATGGAAAGTGTTTCAATTTACACTGAAAACAACTGTCTTGTCTGACTTTCTGTGAAGAAGAAATTTCTGAGAGGAGAAGGGTCAGACAAACAAAAATAAGTCAGGAAGAATCTAGATAGAAAGCCTTAGTAATTCAGGTTAATGTATATCTTTTGAAAAAGTAGTAGTACAGGTTAATAGATATCTTTTGAAAAGACATTTTCATATTGACCACAGATTTTCTAAGGGAAGAAAAACAGGCTAAAATTAATTTGAAGCTACTTCAGATACTTGTCTAGTGAATAGTCCTATTGTATTATAATGATACAGTTTAAAAGGAGAGAGAACTACTAGTTTCATTTTGAATCAGATCCTACTACTGGGAATTATGACAATAGACAGAGTCAAAGATAGAACAATGTTTTATGCTTTACCAGAAGTAAAAACATATTGGCAATGAACAATTCTAGTCATTAGGGATAACTAACCCAATACTTTAGATAAATACTAAATACTTTAGATAAAATTTGAAATTTATTCTTAGCAAATTCTATAAATTACAAATATAATCTTAGCACTGGCATGTGTTTACAGACTATTTTGATATGTAGAAGTCCTGAGGGGTGACTTTTTCTTAGCTGTTTCCTTCAAACAGAATTCATGTACTGCATCAATTATTTACTATCACACATTGCAAAAGATGTTGGTCCTTAAAAGTAAAATGGCATTTACCTTGATCAAGGGAAAAGAGAGTAAAGTCCTTGGTTTTTGAAAGCTTATTTCTAATTTATCTGTAGCTTCTTGTGAGGCACAGACAAACAGATTCCAATTAGTTATCTAGTTTTCTAGTAATGCTTTTAATAAATGTCCTTTCATGTCAAGAGACTGGATGAATTTTTAACACTCATAGATTATTATTGTGGAGGAAAAATACACAGCACACAATACTTGATGTTTTACTTACAGAAAACAGAATACCAATGTAGTGAATCCTGTTGAGTACATACTCTCTCACTTGTTACTATCAATGATGGTTTTCAAATAGAACCAGAGAGTTTGCCTGGGTTTTGTAAAGATCGTGAATGGAAAAAAATGTTGAAGAATCATAGGGTTGTGGGTTTGGTTTGGTTTGGTTTGTCTTTTTCACAACTCATGCAGCATACTTTCCTGTCCAAGGACCTCTCTTTGTAGGGCTTGTGCTCAAGATCTCTCACCAGCTTTGTTGCTCTTCTTTGGATACATTCAAGTATCTCAATGTCCTTCTTAAACTGAGGGGCCCAGAACTGGACACAGTACTCAAGGTGTGGCCTAACCAGTGCTGAGTACAGGGGCAGAATGACTTCCCTCCTCCTACTGGCCACACTATTTCTGATGTANAGTGTCATCTGCAAACTTACTAATTAATGGTAGACTATCTCCTCATCCAGATCAT
>VXBD01006593.1:0-69660 GCA_013399975.1 Indicator maculatus
GCAGTTGCTGACTGTGCTCCAGTTTTAATGCTCCAGTTGTGGCAAGCAAGCACCTGGACAGGTCTTGACTTGTTTCCTCATTGGTTTTCAGTATTTGTTCACTTCTTTGAGAAACATTTGTTGTGACTGGCATATTCTTCATGCTAAGCATCTGCACCATAAAAAGATATCCAAGATAGGGCTGAAGCTCCTTTGTTCCCCTTGCATTACACTGAGTAATCAGAATATGTGGTGAATATAGGTTGAGATTAGAATATGCAGAGGATATAGGTTGCTGGCAGAGCTGCCAAACTAAAGCAAGCACCAACTGACTGCCAGTTTATTAGGAGGGCTGATAATAGCTTGGCAGACCATAATTTTGCTACCTTCTACAGCAAAGCATACCAGATAGGAAGAGTCAAGAGAGTGTAAGCCACTGCACCTCCAAAAGTTCAGGTAAAGTGAAGAAGCTTAGGATAATCCAGAGGAAATCTTATCAGAACTCTGCTACCTTTGAAGATTGTCCTTCATTTATCCAGAGGGATTTGAAATAAAATAGAAGCTTTATTTTCTAGAGATTTTTTTTTTCCCTGAGTTAAAGTCCAAGTTCAATTAAGTGACTGTAATTTTGAGATCTTTGACGGTAAACCTGTTACAGATTTTTGTTATAATTCAATTTGTATGCCAAGGACAGCTAGTAAGAAATTCTTGTAAAAATGAAAGCTTTCAGCTGTTGTGAACTTCTGTTTCTTCTGAAAACTTGAATAGGAGAAAAAATAATTTACTCTTTTTCTTCCACCTTTTGATAGTCATATTGAATGCTGAGGAGCTTCTTAGAGCTTGCTCATGAATTAATTGAACCTCTGAAACAGAAAATTGCAAGCAAACCTGTTTATTATTTTGGAAATGAGAGCTTTGTTTTAAAAGTGTGGATATTTCTTTAAGAAGGTTGGAATGCTTCAGATTTTAACAGAATGTGGGAACTAGCAATGTATCAAAACATACACCAGAGAAAATGATTGTCCTAGCTGTACTACAAATGACCTATTACCACTTCTCCTGAATGACTCTGGTGTGCAGGAGGCTTCACTGCACTGTTCAATTCATTCCACTTCAGTTTGATTGCTTTCTCTGACTGGTGATTGGGTTCTGAGGCCTTTTTATATAAGGCATAACAAATTAATGCCTAAAGAAGAATATTTAGGTTCCAAAATCAAAGTTTTGTGCTAAGAAGCATCAATATAACAATACCTGCACAATCTTAAATATATAGAAGTTTGATTTTAGTGGTATGCATGAGATAGAGATTGCACACATTTTATATATGTATTAGAAAGAAGATCCTTGCAGTAAAGGCGGTAAGACACTGAAACAGGTTGCCCAGGGAGGATATCCTCTCCCTGGAGGTGTTCAAAGCCAGGTTGGATGAGGCCTTGAGCAACTTGGTCTAATGGGAGGTGTACCTGATGATGGCAGGGGGGTTGGAAATAAATGATCTTTAAGGACCCTTCCAATCCAAACCATTTTCTCACATATGTGTGTAATGATTCCCTTACACGAGACTTCTCCCAGTCCCTCTTTCCAGGATTCTGATTGTTCTTGATTCTGGAGTGGATAACTGTGAGTGTTAATAGTACTTTAATGTAATTACTTGGAAGTCATTCTTTCTTTTCAAGTGTTTAGGTCTGTAAACAAAAGGAATGGGTTTGTGCTGCCAACATTTCAGCCTCTGGTATCTTAAAGAGAGAAACAAAATGAAAATGAGGTTGGATTCATTAGCATTAGGCCATTGCAATTACCTGATGTTACCAAAGATGAGACCTGTGCCCTGGCCTTTTGTTCACTGTCTGACAGCCACTGTCACTGTGTGTCACACATCTATCTGGCAGCTTCTGTCAAATTTGGTAATAATTCAAACTAATGTGGTCTTCTGTTTCAGAAGCTAAATGTGCTACTTATTCTTTGCCTGACAGGCACACACCTGCAGTGTGCAGCATTCTCTTGCAAATCTGGGCTCAATAGATCCATTGAAAGCAATGATGTGACACCTGTCTGCATCCCAGACACAGAGAGCTTCCCCTCTCTTAGCTGTGCTCTTAACACCTGTGGCTTGCCTGGCAGTCCTGATGGATGGATGTGTGCATAGCAGTGTGCACACACTCTTCACCTGCACTCTGCTTGATGTAACCCTCAGCACTGCTTCCTCTCAATGTGCTGATTGAAGGACCTGTTGAATCACCCTAAAACTCCCTCATTGACAATGCCAAGAACTTTCCTTCCCAAAGCTAAGCAAGCCACTGGGCATTATGTTCTCCTTTTACTGTGCAGTGGGAAGGAAGCCAACTCCAAGTACATATCCTCATTGCACCATAATTCTTTACATTTTCACAGTATCTCAGAGATTGGAAGGGTCCTCAAGGGATCATCCAGTCCAGCCCCCCCTGCCAAAACAGCATCACCCAGGGTAGTCCAGACAAGGATGCATCCAAGTGGGTTTTCAAAGTCTCCAGGGAAGGAGAGTCCACAACACCCCTGGGCAGCCTGTTCCAGGGCTCTGTCAGCCTCACTCTAAAAAAGCTTCTCCTCACACTGAGGTGAAATCTTCTATGTTCAAGTTGGAACCCATTGTTCCTTGGTTTATCACTGTGAACCACCCAAAAGAGCCTGGCCCCATCCGCTTGACACCCACCCCTCACATATTGATAGACATTGATCAGATCCCTCTCAGCCTTCTCTTCTCCAGACTAAACACCCCCAGGGCTCTCAGTCTCTCTTCACAGGGGAGATGCTCAAATCCCCAAATCCTCATGGCTCTCCCTTGGATTCTCTCCATCAGGTCTCTGTCTCTCTTGAACTGGGGAGCCAGGTTTTTCTTTTTTTATTTAATAGAGATGAGATCCAGTTGTTCATCAGCTTCAGTTGTTTTCTGAAATGGCATAAAAGATCATAGAATCATTCAGATTGGAAAAGACCCTCAGGATCACCAAGTCCAACACAGAACCCTACTCTACAAGGTTCACCCCTAAACCACAGACCCAAGCACCACATCTAAACAACCTTAAGACACATCCAGTGTTGGTGACTCAACCACCATCCTGGGCAGCACATTCCAATGCCTGACCACTCTTTCTGTGATTTTTTTTTCCCTAATGTCCAGTCTAAACCTTCCCAGTCACAGCTTGAGGCCATTCCCTCTAGTTCTATCACTAATTACCTGTGAGAAGGGACCACCACCAACCCCTTTACAATGTCCTTTCAGGTAATTGTAGGAGCCTCTTCTTCTTCAAACTAACCATCCCCAGCTCCTTCAGGCACTCTTCATCAGATTTTTTTCTCCAGGCCCTTCCCCAGCTTCATTGCCCTCCTCTGCACTTGCTCCTGCACCTCAATATCTCATATTGAGACATCACATATTGAGATACCCAAAACTGGACACAAAACATGGCAGGCCATGTGTCCCTGCTAGTTGAAGGACCATTAACTCCAGTAGTCTGCTGACAGCTGAGTTTACACTGCCATTTATTCTTCTTCCTTCTTCAATACTTGTTCTTTCCTTCCACTGTAAGTTTGGATCCTGTCCTTCCTACTTTTCAGCTGAGTTTTTATTTCTCAGTAGCTTGTGTGCCTTTGCTGCAACCATGAGATGTCGAATACAAAGGGAAAAATAAAGTTTTACAAGTAAGTGTGATAGAGCAAGTGCAATTTTCTTTCTTGGTTGTTGGTTTTTTCCCTCTTCTCCAAGTGAAAATAAAGTAGAGCTCCTTTATTTGGCCTTCAATAGAATATCGTACATGATTGTGTCTTAAATTAGAAGTCACAGGAAGCGAGGGAGATGATTATGAAGGAGGAGAGAGAGCTGGCTGAGGCAACTATTCATGCTGAAAGAAGAAATATCAAGCACAAGGAAATCATTAGTGTTTCTCAAAGGTTAGCATTGGGAGTGATTTTCTTAAATGTTTTCATTAATGACCCTTGCATTAATAGTAGGGAAATGTTTGCAGCATAAGCTGCTAAGGAATTGAAGTTGAGGAGCACAAAGGCCCAATGATATATCACAGAGAGAATGTTATGCTATTAAATTCTGGATGTGTGTCATTAGTGGGCTCTTTGACTTTATTGCTCTTATTCCTTTTGTTGTTCAGGTTTTATTCTGTTGAGAGTTCTTAATCTGGAAATGAGTGACTGAGGGAAGGTTTGAGTGTGTTGGTGCAGCTATGAATTGCCATGGTGATGCATCTGCAAACAGGGCAAAATGCAATGCCTTTGAGGTTTTACAACTGTGTTAATTTGTTATTAATTTTTGTAATGAACAAGAAGAGGAAAGAAATAGCAAAAGTAAAGCAGCTGCAAGCATTGAAGAACACTGTCAGAAGGATGGTGACCTAGCAAATCACCTTGGACTGAAAGTAATTGACTTGTTTATTCTAACAAACTAAAGCCTAAGAAGAGATGGGAGTGAAAGCTCCAAATATATCTTGCATAAATCCTAGGAAGAAAAGAACTATTTAGCTAAAGGGCCATGCTGGCCCTTTACCTGAATACTTTACCTTTACCTTTACCCTGAATAAATATACTTCAGAAACTAAAAGATCATAGAACCATGGAATGGTTTGGGTTAGTAGGGACCTCCAAAGGCCATCCAGGCATAGAATCATAGAATCAATTGTTACAGTTGGAAGGGAGCTCAAGGATCATCCAATTCCAACACCCCTACCATAGACAGGGACACCTCACACTACAGCAGGTTGCTCACAGCCACATTCAGCCTGGTCTTAGAAACCTCCAGGGATGAGGCTTCCACCACCTTCCTAAGGCAACCTGTTCCAGTGTCTCATCACCCTCATGGTGAAGAACTTCTTCCTAACATCCAGTCTGAATCTACCCCTTTCTATTTTTTTTTCCATTCCCCCTAGGCCAATCACTCCCTGACACCCTTAAAAGCCCCTCCCCAGCTTTCTTGTAGCCCCCTTCAGATACTGGAAGGCCACAAGAAGGTCTCCTCAGAGCCTTCTCTTCTCCAGAGTGAATAGTCCCAACTCTCTCAATCTGTTCTCACAGCAGAGGTGCTCCAGCCCTCTGATCATCCTCTTGGCCCTTCTCTGGACACCTTCCAGCACATCCAGATCCTTCTTGTAATAGAGGCTCCAGAACAGGACACAGTACTCCAGGCAGGGTCTCACCAGAGTGGAGTAGAGGGGCAGAATCACCTCCCACGACCTGCTGGCTACGCTTGCTCTGTACAGAAGCAGGAGTTCACACAGATAATCAACTTTTAAGATAATCAACTGCAAAAAGTTAAAATGTTTCCATCTTTAAATCTTCTTTACCACCACCTGTACATGTGCTCTCTAATGATGCAGTAACTGCTAGCTGCTTCTCCCTAGAGTGCTCTACTTTGCTTTCAGAATGATGGCTCTTCTTGCTCTTCACCTTACTTTGGGCATCTTAGGCTTTGTGTCACTATGTATTGGGTTATCTCTGTTCAATCACAGAGTCCCTGAGGGTCTGGTCACTTATTAAGGTTGAAAAGTGCTGTGCAGCATGGAGAAAGTAATTGCAGGCACTGATGTAGCTGGAATGCATCAGGTATGCAGCACTGATGTTTTGAACCTACATCCTAGATCACATGGATTTTTCATCAAGGTAGGAGAGTGTGATGCTGTTGGCTCAAAGGGGAAATAATAGAGACTGTCAGACACAACTTTGAAGTCACTCTCAAAGTTTGTTTGAAGACCCAGGACAGAAGTTGTATGTGCCTGGAAATTGAAAGAGTTGGAAATAAGTTCTTCATTTTGTCACCACTTTCCTTTTGAGGGACTCCAGGAGTCATCCAAGCATAGAAATGAAGCTTCCAGAGCCATTTGTGAGACTCTTCTTGGTGACTTCATGAACTCTTTCCATCTGTTATCATTGATTTTTTTCATCTCTTTAGCTCTCACTCTGCTCCTCACTATTTGTTCTGTTTCTGCCACTTTTGCTGGTTCTTGATTCTGTATCATTTTTCTGTTCCCTTTGACCATCTTTGTAGAGAGCAGACAATGGGCTGAAGTTGAGAAGCACTGCAGAAAGTAGAAGCAGACCAAAAAGTTTTCTTGAAGCTCCTTGTGCAACTGCCAGGATCTTCACAGAGGTGCTGACATGGAGAGATGTGGAGTACCACCAAAGCCCCACTTTGCTGGCTTGAGGTGATGCTAACAACACAATCACACAGAGGTTGGTTTACGTGTTCTGAGCTTCTTTAACATCTTTGGGTTGCACCTCTGGGACAGCTGCCTAATGAAACAGGATTCTTCAGTGTGCAGAGATAATATTTTAGCCATTCTTGAGTTTCAGAATATGTGTTTTGGTTTGGTTTGTTTTGTTTTTAGGCAATTTATTGTGCAGATGGACCAAGAAAGGAAGAAAGCACAGACACTTAGTGATTTGCCAAAAGTGAAGGTTTTTTAGGAGACATTTTCCCTCCTTCTTTTCCCCCATTGTCTCAATCTGCTTTTTTGTGTCAGGGATGGTTTTTTAATGGATCCAAGAAGGAAGCGAGTAGTTGATTTGGGAAAAACACGCAAATTGTTTTTTTTTTCAATCAACTTGAAATTAGATTAGAAGTGTTTCCCAGCCTTGCAGTACTCATGGGGAAACAGGTCAAGCATTGCTGTAACTACCATCTTGCAGACAACAGTGGATTCTGGCACTTAGTTTTTCCGTGTAGGGATAACACAGGCTTGGGCGATAACCTGTCTGCAAAAATTTTAGGATGTCTATTTTCCAAAGCACAGCTGGCAACACACTTAGGATGCATGCTGGCTGTACAGGTCCTGTTATAGAATCATAGAATCAACCAGGTTGGAAGAGACCTCCAAGATCATCCAGTCCAACCTATCACCCAGCCCCATCCAATCAACCAGACCATGGCACTAAGTGCCTCATCCAGGCTTTTCTTGAACATCTCCAGGGATGGTGACTCCACCATCTCCCTGGGCAGCACATTACAATGGGCAATCACTCTCTCTGTGAAAAACTTCCTTCTAACATCCAGCCTAGACCTCCCCTGGCACAACCTGAGACTGTGTCCTGCTGCTGGTTGCCTGGGAGAAGAGCCCAACCCCCACCTGGCTACAACCTCCCTTCAGGTAGCTGTAGACAGCAATGAGGTCAGCCCTGAGCCTCCTCTTCTCCAGGCTAAACACCCCCAGCTCCCTCAGCCTCTCCTCACAGGGTTTGTGTTCCAGACCCCTCCCCAGCTTCATCACCCTTCTCTGGGCACGTTCCAGTACCTCGACATCTCATTTTGCTTACATATGCAGGAGAAAAAGTTAGAAAAACAGAAAAGGAGGAAGAAATAAGCAGAGGGTAGCAAAGGAAAAAGATAATTACCATTGTGGGTCTAGCTGATGTTTCTCTGATCCCTGAAGGTCTTGATCCATGGTGGGGAAACTTATAGAGACAAAGGCTGAGATATTGGAGCCAGATGAGGCCTTGCTGCTTGGTCGGTGTAGAAGGTTTAAACTCCCCCTGTTGCCTCTTGGATATTCTACCTTTTTCAGTCCCAGAGGCAGCCAAACTGTCTCATTCAGTTGAACACCTTGGGCTGGTGTCAGCACTGGTCCAACAGGTGGTTTGCCTGTGGTCTCTGGTCTCACAGTAACACAGCTGGCAGCCAGTCACCAGTGGTGTTTCTCAGGGATCAGTGTTAGGACCACTTCTGATTAACATCTTTATTAATGACCTTGATGAAGGCATAGAGAGTGTTATCAGTAAGTTTGCAGATGACACCAAGTTAGGTGGGAGTGTTGATCTTCATGAGAGTCAGGAGGTTCTACAGAGGGACTTGGATAGATTGGATCCATGGCCAACATTAATGGGATGAGCTTCAACAAGGCCAAGTGCCAGGTCCTGCACTTGGATCACAACAACCCCAAGCAATGCTACAGGCTTGGGGCAGTGTGGCTGGAAAGCTGCTTCCAGAAAGGGACCTGGGGGTACTGATGGGCAAGCAGCTGAAGAGGAGCCAGCAGTGTGCCCAGGTGGCCAAGAAAGCCAAAGGCTTCCTGGCTGGGATCAGCAATGCTGTGTCCAGCAGGAGCAGGGAGGGGATTGTCCCCTGGGACTCAGCTCTGCTCAGCCCACACCTTGAGTATTGTGTCCAGGTTTGGGCACCTCAATGCCAGAGATGTGGAGGTGCTGGAGCCAAGGCAGAGGAGGGCAAGGAAGCTGTGAAGGGCCTGGAGACGAAATCTGATGAAGAGAGACTGAAGGAGCTGGGGNTTTAGACTGGACAGTAGGAAAAAAAATTTCCCAGCAAGAGTGGTCAGGGATTGGAATGTGCTGTCGAGGGAGGTGGTTGAGTCACCAACCCTGGATGTGTTTAAAGGTGATTTGAATGTGGTTCTTGGGGTTATGGTTTAGGGGTGAGCCTTGTAGAGTAGGGTTCTGGGTTGGATTTGGTGATCCCAAGGGTCTTTTCCCACCTGAATGGTTCTGTGATTCTGTGATTCCTCAGAGCAGAACTTGTAGCCTTGTCTGGTTATCAGCTGCTATTGTCACAGAGCTTGTGGTAATGGTATGAAAACACCTTAGGAAACTGCTGTGTCAGTCACCTTCTGAGAGTCCTATCCATGAGAAGGTCCACGAAGACTTGTCTTAGCAAGTCCCAGCATCCACTGGTTATCAGCACAGAGTTTGTTGTCTGATAAATAAGAAAGGATTCCTCTTGAGACAACAGTGTGATGGCAAAACATGAGGCTGTGAGTCCTGTTTACAGTGGATCCAGTGCCAGCACAGAGCTTGTGGTCCTCTGGGACAACGATGTGAAACATTTTGGGAAGGCAAACAATGCTGAGGCAATTAGAGGGAGACAAACTTAACTCCTTACACCCATGTTCTTCAGGAGACATTTCCCTCCCCTTCTTTCCCCCCATGTTTTTTTTTCTATTATGCTCTAGAAACAACCAAAATGCTGTTGCTGTGCTACAGAAAGTGAAGCGTAGCCTTGTTCTGTGCTTACGTTTTCAGCTTTAAACATCATAATGATTAAAAAAAAAAAATGGAGCAAGAAAGAGTAATAACTGAAAGGAAAGTCCTGGAAAAGCTTGTGTTTTTTTCAGTTTTGGAACAGCTGGCCTGGATAAAGAGGCAGATGGTGCACCAGCATTCAAGTAGGTGTTATATTTTATCTCTCAGCTGGTAGTGCTAGAAAGGGACTTCTGTCTTTCATCTGGTCCCCTAGGATTCTCCAACAGCCACTTCCCATCTTTCTCCTGGTCTTCAGGAGTTTACAAAAGCAAATGATGCAGTATTGTACATAAATGATATATTTATTGTTAACTTTATTTGGTCTTTTACTTAAGCAATAGCTTCTTTGCCCTGCCCAAGGATGGGGAAAGCTGCTCATTGCAAAGCCCAAATTCTAGTGCATGTTTTCCAAACCACTACTATTTAATTCTAATTGTTGATTGATCCTTTGGCTGAAAATTGGTATCACTTGTGATTACAGTATCACAGTCTCACAGTATATCAGAAATTGGAAGGGACCTCCAGAGATCATCAGGTCCAACCCCTCTGCCACAGCAGCATCACTCAGGGTAGTCTGCACAGGAATGCATCCAGGTGGGGTTGGAAATGCTCCAGAGAAGGAGACTCCACAACCCCCCTGGGCAGCCTGTTTCAGGGCTCTGTCACCCTCACTCTAAAGAAGTTTCTCCTCATGTTGAGCTGAAATCTTCTCTGTTCAAGTTTGAACCCATTGTTAATTTTCTTATCACTGTGAACCACCCAAAAGAGCCTGGCCCCCTCCACTGGACAGCCACCCCTCACATATTGATAGGCATGATCAGATCCCTCTCAGCCTTCTCTTCTCCAGACTAAACAGCCCCAGGGGAGATTACATGCTGTGGCACCTTGGTGTATGAATTACCATCCATTACCTTATTTGCTTTATTTTGTACCTGGAGGAAGACTGGGAGTAGATGGAAAAGCCTCCCTAGCTGTAGCACTGGCATCATTTCTTCAAGTGCAGCAACATTAACTGGGGAGACTAAGATTTTAAAGAGCTTTATTTTCCTTATGTTTATCTCATCCTGGCCCAGCCAAACATCTTGCTGTGTCTGTGCTGGATGCATAGGAACATCTGCTGAAGCTCAGCCTTGCATAGCTACAGGCACAACATCTTACAAGCTTCCAGCACGTCTCAGGGGAGAAGGGACTTGCTTCATCTGTTTCTTCCTCTCTCTTGCTGGTGCCTTCCATCTCCCTTGTGACAGAGTCAAACTAAATAAAATTTGTTTCCGTAAGCATGATGACTCCTTTAAAGAGGCAGTCATTAAATCTTCATGCTTAGGCATGAGGCTCCTGAAGTTTCTCTGAGTGTATCGCACTCACAGCAAAGTTAGGAATGAATGATGGATGCAGAGCCTACTAGATGTTTCTTTGGACATGTCTGAGGATTGCCTGTCATTGATTTCATTCCTCCTGGAATCATTCAGGGTGTTTCCTGAACACAAGCCTTAGAGCATTCATAAGGACAAATCTCTCCTTATTTTGCACTTTAACTGCTTGATTTAACTTTAAATTAATAATATCTCCTAGGAATAGATTGTCAGCTCAGTTGGTCTTATCAACCAGATTTGTTTAGATAAAGGAGGGCCATGAAAATGTTCAGGGGGTTGGAGCACCTCTGCTTTGAGGACAAGCTGAGGAAGCTGGGGGGGGTTCAGCCTGGAAAAGAGGAGGCTCCAGGAAGACCTAATAGCAGCCTGGCAATACCTGAAGGAGACCTTCAGGAAGGATGGAGGGAGACTGTTTATACATGCCTGAAGTGATAGGACAAGGGGCAATGGCTTCCAACTGGAGAAGAACAGATTGAGATTGGATGTTAGGAACAAGTTCTTTAATATGAGGGTGGTGGAACCCTGGAACAGGTTGCCCAGGGATGTGGTTGGGGCTTCATCCTTGCAGATATTCAAGGTGAGGTTCTACAGGGCTCTGGGCAACCTGCTAAAACTGACCAACCCCTTGCTGACTGCAGAGGGGGTTGGACTAGGCAACCTTCAGAGGTCCCTTCCAACCCAGACCATTATATGACTGTGAATTACTTTTCATTTATCCAAAGGCTAAATTGTATTTTTGTTTTCCACTATACCAAGTTCTTAAATTTATAAAATAAATTTCAACTTACATGTAAAATATTTTTACCTTATGTATAAAACATTGTAACTTTACTTTCAGACTTACATAGCAATTAGGCTTGGAGTTGTTCAGAGCAGGTTATGATGATGCATAAGCAAAAGTCAGAACACCCTAGGGCAAAGATTTAAAACCTATTTTATTTTGCTTGTCATTTCTATTTTACAAACAACAATCACCTACAAAATGTGAGGAACAGTCAAGAAACAAAACCCCCTTTTTTCCTTTGCATAATATAGTTGCTTTGTCCTGAGTTATGCATCAGCTATTCTCTTTTGTCTGGTTCTAATATGAATAAATATTTCACTCAGAGATTTAGTGTCTCACTGTATTCAAATAAGTAAGTTACAAATTCAGCATCCATCTAGGTATAGATATTTTAAAAGTTCAATTTTCAGTCACTGAAAACTTGCTAAAGGAAGTCACTGAAAGCTTGCATTGTGCAAAGGACATGAAATATTCAGATATATGCCAGTTAGCAGCAAACTATTGAGGAAAAAATAGTGTGTGACATACCAGATGTGGAGTAGTTTTAAATATAACAAACATTTAAGCTTCCACTATTATTTAGCATCACAATTCCCACGTGAATGGAACACTGTGGTGGGTTAAGAAAACCCCCACAAACACTAGGGGCTTGCTTTTGAAATATTGCCTAAAAATAGTAAAAGTTGCTTATTTAAACTTTCCACCAGCGTTTGCTCATAGCAATGGCTAAGAAAAGCAGGAGTGATTGGTTTGTTTATTTTTATTTGCAAGGTTTCAGGCTTTCTGCCAGTGCCCATAGCAGGAGGGTTGAACCTAGATGATGTTTAAGGTCCCTTCCAACTCAAGGCATTCTGTTATTCTCTGTGTTGATTTTGTGATTTCTACAAGTGACCTACTCCGGTGTCAGATGAGGTAGGAATTCTGACTATTGGCACTTTACATCTGCTTTGTTCTTGTTGTCTGCACAGAAAGGTGCTGAGGTCCCAAGAGATATAATTTGAGCCACACGGACTTTGAGGTAGGATCCAGAATCCTGTGTTAAGCCCTTGGGCTCAGAGAGAGGAGAACAAAATTAAGACACCTCAGAATGGGATCTTTAACAGCTGGAACACTCATGCAGCAGTATTTAGACAGGAGAGGGAATGACTTCAGTTCAGTGACTTTCAGTTCAGGTGGGACAGGGAAGTACTTGAGTGAGTCCAACAGAGGGTTACAAGGATGCTGAAGGGACTGGAGCACCGCCTGGGGAGGAAAGGCTGAGAGCCCTGGGGCTGTTTAGTCTGGAGAGGAGGAGACTGAGAGGTGGTCTGATCAATATCTATAAATATCTGAGGGCTGGGGGTCAAGTGGGAGGGACAGGCTCTGCTCAGTTGGACTCAGTGATAGGACAAGGGGCAGTGGATATAAACTACAGCACAGGAACTTCCACCTCAACATGAGGAAGAATTTTTTTCCTGTAAGGGTCCCAGAGCACTGGAAGAGGCTCCCCACAGAGGCTGTGGAGTCTCCTTCTCTGAAGACTTTCAAGAGTCTTCTGGATGTGTTCCTCTGTGACCTGTGCTGGATTCTATGGTCCTGCTTTGGCACAGGGGTTGTACCTGAAGATCTCTAGAGATCTAGAAAACTGGGAGCCCAGTTTAATATCCTTTCAGTTTGGAGAAGATGAAAAGTGATGCCTTGTATGTGGCATCATAGAAGAAAGGGACTGACCTGCATGTCCTGCAGAAGGCTGTGCAGCATTTTAGAAAGGTTCAGACAGATAACACACGGAAAATGCATCCCAGGTTATGCCATGCCCTTGGTTTCTTGTCCAGACTTCCTTTATTTTCTACTAATTATGGATAGTACTGCAAAGAGAGAGATTATGATTCCATTTTTTTTTTCTAGAAGCCTTCTTTCCAGCACTCAAGGAGTTTCATGTTAATCCCTTTAAAAAAGATTCCCCCAGGTTCTCCAAGTCAGGCTATCTTCCCCACCCAGTATAAGATAATATGGAATACTGCTGTTAGAATCTTTTCAGCTTAAAAATACCTAGTTTTATTTTCTGGAGAGGAAAAAAAAAGTGGCATTTTTGAGTAAGTCTTGCACACTTGTGACTAACTTATTGTTCCCTATGGCTTTAGTAAAACTGTATCAGTAAAAACAATTTCTCCATGTATGAGGGCAGGGGTGCTTGTGTTCTGGATTTATTTTTTTTTTCTCCCCTATATCTGTGCTTAAATAGGTACTTAACTATAAATGGACACCTAATGCCACTCAGTTCATTAAACTGATACTCAGAGTCAATCATACTTGTGTGTTTCTGGTCTGGGGTGCAAGGTGGTATTCAAGATGTTAATATATAATGCTGCTTCCAACTGTACAATCTCTCATTTAAATGCTGAGATACAGTGCAAGACCTGCAGAAGTGCATCTGGGAGCATCATGAATAGCAAATGAATCTATTTTGATCCTTGATGGATGTTTCAATGAATAACAAATGAGTTCACAGTGATTGGACAGAGAAAGTGTTAGTGATGGGTTCTTTTTCTCTAGCCTAATAAAGGAATCATCTTAAAGTGATGGTATGTGGCAGGCTGTGTTTAGTTGCCTTCGTGCTGACTGTTGGCCTCTTGCCTTTTAACTCTGCTTCATGCCATCTTATAAACAAACAAGCATCCATGTTCTTTAAAGCTGTTCTCTCATGAGTGCTTTTTGTCTGATACAAAGGAATTAACCTGTGTTTGCGATATATACTTTCAGTATACATTAAAGGTGCATGCACTAAACTACTTTCCAAAAGACTCAACTCCATCAAACCTTATTAGGTCTTCAATGATAGAACTGTTTCAGCTGGAAAAGACCTTGAGTCCAACCATCAACCTAACACCACCATGGCCATTAAACAATCTCCCAAAGTCCTATGGCCACAGGTTCTTAAACACCTCCAAGTGATTCTACCACCTCCTTGGGCAACCTACACACTGACTTTTTGGTTTTAAATACTAGGCAATAATTCTCTTGTTACCCACCCTTTGACTTAAAACCAGGACTGCTTGGTTTAGTTCTCAGAAGAGTGAGAAGGTAAAAGGGGCATAATTTTGTTCATGGGCCTCAAAGTGTTCCACTAACGTAGCAGAAATATAGCTCAGAGCAGTGTCTGAAGATCCTGCAGTATGGCAGTCAGGTATTTCAGTGCAGCACAGAGGTCTGTGACTGATGTGTAGTGATTCTTATCAGAAACTGTGGTGTTTCATTTCTGCTCTTCTCTCCTTATTGCCAGCCAGAGTGACTTGGCTAAGCAGTGCAAGTGGCATGCTGCCAGATTTGCACACACAAATCCTTGCTGACAGGCTTTGCCAGGTGTAGATGGAAGCTGGTTGATATCCCAGCGTGAAATGCTGTTGCTTATATAACTCCTTTTGCAATTAATTCATCTTAATTTTGTTAGTTTACCTTTCTAAGGCTTATTCCTCCCAAGCAGTTTGCTGTTGTATTTTCACAGGCACTATAAATCAAGAGCTGTTGAGCTTGTTTGCTATTTTTTGAAGGCATATAACAAGAAATGGCTTTCAGCTAGCAAACTGCATGCTATTTTTTTTTCCCCCACAGTGGATACAAACTGATTTGGTTATTTCATAGTTGAAGAGGAAAAAAATTAATAGCATACCTGAAACTGAACATATAACCTAGCTCTCTAAAAATTATCAGCAGCAGTGGAGAATGTTGTCTTGCTTTCTTCCAGCTATATTCTCTGTATACTCACATAGTGTTTTGGAATTAAATGCCATCTGGTTGCATTAACCAGGAATTCAAGATGAATTCATTGTCTTTGACACAGATCTAATAATCATTTCCACTGAAGAACACTAAGGTTTTGCAGAACTGGGTTGGTCACTTTTGCAGTCCAGGTGCAAAATCCAGCTGCAGCAACGTTCCTTAATTGCCAAGCAACCCAGAGCAAAACATCTGCTGGTTATGAATATGTTCTGAATTTGCTATCATAACAAAATAATGCCTTGCCTGTACAGCTGAGGAGAAAGTCAGCTAAGGGCTGCTGCATGACACTGGTGTTCACTGCTGACTTATGGTGGCCTGTAAATTCAAGTTACCCATTCTGTCTCAATGAAGCACAATACATAAAATAATTAACATGATACAAATGTACACCTTGGCAGGTGCAATAAAAGCTCCTCTTATGAGGAGTGTCTAAGGGAAATATTTTTTTTTAATCTGGAGAAGGGGAGGCTGAGGGGAAATCTAATAACTCCCTGAAAGGAGGTTGGAGTGAGGTGGGAGTTGGTCTCTTCTCCCTAGTATCAAGTGATAGGATAAAAAGAAATGGCCTGAAATTGTGCCTAGGGAGGTTTCAATTGGGTATTAGCAAAAAGATTTTTTTACTGAAAGGATGGTCAGGCTTTGAAACAGGTTGTCCAGGGAGGTGGTGAAGTCCCTGTCCCTGGAACTGTTCAAGAAATCTATGGACATGGCACTTCAGGACATGGTTTAATGTCCATGATGGTGGTGTTGGGTTGACAGTTGGACTTGATGATCTCCAAGGGCTTTTCCAACTGAAGTAATTCGATGATTTTGTGTACCCTTTGTATGAGATAGTGATTTGTCATGCATAAAGTTACCTTTTTCTACAACTAGACAACAAATGTAGTATAGTGTGTGCTGCATATAAATACTGCTGACCTTTCCAGAGGAGTCACTTTGACATTATTAGATCTATTGGATTTTACTTGTGCAAATGCAGGGACTGATTATCTTCTCATTAGCTTGAAAGTAGTTTTCTGTGTTTCCTCTGTAGTCAGTGTCTCCATAACACATCACTGAACTCACCCCAGTCAATTCTGCACTGGGTTGTTCACTAATTCATGGATTCACAAAGTGGTTTCAGTTGGAAAGGGACCTTAAAGATTATCTAGTTCCAATCCCCTTGCTATGGGCAGGGACACCTACCACTAGACCAGGTGGCTCAAGGCCTCATCCAACCTAGCCTTGAACACCTCCAGGGATGGGGATCCACAATCTCTCTGCAATCTGTTCCAGTGCCTCACCACCCTCATTGTAAAGAATGTGTTCCTAATATCCAGACTAAATCTACCCTCCTCAAGCTTCAATCCATTCTGTCTTCTCCTATTACTACAAGTCCTTGTAAAAAGTCCCTCCCCAGCTTTCTTTCAGCCCTCTTCAGGTATTGAGATCTCCCCAGAGCCACATTTTCTCCCATCTGAACAGCCCCAACTTTTTCGTCCTATCCTCATAGGGGTGGTGCTCTAGCTCTCTGATCATCTTCATGGCCTGCTCTTGACCCACTCCATCAGTTCCTTGTCCCTCTTATGCTGGAGGTACCAGAACTGGACACAGTACTCCAGGTAGGGTGACATGAGAGCAGAGTAGAGGAGGGAGAATCACCTCCCTCATCCCGCCGGTCACGCTGGTTTGGATGCATCCATGCAGTCACAATTCAAGTTCCTGTCATCATTTACAACTCAAGGAAAAATATTTACATTGCTGTGGATGATGTTGTGTTACAATGGGAGGAAAGCTGAAGCACATTTGATGAGTGAAAGGAAAAAGAAAGAAGTGAAAACGAGATACGGCAAAACAGAGCCGCCTTGGAGTTGCTGTGGGAAAGACAAAATCAGCTGCTGCCAGTTGGTGATTGACACATCTTGATAAAACAAGCAGCAGCCCTGCTACATCCTTATGCATGCAAGACAAGGAGTAGCCAGATGCTCCCAAAATTCCAGATCTTTTAGGTTTATTTCAGTGCTTCAGTGTTTACAGCAGAGGTTTTGCAGGCAGTGTTGAACAGCACAGTGGTGGTGTAATTTAACTGACAGCTGAGTGATTCTTTATTTGACTATTTCCTGAACAGCTTCCAAGTGTTGAGAGGAAGAATTGTGAGCTGCTGAAGGATTATATAAACGTACAAGCTGTTGATAGTTGGTTAATTAATACCTTGGGGACGTGGCCTTCACATTTGATAGGTTAAATTCAAGACATTAGGTGCCCTAGTATGAAAGGGAAGAGGGGATTGGATGTGGCACTTGGTGACATGGTTTAGTAGTCATGAGGTCTTGGATGACAGGTTGGACTTCATGATCCTTGAGGTCTTTTCCAACCTTATTGATTCTGTGATGCTGTGAGTTTGTAATCAACTAAAACATGGAACTGAGTGCCTCAGCCATTCTGATTTTAAATACTCAGGTGAAACATGGCCAGGTTTTGAAGCTGGTAGAGTTGGTTTGTGTTTGTTTGTTTGTGAATTTGTTTTCTCCTTGACAGTGAGAGAGATTTAAAAGTTTCATTTCCTCTTGTTGGCTGGAAAGGGTTTTATTTTACTTTATTTTATTTTATTTTATTTTATTTTATTCATTTAATTTAATTTAATTTAATTTTACTTTAATTTATTTATTTTATTTTATTTTATTTTTATTTTATTTATTTATTTATTTATTTATTTTATTTTCACCAACTGAACTCTTAGACATTGGAATAAACTCCTTTGCAGGTCAAATTCTATCTGTTTTAAATATCACATATTCAAGGCATATGCATGTTGGAGATAACTGAACCTACTGTGTCTAAACAAACTCCTAATACTCTAGGTTTGTGTTAATCTTTCCAAATACAGTTCCTAGGCTTTGACAGTTCAAGAAAAAAAAAAAAAAAAAAAGAAAAAATATCAGTCATATGCTTAATGTCATCTGTTTACACAATCCAGTGATGCTGAGGAAAAGGATACAACCTTAAAGAGGCTGTAACAATAAAAACTGATAGAATACATGGAAAAGTAGATGTGGAGATAGTCTAAAACCAGAACACAATCCAGCCAGAAAGTGACATCCAATGGTGACCTGGGGGTGCATTAAGAAGAGTGTGTCCAGCAGATCCAGGGAGGTTCCCCACCCCCTCTACTCTGCCCTAGTGAGGCTCCACCTGGAATATTGCATCCAGTTCTGGGCTGTCCAGTTCAAGAGGGACAGGAATCTACCTGAGAGAGTCCNTCTACCTGAGAGAGTCCAGTTCAAGAGGGACAGGAATCTACTTGAGAGAGTCCAGTTCAAGAGGGACAGGAATCTACTTGAGAGAGTCCAATGGAGGGCTACAAGGATGATGAAGGGACTGGAGCACTGCCTTGTGAGGAGAGGCTGAGAGCCCTGGGGCTGTTCAGTCTGGAGAGGAGAAGGCTGAGAGGGGATTTAATACATGGGGGTCAGGAAGGAAGGGACAGGGACAGCCTCTGCTCAGTTGCACTCTGTGATAGGACAAGGGGCAATGGATGTAAGCTACAGCACAGCAAGTTCCACTTCAACGTGAGGAAGAACTTCTTTCCTGTAAGGGTGACAGAGCACTGGAACAGGCTGTGCAGAGAGGTTGTGGAGTCTCCTTCTCTGGAGACTTTTAAGACTCATCTGGATGCATTCCTGTGTGACCTGTGCTAGATTCTATGGTCCTGCTCTGGCAGGGGGGTTGGGCTCGATGATCTTCAGAGGTCCTTTCCAACTCTTAACATCCTGTAATGTTTCACTGGAAGTGGATTTCCAGAGACAGGATGAAAAAGAAAGACAGCTATAACTTGGCTGCTCTTTTTTCTAAGACCAAAGCAGTCCTGACTAAAACATCAAAGGTACAGAGAGATGAAGAAAAGCAGAGGTACAAAGAAGGGCTAACAGTGAAGTTGAAACAGAGAGGAAAAAAATCACATGCAGCATGAGAGGTGATGGCTTTTACTTTAGTTCTAACATGCAAAAAGGCTTTGTGTGCATAGTTGGGAGCTGCTCCTGCAACAGGATTTCTTTCTGAACTTCAGAAACAAATGTTCCATCCAAAAAGCATTTTAGATGGGATTTGCAACAAAACAAGGAGCTGACCTTTGGCTAGCCTGCCTCCTGTGGATTTCACTTTAAAAGTATATATTGCAAAACTCCATGAAAAGCATCCCAGCTGTTTGCATTTGGCTGTGTGGTCATTGTTTATTCACAGAACATTAGAGGTTGGAAGGGACCTCCAGAGATCATCTTTATTAGTCTGATACAGACATGAATGCCTAAGTTGTTGATTTCTGGGGGGATTTAAACACCTGTTTTTTAAGGAATTCTTTTCAAGATATTCCTGGTCATTGTAACAGTTTAACTTCTAGTCCCAAATCAGTTGTTTTTTTTTTTTGCAAGGCTTCTGTATTTTTGCAAGCTTTTCACCTAGATTAGCAATATTAGAAAGCTACAACTATTCTAGTGATAGGACAAGAGGGAATGGGTTTGGGCTGGAAGAGGGGGAATTTAGAGTGGAAATTAGGAAGAAATTCTTTCCAGTGAGGGTGGTGAAGCACTGGAACAGGTTGCCCAGGGAAGTTGTGACTGCCCCCTCCATGGTGGTGTTCAAGGAAAGGTTGCATGAGGCCTTGGGCGACTTGGTCTAGTGGAAGATGTCTCTGCCCATAGTAGGGGGTTTGGAACTAGGTGATCTTTAAGATCCCTTCCAATTAAAATTATTCTATGGTTCTGTGATTACAGAGAAATTATTCCTAGCTAAAATGGTTATGGTGCATGAGAACTGGCCTCTTACTGCTCTGTTATGTGTAGTTGCCTGATATCTATTATAATCCAGAATAATGGAGTTTTAACCTTTGTCAGAGGTGTTGGCTACACAAAGGCAAAGGAGAAGGGAGGGCTTTTCCATCTGTATGTTAATTTTGTCAGCTGCAGGTGATGGAGAATTTCTACTTACAATAGAAGGTCAATGAAGTACTCTCCTAAAAGTCTTGACTTTTACTGTAGTGTTTGAAATTCTTTTGCTGGTATCCCCTTTTTGCATGGGTGGTTAAGTTCCATCTGTATTTATTCAATGCAAAACATGTGAGCCAAATGCTCTGAGCAATTAACTGTGAACTTCCAAGTGTTGTTCTGTTTTTAAACCATCAGTAGCTCTCTGCTACTCTCTCATAAGTTTCATTTGCTGGATGCTGCATGTGGAATTGGCATTGACCTTATCTACCTGGAGGCTACTAAACTTTTAACCTTCTTTAAAATTAATCTTGAGGGCTTCTTAGCTTCTTACCTTATTTAACTTGTTGCTAAGAGAAGCAGGAGACAAAAATGCTGATAATGATTAAAAAAACTAGACAAGGTGGCAGTTTAATCTCTGTATAATTCACAATCAATGTACCATTTCAATGTTTTTTAAGACCTTCCTGAGTGCAGAAAATGTTTCCATGCATCTGTGTGGCCAGCAAGTCAGGAGAGGATTCTGCCACTCTGCTCTGGTGAGACCTCACCTGGAGTACTCTGTCCCAGCTCTGGGGCCCCCAACACAAGAGAGACATGGACCTGTTGGAGAGGTCATGAAGATGATCAGAGGGCTGGAGCACCTCTCCTGTGAAGACAGGCTGAATGAACTGGGACTGTTCAGACTGGAGAACACAAGGCTCAAGGGAGACCTTATAGCTACATTTCAATATCTGAAGAGGGCTTACAGGAAGGCTGGGGAGGGATTGTTTAGAAGGGCTTGTAGTGACAGGACAAGGGTAATGGTTTGAAACTGGAGCAGGGTAGATTTGGGTTACACATCAGGAGGAAGTTCTTGACAGTAAGAGTGGTAAAATATTGTAACAGGCTGCCCTGGACTGTGATTGAGGTCCCATCCCTGCAGACAATCAAGGTCAGACTTGACATGGCCCTGGGCAGCCTGATCTAGTTGAAGATGTCCTTGCCCACTGCAGCAGGATTGGATGAGATGACCTTTGAGGCTCCCTTCCAACCTGATGCAATTTATGCATCAGCAATTGCTGAAACAAATAGCATGCTGCAAGTGAGCAAATGGTGCTACAGACAATGGAAGTGGAATTTCTGAGCTGACTGTTAACTTAGTGGAAGAACAGTACAAAAACACATTTGGGCATGGCCAAAGGAAGTGTCAAAGCTGTGGAAAGTATTTCAGTATCAGAACAGAAAGTGATTTAAACTGATGGATGGATTTTGAATGTAATTTTTAAAATATCAAACAATATAATTTAATAATGCAATAGTCACTTCTCTCAGGAATGTTGTCATAAGCCAAATATTAAATCTATTTGGAATTTGATACCTTTTCTTTTCCACCAACTTCTTACAGTCACACTAATTGAAAATTATTGTGTTGCTAAGTGCCTGTGGAACTCTCATGTGAAGTTGGAGATGCCATTCCACTGCAATCCCACCGCACTGTTTACTGGGTTATGTCACAGAATCATCAGGGTTGGAAGGGACCTCAAGGATCATCCAGCCTGGCCTTAAACACTTCCTTGGACAACCCATTCCAGGGTCTCACCACTCTCATGGGGAAGAACTTCTTCCTCATATTCAGCCTGAATCTCCCCACTTCCAGCTTTGTTCCATTCCCCCCAGTCCTGTCACTACCTAATAGCCTAAAAAGTCCCTCCCCAGCTTTCTTGGAGCCCCCTTCAGATACTGGAAGGCCACAAGAAGGTCACCTCAGAGCTTTCTCTTCTCCAGACTGAACAGCCCCAACTCTCTCAATCTGTCCTCATAGCAGAGGTGCTCCAGCCCTCTGATCATCCTGGTGGCCCTTCTCTGGACACCTTCCAGCATGTCCATAGCCCTCTTGTAATAAAGGCTCCAGAACTGGATGCAGTACTCCAGGTGTGGTCTCAGCAGAGCTGAGCAGAGGGGGAGAATCCCCTCCCTTGACCTGCTGGCCACACTTCTCCTGCTGCAGCCCAGGCTCTGCTTGGCTCTCTGGGCTGCAAGTGCACATTGACAGCTCCTGTTGAGCTGCTCCTCCACCAGCACCCCCAAGTCCCTCTCCTCAGGGCTGCTCTCCAGCCAGTCCCTGCCCAGCCTGTATTGGTGCTTGGGATTGCCTCCACCCAGCTGCAGGGCCCTGACCCCTGACTATTGGGAATTCTCCTCCAAATCCTGCACTGTCCTTCACTAATGCATCTGGGCAAACACAGAGTGTGACTCCGAAGTCATTCATCCACCGAAGTTCACCTTAATTTAATGTATTTGTATAGGTAATTAGAATACTGGCTCTCTTCATTAACATTTCAAATCTCATTTAAATGTAAATTGTAATATTCTTCTTTTGTGCAAGAGTGGGTAGTTAGTGTCACTCATGAGTAATAAGTAATTTGTTCCTCATTAGCCATAAGAATAGATGAAGATATAGATCAAGTGTTGCATAGCAGATGTAGTCAAAAATGGGTTACCTGACTGGAAGGAGAACTTCAAACAAGCATTGTTGGGTGTGGGTTTGGGTTTGTTTTGTTTTTTTTTTAACTTGTAACTTTACATTTTTAATTTGGTCCTGATTCATAATTCAGAAGGTTTCCCCTTAATTGTCTCTTTGCATTATTCATAATGAGGGTGTGAAAGTACAAAAATGTTTTCTCTTGAGTGACTTAGGAGCTGCAGTCTGAAATTGTAAAACACTATTTTCATATTGGTTCAGATTAAGCCATTTATAATGCAGAGCTCCACTTCCAGATATTCTTCAAAGCACTAGCAGAAATAGTCAGAAATAATGAAAGCTGGCTATGAAATATGCTTATTTTTTTGCATAAATAATTTATTCATCCTATTTTGACTGAAAGATGGCTTGAGTTGATTTGGAAGGACAGTTCTGACTGGTTTCTGAAACTGTAGCAAAAAGAATTAGCTGTGATGAGGTCACATCTGGAATATTGTGTCCAGTTCTGGGCCCCTCAGTTCAAGAAGGGCCTTAGGGAAATGCTTGGAAAAGTAAAGAGCAGAGCTACAAAGATGCTGAAGGGAGTGGAGCATCTTCCTGTGAGGACAGGCTGAGGGAGATGATGGGGATCTTTAGCTTGGAGAAGCGGAGGCTGAGGAGGGAATCCCATTCATGTTTGTAAATATAGGAAAGGCAGTGTTGGAAGGATGGAGTCAGACCTTCTCAGTGATGTCCAATGACAGGACAAGAGGCAATGGCTGCAAGCTGGAGCCTAGGAGGTTCCACACGAACATAAGGGAAACTTTTTTCCCTTTGAAAGTGACAGAGCCCTGGAGCAGGCTGTCCAGAGAGGTCATGGAGTCTCCCTCACCGGAGACATTCAAAACCTACCTGGACGCACTCCTGTGTGACTTACTCTAGGTGATCCTGCTCTGGCAGGGAGATTGGGCTTGAGGAACTTTCGAGGTCCCTTCCAACTCCTAACCTTCTGTGATGCTGTGAAAAAGACCCCCAAGTTTCCTTTCTGTCAGTTACATTAGAAATCTGCCACTTGGGTAGTGGGGGAAAAAAAAATCCTGCAGTCCTTCCTATTTGTGAAAAGTGGAGGAGGAATAGGAATTTGTAAACCATTGCTGTTGCACTGAAGGTCAGTAATGAACTCTTTTCTCTAGATACTCTACTGCTATACCTTCTATAGCTATAGCCACTCTGATCTTTCTTTTGGCTAAACAAACCTAATTCATTCTTCTTTTCCAAAGCTCATATTGCTCTCCACTGAAGTCTCCCCACTCAGTTTGCATCCTCCTTTACAAACAGTGCCCAAAGATGAAGTCTGGATTTCTTCTGGTGCCTTAGCAGTGCTGAGGAAAGTAAAGAGTAATTTCATGCCTTACACCTTAGTATGAATTTTACCTCTCTTGGCAGCATCATAACATAATTTAACATTTAGTGTTATGATCCACTATAAATCAAATGGTCACAGAATTGTCAGGATTGGAAGTGACCTCAAGAATCATCCAGTTCCAATCCCCCTGCCAGGGGCAGGGACACCTCACACTAGAACAGGTTGCTTAGAGCCCCATCCAGCCTGACCTTAAAGACTTCCAGGGATGTGACTTCTACCACCTTCCCAGGCAACCTCTTCCTGTGTCTCATCACCCTCATGGTGAACAACTTCTTCCTAGTATCCAATCTGAATCTACCCTCTTCTAGTTTTGCTCCATTCCCCCTGCTCCTATCACTCCCTGACACCCTAAAAAGTCCCTCCCCAGCTTTCTTGTAGCCCCCTACAGATACTGGAAGGGCACAATAAGGTCTCTTTGGAGCCTTCTCTTCTCCAGCATGAACAATCCCAACTCTCTCAGTCTGTCCTCATAGGAGAGGTGCTCCAGCCCTCTGATCATCCTTGTGGTACTTCTCTGGACATGTTCCAGCACATCCATATCTTTCATGCAATAGGGGCTCCAGAACTGGATCTTCTCTTAAAGAACTGTTATTTTCATCCTGTATTTGGGTAAAGGATTATTCCTCCTTAAGTGTTATACCTTGCCTTGTTTTTCTTGGCTCATACACTTGGCTTTCCTCTCAGACCATTTGCCACGAGGAAAAAAAATGGGCCTAGGTGATCATGCATTCTGATCTTGATCTTCAGCAAGTTTGCAAACCACCACAACTGTTTTCATCCACTGCAAATTTAATGTGAAGAGTGCCCATTTCACCAGCCAAATCACTAACTGAATGGCTACACAGAACCAGGCTCAAGGTAGATTCCCTTGAGGAATTGCACTCAATCCCTACATTACAAGAGGGAGTTACAGGCCTTAAAACATAATGGTTCTACCTATACGCCATTTTCTTAATTTGCATATGAGAATGTCATGTGAGCTGGTGTCAAAATCCCTACTTAAAGTCATGATGTGTGTGCTCTCCGAGTTATTCTTTTAAAGCAGACCTCTTCCCTTATCATACAAAAGGTTGAGTACCATTTGGCTTTAATGCAGCCACATTTAACTTTAGATGCTTCTTATCCTTCAATTTAGAATCATAGAATCAGTCAGGGTTGGAAGGGACCACAAGGCTCAGCCAGTTCCAACCCCCCTGCCATGGGCAGGGACACCTCACACTACATCAGGCTGGCCACAGCCTCATCCAGCCTGGCTGCAAACACCTCCAGGGATGGGGCCTTACAGACAATCTAATATTTCTCCCTCAATTTAAAAGCAGGATGCCTTCTTTCTAGTTCTACATTTCTTTTACCTTTTCAAATTAAACATTATGGTTGTCCTTTACCAATCTCTTCTAACCCTACTTGTTCCCATTAAACAGGAAAAACATGGAAAATTTCTGTATTTTCTATGTAGTGTTTTAAGAATGGTTTTGTTTTAATAAATGCATTGAAGTAGCATCATTAAATAATTGTCCTTTTGCATAGAATCATGGAATCATAGAATGGTGTGGTTTGGAAGGGTCCTCCAAAGGTCATTTAGTCCAAGCCCCCCTGCATTCAGCAGGGACATCCTCAACTAAATCAGGCTGCCCAGAGCCCTGTAGACCTTCACCTTCGATACCTCCATGCCAACCACCTCCCTGGACAACCTGTTGCACTGTTCCACCACTCTCATGGTGCAAAACTTGTTCCTAATATCCAATCTAAATCTGCTCTTCTCTAGTTTGTAGCCATTGTCCTTCATCCTATCACTGCAGACCTTTGTAGACAGTCTCTCTCCATCCTTCCTGTAGGTCCCCTTCAGGTACTGGAAGGTTGTTATTAGGTCTTCCCAGAGCCTCCTCTTCTCCAGGCTGAACACCCTCAGCTCCCTCAGCCTGTCCTCAGAGCAGAGCTGCTCCAACCCCCTGATTATTTTTGTGGCCCTCATCTGGACCAACCCCATCAGCTCCATGTCCTTCCCTTATTGAGGGCTCCAGAGCTGGATGCAGTACTCCAGGTGAGGTCTCACCAGAGCAAAGTGGGAGAATCCCCTCTCTGGTTCTATGGCCACCCTTCTTTTGGTGCAGCTCAGGCTGCCCTTGGCCTTCTGTGCAGCAAGCTCACACTGCCTGCTCATGCCCAGGTGTTCCTGCATCAGCACCCCCAAGTCCTTTTCTGCAAGGCTGCTTTCAGTCACCTCATCCCCCCCAATCTTTATTTACAATGAGGCTTGTCCCAGCTTGGTTTTGGCTAGTGCTTCACCTGCTCACATTGAAACGAGGGAGAAGCTTTCTAAGGCATTAACTACTGAATAAAAATGATGCCTAAACTTCCAAGTACCCCAGGTAAAAATTTATGATATCTAGGGAAGCTAAATTTTTCATGAGGAAATAAATCATTGGCATTCATACTTAATGAGTAACCTAGTAAAGAAGATTCTAATGAGCTCTCTTTGCAGCAGGTACAAATGAGAGTGGTTGCCTTATCTTTAGTGGTGCTGAGTGAATAAACACCAGCTGAGAATTTGGGTCAAGAACATTAATTCATCAGATGTTTTTGCAAAGGGAATAAGAGCAAGACCAAGCTTCCTTTTCTCATGTAATTCATCTTCATGGCCAATAGCTGGCACACAAATTTGTTGTGACTGCATTCATAGAATCATAGAATCATAGAATCAGTCAGGGCTGGAAGGGACCACAAGGATCATCTAGTTCCAACCCCCCTGCCATGAGCAAGGACACCTCACACTACATCAGGCTGGCCATTCCCTAGCAGAAACTATAGCCTGTGCTCAATGTAGGGGTTTGTCTTTTTTAAATATATTTTTTCTTTCTCCAGTTTGCATTTAGTGTCTAAGAAGGTAATGATCTGTAGTCAAGAAAAGGTGGCAGGAGGCCTACATGGTGGAGTTAGGTTCATGTCAGCCCTACATGGCCATGGTGGTGTTAGGTCAACAGTTGGACTTGATGATCTTAGAGGTCTATTCCAACCAAGAAATCTATGATTCTTTCATCAAAGAGCTTCTTTCAAAACTCCAACATCAGAGGAAAGAAGAGCTGGAAGAAGGATCTGAGCACAAAGGGGGAATAATGCAAGTGCTGTCTGAATATGTAAGGGTGAGGTTAGGAAAGCCTGTCCTTTGTTATACTGAAAGCTGACAAACATTCACAATATTCACTGTGACTAATACTTGAAAGAGCTATTAAAGTGAGGTTTGAAAATTGCACATTGATGTGAAACAGATTTTCCTCTAGATTACTTTCTAATACTTTATTGGATGACTCACAATGGCTGAGCAAGTGCTTCTGGCACAAATATATCAGCAGTAATCTTGATTTCCTTCTTTTAATAGCAGGATGTTTTATATGACCACTCACTGTGGGTTTGTTGTGCCTTATTTGGTATTTTCTTCTTGTTGTTCTTTTGGGGTTTTTTTTGGTTGGGTTTTTTTGCTTGGTTGCTTGGTTTATAGGATGGATGGTTTGGGTTGGAAGGGACCTCGAAGATCATCTAGTTCCAACCCCTCTGCCATGGGCAGGAACATCTTCCACTAGCCCAGGTTGCTCCAGACCTCATCCAATCTGTCCTTGAACACATTCAGGGAGGGGGGATCTGTAGCCTTCCTGGGCATCCTGTTCCAGTGTCTCACCACCCTCACTGGAAATAATTTCTTCCTAATCTCCAGTCTAAATCTGCCCTCCTCAAACTTCAATCCATTCCCTCTTGTCCTGTCACTATAAACCCTTGTAAAAAGTCCCTCCCCAGCTTTCCTGTAGCCCCCTTTAGGTACTGGAAGGCTGCTATAAGTTCTCCCCAGAACCTTTTTTTCTCCAGGCTGAACAGACTTGGAAACTCATTTTGTACAAGTTTATAAAAATGCAGATGTTTGTTGGCATTTTTGTTTGTTTGGTTGTGGGTTTTTTGGGGGGGTTGGTTTGTTTGTTGGTTTGTTTGTTTGTTTTTCCTCACAAATGTTCACAGTCCAACAATGTAGATGCTTGGGTGGTTTCTTTTAATGTGAGTGAAAAGTCACTTGATGAAAACCATTTTATTTGCTGTGTTCAAATAGGGCTAGAAGCTACTTCAGAGCACCCTTCACATGGAACAGTAACATCACAGCAATGTGCCCTTGGGGACAACAAAGTCAATGCCATTCTGGGGTAGATTAGAAGGGATGTGGTTTAGTAGCTTGAGAGAGGTTCTCCTCCCCCTCTACTCTGCCTTGGTGAGGCCACATCTGGAATATTGTGTCCAGTTCTGGGCCCCTCAGTTCAAAAAGGACCTCAAGGAACTGCTTAGAAGAGTCCAGCACAGAGCCACAAGAATGCTGAAGGGAGTGGAACATCTTCCTTAGGAGGAGAGACTGGGGGAGATGAGGGCTCTTTAGCTTGGAGAAGAGGAGCCTGAGGGTGAGCTCATTCATGTTGATGAATATGTGCAGAGTGAGTGCCAAGGCTCTGCTTGATGATGCCCAATGACAGAACAAGGAGCAATGTGTGGAAGTTGAGGCATAGGAAGTTCCATGGAAACATGAGGAAAAAAAAAATCACTGTGAGGGTGACAGAACCCTGGAACAGGCTGCCCAAGGGGGTTGTGGAGTCTCCCTCTCTGGAGATATTCAAGACCTGCCTGGATGTGTTCCTGTGTGGTCTGCTCTAGGTGATCCTGCTCTGGCAGGGGAGTTGGACTGGGTGAGCTTTCAAGGTCTCTTCCAACCCCTACCCTTCTGTGTTTCTGTGATCCTAATGGCCTATCTAGAATAACTTATTTCTATTTTTATGTTTGTCCTAGGCAGTGCTGAAATACAGCTTCATGTTTTTAAGATTTCACACCAAAAGGAGAAAAGAGAGTACTAGAGAAAGTGTTAGACACATTTTCATAGCTATTTTGCCTTTTCTTTCTCCTTTGTTTTCTACTGAGTGTGTATAGTAATGACAGATTACTCTTTCTAGCACATTCTAGAGATAGTAATACTTTAATATTTCTTATGTATCCTTGAAGAAAAATGAGCACTGGTTTAGCTCCCAGTGCACATTTGACTCTTCCTATGTTTTCACTGTCATGTAGTGAAGAGTATGATGATTGATCTTTGCCTTCACTAACTTCCCAAACATCAGCCAACCCCCATCATCCAGCTACAGTTCTCTCATTTTTCCTTTTGCCCTTCCACTGAACCCCTTCTTCTCCACAGGTTACAATATGTTTAATAAAAATGTGAGGGATTATTGCAGAAGTTACAGGGGAAAATCTGTAAGAGGTGATTTATTCTCACAAAGCACAGCTCTGATATAGTTTCACTGGGAGATGTTTGTCTAAAGGAAACGGTTTTGAGTGATGAAGCTGAAGAATAAAGAACATGCATAGAAAATATCTTTAAACACTGAAATGTTGGTGACATTGAGGCATGAGTTACTGCCTTGTTAGCACCTGGAGCACCTAACTAAAGCAGCAGAGGTTTCTGTTTGTTCAACAGTGTTAAACCATGGAAGAATGCTTCCTATTGAGCTGTGGATTGTGTAAATAAGAGCTGTAAAACTGCATTAGGAAAGAAACCAAAGCAGTAACTCAACCAAGATGGTCTTCCAAGCACTTCAAAAACAGGAAGTAAAAAAAAAAAAACAAAAACAAAAACAGATTAAAAAGACAAATTTATTGTCTGAGTCAATAAACCAGCAAGGCTCTTGCCATTTCTCATTGGGTGATACATTGCAGTACTCTCACCTTTAATATTATTTGTTTAATATAAATACAGGGGAAGCTATATTGTAAAGTGAAAAGGAAAATATTTTGTGGATTCTGCAGTTTCCAGACAATTTAATCTCTGAGCTGGCCATAATATAAAAAAAAAAAAAAAGAAAAGAAATCAAATTCCACTACAAAAACAATTCTGTTTTTTCTTGCTCCTCTGCTGTTTTGTTTTAGAGCTCTTTTTTTTTTCCTCATCCATCTGCTTACATAAAGCACTGTTTTTGTTAAGGATACTGATTTATCTCTTTGTTTTTCAACCAAGCACTTTTAATTAAAAAGAAAGACAAACAGTTTCCATGGCTTCTTCTCCAGCAGATTTTACATTCTTTTGATGTTTATTTTTTTTTCCCCTCGTATGACTCGACACTCAAGCTGTAACATATGCCTGTGAATCATTTCAGGCCTAATTTGAATGGAAAAGTAGGAAACAGCTTTTAGCTTGAGGGTTAAATTATTATAAGCAGCATAACTTGGTTCTGATTATATCCAACATGATTTTGTAAGTTTTGCATCCTGTCCAAGATTTGGTTACATTAGACGAGGATAGTAGAGTGTTTGGAACACAACTTTTCTGGTTCAACATGTTAAAAAAAACATCCCACAGCATCATTAGTGCTAAAATCCTTTGTGTTAATTCTGTTTTTTCATAGGATCATAGAATTGTTAGGGTTGGAAGGGACCTCAAGGATCATCCAGTTCTAACCCCCCACCATGGGCAGGGACACCTCACGCTACAGCAGGTTGCTCAAAGCCACATCCAGCCTGGCTGCAAAAAGCTTCAAGGATGAGGCTTCCACCACCTCCTGGGCAACCTGTTCCAGTGTTCCACCACCCTGTTTGCTCAATTTGGAGTCTCAAGTTGTGCCGGGGGAGGTATAGGCTGGATATGAAGAGGAAGTTCTTCACAGACAGAGTGATTGCCCATTGGAATGGGTTGCCCGGGGAAGTGGTGGAGTCACCATCCCTGGAGATGTTCAAGAAAAGCCTGGATGAGGCACTTAGTGCCATGGTCTGGTTGATTGGATGGGGCTGGGTGATAGGTTGGACTGGATGATCTTGGAGGTCTCTTCCAACCTGGTTGATTCTATGATTCTATAACAGGACCTGTGCAGCCAGCATGCATCCAAAGTGTGTTGCCAGCTGTGCTTTGGAAAATAGGCATACTAAAATTTTTGCAGACAGGTTATCTCCCAAGCCTGTGTTATCCCTACACGGAAAAACTAAGTGCCAGAATCCACTGTTGTCTGCAAGATGGTAGTTACAGCAGTGCTTGACCTGTTTCCCCATGAGTACTGCAAGGCTGGGAAACACTTCTAATCTAATTTCAAGGTCTTTAGAGCTGTATCCAGACAGGTTTACATGGAATGCCAGGGACTTTGTGCAGCAGGCTGGCCTCATGGTCTCAGAGAGTCAGAGGTCAAAGGCTTCAGTTTTATATGTGATTCTGAGAATGAGGAAAACTATTTCCACCGGTGGATACCTTTGGTCTGAAAGGGATTCATTTTTTTGCCCTTAGAGTCAATTTTGCAGCACTTCAACAATGCTGAAAGCCATTTAAAACTTGCAAGGTGTTTTCCATCACAATTTATATGAATGTCAGGCTTACTATACCTTAGACATGTGAAAAGGGTATCCTGTTTTTCTGTTTTCTATTACCTCCACTCTGTGTGGTGTTGGAACAGGTCAGCGAGCATTCAGAACAAGCAGGTACTCTGTATCAGTTGAATCCTCAGTGAAATTACTTCTTATTTATAGAGGCCCCAGAAATGGAAACTTGACTTTGATACAGCCTGTTGTAGTGTCATTCACTGGTGCATCAGTGCAGCCTAAGGTGTCTTTCTGAACAGTTTCTTTGAACTGTCAAAGAACCACAGAGTGACAGGTCCTCAAGGATCATCTGGTCCAACCTGCCATAGAATCAGAGAGTGCTGGAGGTTGGAGAATTTGGTATAGTTTAAACAGTATAGCTGAAATGAGATGGCCCAGAACCCTGACCCTTAAAGGTGATCTCTTGAGGTCCCTTCCAACCTCTGATATACTGTGATACTGTGATACTCTGAAGTGCCCAGTGTAGGGGAACCCACTGCTTCCCTTGACAGAGGATTCCAATGTCTGACTGTCCTCATGGTGAAAAACATCCTTCTGGAGTCCAGCAGTAACTTTTCCCCATCCCCCCCCTTGTCTTTTCCATGGGAATCCTTGTAAAAGGAGGAATCTTCATTTTCTTGCTAGCCACCCTTTATGTACTGGAAGGTGGTAATAAGGTCTCCCCTAAACCTTCTCTTCTCAAGGCTGAACAAACCCAGTTCTCTCTATCTGTCTTCATTTGGCAGTGCTGCCAGCCCTCTGATCATTCTTGAAGGCCTTCTCTGGACAAACTAACTTTATAGAATCATCAAATTCATCAAGTTGGATGGGACCCTTGGGGGTCATCTTGTCCAACACCCCTGCAGTGAGCAGGGACACCTCTAACTCGATCAGGTTGCTCAGGACCCTGTCGAGTTTGCCCTTGAATGTTTCCAAGGATGAGACCTCAACCATCTCTCTACCACCTGTTCTGGTATTTCACTACCCTCACTGGGAGGAAGTTGCTCCTAAATATCCAGAAATGTTTTATCTGTATGCTTGGCATGGAGTTCCCATTCTGTAGCAAATACTGAATTACAACTCGTTTGCAATTTGTAACAGAAACAAATCTTTCAAAGCTTCTTGGATATGAAAATAATGAAAATAGCTTAGGATCATTTTTGTTGTTGATGGTGGTGGGTTTAATTTTATTTTTTCATTCTTTCAGTTCAGTTTTTACTATTATTAGTGTGGCCAGCAGGTCAAGGGAGGTGATTCTCCCCCTCTGCTCCGCTCTGCTGAGACCCCAGCTGGAGTACTGCATCCAGTTCTGGAGCCTCTATCACAAGAGGGCTATGGACATGCTGGAAGATGTCCAGAGAAGGGCCACCAGGATGAGCAGAGGGCTGGAGCACCTCCTCTATGATGACAGACTGAGGGAATTGGGATTGTTTAGTTTGGAGAAGAGAAGGCTCTGAGGTGACCTTCTTGTGGCCTTCCAGTATCTGAAGGGGGCTCCAAGAAAGCTGGGGAGGGACATTTTGGATCTCAGGTAGTGATAGGACTAAGGGGGAATGGAATAAAGCTGGAAGTGGGGAGATTCAAACTGGATGAGAGGAAGAAGTTCTTCCCCATGAGAGTGGTGAGAGCCTGGAATGGGTTGTGCAGGGAGGTGGTTGAGGCTCCATCCCTGGAGGTGTTTGCAGCCAGGCCGGATGAGGCTGTGGCCAGCCTGATGTAGTGTGAGGTGTCCCTGGCCATGGCAGGGTGGTTGGAACTGGATGATCTTTGTGGTCCCTTCCAACCCTGACTGATTCTATGAATCTATTCTCTGATTATTGCATGCAAAATTATGTTGATATATCCATGTAAGCAACAACAACAAGAAGCTGGTGATTTAGCTGTTTCAAAGTGGTGTGTTTAGTGAAGGATACATTTGGTAAGACAGAATTGGTAAGAGGTGGATCCCCTTGAGTTCTAGCTGGTGCTCAGAGACTAGAGGGGCTAGGGGTGGCTGGATTTACCTCTTAGCAGATACCCCTTGTGTTGCCATGACTGTAGGGCTTAGACCAGATGCACTCACAGCCTGCCTGCTGCAGGTCTGGCCACATTGAAAGGAAGCAGCTGGCTACACAAACAGTGTGGTTTATTTATATGCAACACACTCAGATTCTTTAAGATTGCCAGTGGTAAATGCACTAAACCACAGCCTAGTTCTGTAGCTCTAAAATATGACTGCAATCACAAACTTGATCTCCTGGGGAAGCATTTGGCATAGCCAAGGTGACAGATTTTACCAAAAGGTGTCTCTCCCAGGAGGATGTGAGGAGGACAAACCCATCAATCTCTGCCTGCTGTTTGGCATAGAACCCTTAATTCCCTTCCAAATGAGATATGAAATTGGAGTACTCTATTATCTCCTACTGTGCAGAGTGTGTGGGTGGGACTGCAGTCAGGTCATGGTTCCTGGTGGTCAAACAGTTGTTCCTTTATCAGTTGCACAAAGCATTTCTATTTTTGGTCAGACTCCTCTGGTCAGCAGTACTGCAGGTGATAAGTGGGAGAATGGAACAGTAGGGCTTTGCTTTGCCTTGCCTCTCCATTCTCCCTGGTACCATGGCAACACAGACCATCAAATCTACACCCAGCCTCTGTCAGCCTCTGTCCCTGCTCTGGACACCATGTGTTTATCAGCTTTTTAATTTTCCACTGGCTTTGTGCTTCCAAAACACAGGAAGGCTCACTTCAGGGTTTGTTGCAGGAATGGAGGTTCTTAGACCTAGAGTATACAGCTGTGTATTGTTAAGTACCCAGGGAGAAGAAAATGGAGAGAAGCTGATAATGTCTGGAAGTTGGTGCTTTTCATATGGGAAGTTGTGAAAAATTGTTTGGCATGATTATAAATTATATCAATGTGGTTTTGATCCACTTCTGTTTCATTAAGACAATGCTAGGGGCAAACCATGACCTCTTATTGTGCTTACCAGTACTGTAAGTCACTAAATTGCCAATCATATGCTCAGGGTTAAGAGTACTATCTATCTATCTATCTATCTATCTATCTATCTATCTATCTATCTATCTATCTATCTATCTATCTATCACAGTATATCAGAGGTTGGACCTCAAGAGATCATCAGGTCCAACCCCCCTGCCAGAGCAGCATCACTTAGGGTGTAGTCTGCACAGGAATGCATCCAGGTGGGGTTGGAAAGGCTCCAGAGAAGGAGACTCCACAACCCCCCTGGGCAGCCTGCTCCAGGGCTCTGTCACCCTCACTCTAAAGAAGTTTCTCCTCATGTTGAGCTGAAATCTTCTCTGTTCAAGTTTGAACCCATTGTTCCTTGTCTTATCACTGTGCACCACCAAAAAGAGCCTGGCCCCCTCCCCTTGACACCCACCCCTCACATATTGATAGACATTGATCAGATCCCTCTCAGTCTTCTCTTCTCCAGACTAAACAGCCCCAGGGCTCTCAGTCTCTCTTCACAGGGGAGATGCTCAAGTCCCCTTATCACCCTCATGGCTCCTTCTCTTTGAATCTATCTGATGCCTGGAATAAACCTGATCCATGATTTGGGGTTGCAGGTTAGGTTTTCAGGAAGAGCTTAGGGAACACTGTGCTCAAACCTGCTGTTGCTCAATGAGATTTGGATATGTTTTAAATTCCTGTCCTGGTGTAGAATATTTTATTGCTACTTTTGAAGTGCCCAAATTAAAATTCAATCTGAGGTAGTTCTGCTATTAGCTTGGAGGTACATTAATGCACAGTAACATGAAAAAAAAACAACCTAGCATATGCCCTAGGTAGCAGAGGAAGACTTTTGGAAACATGCTGCCCCCCCGCTGTGTTTTGTTTTGTTTTTTTTTTTTAATCCTATTTAGTATATGAACTAAAAACAAAATAAAACAAAACACAACCCAAAAGAAAACCAAAAAACAAAGAAGTGGAGCATGGAATTAACAATAACATGTTCCACTTTGTGGTGGTTTGGTTTTGCACTACCTTCCAATGTGGAATTTACCCCAGGGTATAAACTACCACACTACTCAGATTTTGGAAACTAAATTATTATTTACAAAAGTAGGCTGAATATAGAAGATAATGAATATATATGAATATATACATAAATATACAACTAGACAATAGCCCAGCTACCCCCCTGAACAAAGGCTGTTGCTAGCTAACAACTTATCTCTTTCTCTTCCCCACCACTGCTTCTTACCCAAATACCAAAACAAGAATGATCAGGCCAAGCAAGCAAGGTAAGAAGCATAGACAAGGGGGGAAAGAAGCAAGCAAGAGAGAGCTAAAACAAGCTGTGCTGCAAGCTATACAGAAATTCTGCAAACCAATGACGGAGATTTAAGATGTCTAAGTGCTGGATTTTACACACTGGGCACAACAACCCCATGCAGCACTACAGGATGGGGAGAGAGTGGCTGGAGAGCAGCCAGGCAGAAAGGGACCTGGGGGTACTGGTTGATAGTAGCTGAACATGAGCCAGCAGTGTGCCCAGGTGGCCAAGAAGGCCAAGGGCATCCTGGCCTGAATCAGAAATAGTGGGGCCAGCAGTGCTGAGTCCAGGGCAGAATGACTTCCCTGCCACACCATTCCTGATGCAGGCCAGGATGCCATTGACCTTCTTGGCCACACTGCTGGCTCATATTCAGCTGCTGTCAACCAGTACCCTGAGGTCCCTGGGGGGCTGCATGCAAGTATGTGCAAGAATAAGCTTTTGCTTTATGTAAATTTTTTTTTTTGATTGGAAAAGACCTCTAAGATCATCAAGTCCAACCATCAATCCAACACCACCATAGCTAATCCATCATGTCCCAGAGTTCCAACTCCACACATTTCTTGATCACCTCCAGGGATGTTGACTCCCCTATCTCCCTAGGCAGCTTGTTCCCACACCTGACCACTCTTGCAGGAAAGAAATCTTCCCTAATATCCAACCTAAACCTCTCCTGGCACAATTTCAGACCTCACATGTATAAGTCTGATTTCAGAAGTATTTGTTAAAGGTACCTAAGATTGATTAAACATTTAGAAAGCAGAGCATTGCTTTTTGTGCAGCTCTGTGGAACAGTCTGTTGTTTATCCTCTCCATCAGACTCTGCTGAGTGGAAGAAGCATATTTTCCCAGAACTTTCAGGCAGAATTGATGCATTTAGGCCTCTTCATTTAATTAGTCCTTGCCTAACTGTTCCTGTGCACTGAACAGGAACAATTCTGCATGCTGAGAATGATGCTTAATGATACTCCTTAAAATTGAGAGTGACTTTTGGCTCTCTCACATGTACTTTGCAAGCATGTGACGTGTTCTGTAAACTAGAATGAGAAGCTCTCTCCTTTTCAAATTGTTGAAGCTGGATGATTTTTGAGTTCTCTTCCAACTGGATGATGAATTCAGTGATTCTGTGAATGCAAGTGAGACATTATGCAGGTGAGATAATCATAGAATCATAGAATTGTTAGGGTTGGAAGGGAGCTCAAGGCTCATCCAGTTCCAACCCCCCTGCCATGGACAGGGACACCTCACACTAGAGCAGGTTGCTCACAGCCACCTCCAGCCTGGCTGCAAAACCCTCCAAGGATGAGGCTTCCACCACCTCCCTGGGAAACCTCTGCCAGTCTCTCACCACCCTCATGGGGAAGAATTTCTTCCTGACATCCAATCTGAATCTACCCACTTCTAGCTTTGTTCCATTCCCCCCAGTCCTATCACTATCTGACATCCTAAAAAGCTTTCTTGTAACCCCCTTCAGATACTGGAAGGCCACAAGAAGGTCTCCTTGGTGCCTTCTTTTCTCTTAAATACTGAATTTGGAGGGGTTAAATATTTATTTTTGAGGCTGATTCCTCAAATTTTGGGGTGAAAATCCTATTCTGGGGAGGTGTTTGCCTTTGTTAAATCCTAAAGGGGCTTACCCTTATTTTAAATTACTCCAGTTGAATTTAATTCTTATGGAGATTTTTTTTTTTTTGTCTATTTGGAATTTTTGGAATTAAACTTCTGTAGAGGTTATTCAGGTCAAATACCAGTTGTAGTTGTCTTGTACTTCTGAACCTGCTGAGGCCCAGATGCAGGCGTTTAGATCATAAAGGCTTTTAGATGAGAGACACAAGGAAAACATTCACATGAGAAGCAAGTTGCTGTGAGGTTCGTTCTTTTAAATAAGTGATTGTGGGTTTGTCCCCAGGTCCATCATCACTTCCTTGAAACACAGAGTGAAGATATCACATCCTGCACAGATCAGATGGTAAAGTCTGAAATGTTGGCTACATAGGAAGTTCAAGATCTGGGATCTAAATCCTCTTCAGGTCACACTAGTTAATCTTTTCCAAGCAAGATCCTCCAGTTCTTGAATGCTCTTTAACAGGAGCCATCAATAACCTAGGCTAGCTATTAATTTCTGTGGAATGGGGGACAGGGATCTACTCTAGAGAGTCCAATGGAGGGCTACCAGGAGGTTTGAGGGACCATTGCCCTATGAGGAGAACATGAAAGCCCTGAGGCTGTGTAGTCTGGAGAAGAGAAGACTGAGAGGGGATTTGATAAATGTTTATGAAAATCTGAGGGCTGGAGGTCAAGAGGGAAGAGACAGGCTCTGCTCACTTGCACCCTGGGGTAGGACAGGGGGCAATGGAGAGAAACTCCAGCACAGGAGGTTCCACCTCAACATGAGGAGGAACTTCTTCACTGGGAGGCTCACAGAACGCTGGAGCAGGCTGCCGAGAGAGGTTGTGGAGTCTCCTTCTCTGGAGGCTTTCAAGACCCATCTGGATGTGTTCCTGTGTGACCTGTGCTGGATTCTCTGGTCCTGCTCTGGCAGGGGGGTTGGACCTGATGATCCCCAGAGGTCCCTTCCAACCCCTAACATCCTGTGATGATGCAAAGGCACTGGACATGTCATAAATTTCTTACTAGACCATGAACTCTTGGGTACAGCTACAGCAAGTGTTATTTCCAGTTTTTATTTTGAAAGCAGACTTCTCAGCCTTTAAATTCCTTTCCTAAGCATCTGCAATGCTTCCTTTTTTCAGTCCTCTGTTTATCTGTGAAGACTCATTCACAATTTGTGCAGCTTCTCTTTGCCCTGGTTTCTTTGGCTCCTGCACTGACACAATTCACTCTTGACTCTGATTTTTGCTTTTAGCACCTAGTCAGGGTCTGTGGCACTACTCACATTCACATGATACTCCTGTAAACAGTGATGAATAGAGATCTTGTGTTCAACAGGCAGTGAGAAAGGAAGTCATATATGTGTAACATTTCACTGACACTCTGTTAGCTGGTGCACTATCAATTGTAATCAATAGGAAAGTATGGCCACAATTCAGGATGCAGCATTTGTCTGAGCAAACCAACTGATGATGAGTAATAACTTGCAAGTTACAGATTATGATTCAGTTGAGGATGCCTCTGCTTGCTGCAGAGGGGGTTGGACTAGATAACCTTCAGAGGTCTCTTCCAACCCAGACCATTCCATCATTCACAGACTGCATTGGGTTGGAAGGGACTCTCAAAACTCATCTTGTCCAAACCCCCTGCAGCGATCAGGGCCACCTCCAAATAGATCAGGTTGCCCAGGGCCACATCAGGTCTGATCTTGAATATTTCCAAGAACAGAACCTCAACTACATCCCTAAGTAACCTGTTCCAGCATTTTACCACTCTCATTGTAATGAACTTCCTCCTGATGTCCAACCTAAATCTACCCTGCTCCAGTTTCAAACCATTGTCCCTCATCCTGTCACTACAGGCCCTTATGAAATGTCCTTCCCCAGCCTTCCTGTAGGTCCACTTCAGATATTGAAATGTAGCTATAAGGTCTTCCTGAAGCATTCTCCTCTCCAGGCTGAGCAGCCCCAATTCTTTCAGCCAGTCTTCATAAGAGAGATGCTACTTGTTTGAGCTTTGTAGAGTAGCTTTGTAGAGCAACCTGCCAGTCAGGGTGACCCTTTCACCCTTTTAGATTTTGTCTCCGGTCCAGAATTGTATTTTAGCTGATGCCTGTCTTCAAGCACATCAGTTCCACTAATGCTTCAAATCAGACACACAGTACATAGTTGGATGTGGAAATTGATCCTTCCCTCAGTGAAGTTCCCTTTTATTCAATAGAGGACTTGTTCTGAGGCATTATGCTCACAAAGTAATCTGCCACCTAAAGATAATTGAGGATGTATCTTTGGCGTCTTCAACACACACCCTTAAAATACGCCTTTGTTGAAATTTACCAGGCTCTTATCTTGGAAAGTTCAGTTGGCAGCAGAAGAACATTGTCTAAAAATGTTTGCTCTTTTGGAGGTATCAGAATGGCCTAAATGCTTCCTTGTGTTACACACACACGCAGAATCAATCAGGTTGGAAAAGACCTCAAGGATCATCCAAGTCCAACCTGCCACCCAAGACCTCATGACTACTAAACCATGTCACCAAGTGGCACGTCCAATCCCCTCTTGAACACCTCCAGGGATGGGGACTCCACCACCTCCCTGGGCAGCCCTTTCAGAACTCACATTGTAAAATGTACAAATGGTTTACAGATACCATCAGCATCAGCTGTTGTGAACTTCTTCTGTCAAGAATAGGTAGAGTGGGCAGACTGCTCAGTTTGGCAACAGGAGTAGAGGGCTTGTGAAATGAGGTTTCCTGTGCTCACAGTTCTTGTCTTTGATGGGGTTTGAGTTTTGAGTTGTGAGTTATCCTCTTGTGGTAGCTTATTTTCAATATGAAGGCTACACCAGGTGGAATCCTTTCAGTTTCACCATTCTTTTTGGAAAGAATTTTTGTTCCTTCCAGTATCTGAAGGGGGCTGACAAGAAAGGTGGGGAGGGACTTTTTAGGATGTCAGATAAGGATAAGACTAGGGGGAATGGAAAAAAAATAGAAATGGGTAGATTCAGATTAGATGTTAGGAAGAAGTTTTTCATCATGGTGAGACACTGGAAGAGGTTTGCCAGGGAGTGGTGGAAGCCTCATCCCCGGAGATTGTTAAGGCCAGGCTGGATGTGGCTCTGAGGAACTTGATGAGGTGAGGTGTCCTGGCCCTTGGCAGGGGGGTTGGAACTGGATGATCCTTGAGGTCCCTTCCAATCCTAACAATTCTGTGATTCTATGTTTCTAAGTGAGCACTTAAGGCAAGACTGGACAGAATATGAGTCATAGAGTCTTAGAACTGTTGTGGCTGGAAGAGACCTCTGAGATCATCATGCCCAACCCCTCCTCACAGACCTCACAATCCTGCATTACCACTAAACCACAGCCCTTGGCACCACGTCCGCATCCCTTTGGAGTCACCTCCAAGGATGGTGACTCCACCAGTTCCCTGGACAACCTGTTCCAGTGCCTGATAACCCTAACATCCAATCTGAACTTCCCATGGTAGAACTTGGGGCTGTTTCCTCTTGTCCTGTCACTTGTTGCATGTGAGAAGAAACCAACTCTCATTTCACTCCAGACTCCTCTGAGGAAGTTGTAGAGGGCAATGTCTCTTCTTCTGAAGGCCAAATAATCCCAGTTCCCTCAGGCATTCATCATAAGAGGAGAAAATTCTTCCCAGAAAGAGAGATTGGCCATGGAATGTGCTGCCCAGGGAGGTGGTGGAGTCATCATCCCTGGAGGTGTTCAAGAAAAGCTTGGCTGTGGCACCTGGAGCCATGGTTTAGTTGTCAGGAGGTGTTAGGGATTAGGTAATAGGTTTGACTTGATGATCTCTGAGGTCTTTTCCAACCTGGTTGATTCTGTGATTCTGTGTTCAAGGCCCTTCACCAGTTTCACTGCTCTTCTTTGAATATATGTGGGCTTAGGAATGTCATCCTTTAGGCCAGACAGAATTCCAGAGTTTTCTGGACCTTTGTCAGTGAAAGCAATTCCTTCTGTAATAGAATGTAGCATGGATGTTAAAAAAATGACAGACCAAGAAACACTGAAACTTCTCAAGGTTGGGGTGATAATTTGGTGGTGGTGGCTGGTTGTGGAAGGAGGTAGGGAGGGTTTGGAAACATTTGGAAAAGGTCTTCTGGGTGACACCTAGGTGTCCCTGAGGAGATGTCCTGAAAAATTGTCAGCTGTGGTATTAGGCTAATATGAATTTCACAGAGCTGGGGGCCTTCACAGGCTAATTTTTTACCTCTTTTGCATTCCAGCTCACTGAAGGAGGAGCATTTCCTTTTCTCAGATGGTATGAGAAGGTTAGGAAGACTCACTCATGAACTTAGTTACCTCCATTCTAAGTTAGATAAGACTAATCAAGGCCTTTTCTGACTGCAGCAAGAGTTAAAGCTGATATCCCTCAGTCTGTTTTATCCATAACAACTCAGTGGTGCAGCAGAGAGAGGATCTTGTTAGATGGCCAATGGCAATCCTGGGCTCCATCAAAAGATGTGTGGCCAGCAGACCAAGAGAGGTGATTCTGCCACTTGACTCTGCCCTGGTGAGACCTCACCTGGAGTACTGCACCCAGCTCTGGAGCCCTCAGTACAGGAAGGACATGGACCTGATGGAGAGGGTCCAGAGGAGTCCCTCACAAAAATGCTCAGGGGGTTGGAGCAGCTCTGCTATGAGGACAGGCTGAGGGAGCTGGGGGTGTTCAGCCTGGAGCAGAGAAGGCTCTGGGGAGACCTAATAATGACCTTCCAGGGCCTGAAGGAGGGTTATAAGAAGGATGGAGTGAGACTGTTTACAAAGGCCTGGAGTTATAGGATGAGGGACAATGGCTTCAAACTAGAGAAGAGAAGATTTAGATTGGATGTTAGGAACAAGCTCTTTACCATGAGGGTGGTGGAACACTGGAACAGGTTGCCCAGGGAGGGGCTGGGAGTCCCATCCCTGGAGATATTCAAGGTGAGGCTGGACAGGGCTCTGGGCAACCTGATCTAGTTGGGGATATCCCTGCTGAGTGCAGGGGGGGTTGGACCACATGACCCTTGGATATTCCTTCCAACCCAGATCATTCTATAGTTGTATGAACTTTTTTGACATCTGAAGAGGTCAGGAGATTATGCATAAAATCCAGATACTATCACAGGTTTCTGAGTGCTTTTATTGGAGCTCCATAGCTATTTGAGAAAATAACTGCTGGTCTGGGTTTTTGTTCTCCACCAGAGCTTGATTTTCATTGGTGTTATGCAGTAACAATTTCAGTGCCTTCCATCCTCTCCTTAGTCAAATAACATCAAGAAGATTAATATATCTGAGGGGCTCTTTCAGAAGGAACACACAAACTACAGTTGCATTGTTGGCATCACAATTATTGCAGCTACAGCCTCAGAACAAACAGAAATAAATCTGTGTGATGGCTGAAGCCAGTTTTCTTGTCTCATGTAGACAGTGAAATCCACCTCTGTGGTGAAATGTTGTGTGAAGCCTAAAGCAATCTCATGTGGGGGAATCTGCTTTCAAATAGTTTTTCCTTACTCGTGGCAGATTTATTTTGTTTGGTCTCTGGCTTCATTATTCTAAAATGCATTTTTACAGCTGTGATATTTATACTTATTTTAACATTTAAGCTTATTTTCAAAGTCACAGCATCACAGAATGTTTAGGGCTGAAAGGGACCTCCAAAGCTCATCCAGTTCAACCCCCCCCTGCCAAAGCAGGATCAGCTAGAGCAGGTCACACAGGAACACATCCAGGTGGGTTTGGAATATCTCCAAAGAGGGAGACTCCACAACCCCCCTGGGCAGCCTCTCCCAGTGTTCTGTCACCCTCACAGGGAAAAAAGTTTTCCTTGTGTTTCCATGGAATTTCCTATGCCTCAACTTCCACCATTGCACTTTGTGCTGTCACTGGGCATCACTGAGAAGAGCCTGGCTCCAGCCTCTTGGCATTCACCATTTGCATCTTTGTAAACATGCATGAGGTTCCCCCTCAGGCTCCTCTTCCCCAAGATGAAGACCCTTGTGAGGAAGATGTTCCACTCCCTTAACCATTTTTGTGGGTCTGGAAGGAAGGATGTGGACCTGATGGAGAGGGTCCAGGAGAGGGCCACAAAAATGATCAGGGGGTTGGAGCACTTCTGCTATGAGGACAGGTTGAGGGAGCTGGCGGTGTTCAGCCTGGAGAAGAGAAGGCTCCAGGGAGACCTAACAGCAGCCTGCCAGTACCTGAAGGGTTCTACAAGAAGGATGGAGAGAGACTGTTTGCAAAGGCCTGCAAGGAAAGGATGAGGGACAATGGCTTCAGACTAGAGAGGAGCAGATTTAGATTGGATATCAGGAAGAAGCTCTTCACTATGAGGGTAGTGGAACTCTGGAACTGGTTGCCCAGGGAGGTGGTTGAGGTCCCTTCCCTGGAGATATTCAAGGTAAGACAACTTGATCTAGTTGGGGATGTCCTTGCTGACTGTGGGGAGGTCGAACTGGATGACCTTTGGAGGTCCCTTCCAGCCTGGACCATTCTATGGTTCTGTGATTCTATGATTCTATGAAATGAACCTAGATAAATGTCAACATTTATCTTTCTACTCTTTTGACTATTTTGGGTCCTGGTACAAATAGTAGCTATTCTTTTTATTGTAACTTGGGAGTTGTGAGTGTTTTTTATCAAAAGCACTTCCTTTCCCATGTTCAGAAATTCATCTGAATCCTCCAGAGGCAGGGATGGTCTTCTGTGGGAGTTGTTCTCTGGTGTAAGAGGTTTTGATATCTCTGTTTTGATTCTTTCCAGTTATTTTCTGTTGTATCTTCATTATCAGAGCTTGCTCCAATTTAATGGTTGGTCAAGGGCCACAGACTTCCTCAGCTCTTTCAAAGCAGCACATTCAGATGTATCCCCAACTTGGGCACTGTTCTGTTTGTACTCTGTTGCTTGAATGGTCACATTTAAAGGCTAAAAAAGGCAGATTCCTTTCAGTTCTAACATACATTTATGCTTGGGGAAATAAGGCAGTGAACAATCAGCCCATCCTCACAACAAAGGTGTTCCAGCCCCTGGATCATCTTCGTGGCCCTCCTCTGGGCTTGTTCCAACAGGTCTCTGTTCCCCTCAGGATGATAGATATTGATGTAGGCAGAGATTGCAGTTTTACAGTCTTGACAATTGAGAATGCAGGCAGTGAGGCTGTTAAAGTGGAGAATGATCTCTGTAGATCAAAGGTGAGCAAATTTGGTACAACATTCTTGGGAGCTTTCCAAAGCATGAGGCGAGATCTCAGGTGGTATAAACTGGCATGGCTCAGCTTGCAGATCAGAGAGGAACAGAATCATCAGTCAGATGCTGGCATTAAATAGGAATGATTTATTGAAATGCATGAAACTCACAAGAAAGAAAATAAATGATACGCAGAGAGCATCACACAGCAAAATCTGAGCTCCTACACATCAGATTGACCTTGTGTGGGAGCTCTGGCAATGCCACTAAGCTGTTGTGGCTCAGGCTTTCACACAGGAGTCACTAAGACTTAATAACTACAGCTCTTTATCACAGTCTCACAGTCTATCAGAGGATGGAATGGACCTCCAGAGATCATCAGGTTCAACCCCCCTGCCAGAGCAGCATCACTTAGGGTAGTCCAAACAGGAATGCATCCAGGTGGGGTTGGAAAGGCTCCAGAGAAGGGGACTCCACAACGCCCCTGGGCAGCCTGCTCCAGGGCTCTGTCACCCTCACTCTAAAGAAGTTTCTCCTCATGGTGAGCTGAAATCTTCTCTGTTCAAGTTTGAACCCATTGTTCCTTGTCTTATCACTGTGCACCACCCAAAAGAGCCTGGCCCCCTCCCCTTGACACCCACCCCTCACATATTGATAGACATTGGTCAGATTCCTCTCAGCCTTCTCTTCTCCAGACTAAACACCCCCAGGGCTCTCAGTCTCTCTCCATAGGGGAGATGCTCAAGTCCCCAAATCCTCCTCATGGCTCTCCTTTGGACTCTCTTCAGCAGGTCTCTGTCTCTCTTGAACTGGGGAGCCCCAAACTGGACACAGGATTGCAGCTGTGGGCTGAGCAGGGCAGAGTAGAGAGGTAGAAGAACTTCCCCAGCCCTGCTGGGCACAGCTTTCTTGCTGCACCCCAGGATCCCATTGGCTCTCTTGGCCACAAGAGCACATTGTTGTGCCATGCAGAACTTGCTGCCCACCAGCACTCCAAGGTCTTTGTCTGTAGAGCTTCTTTCCAGCAGGGCAGCCCCTAACCAGTCCTGGTTCCTGTTGTTATTTCTCCCCAGATGCAGGACCCTGCACTTGTCTTTAATTAAACTTCATGAGGTTCTGCTCACAGAGCTTATGAATATGTTATTAGCTCCAAGGTTGCAAAGCTGCAGTCAGTAGCAACAAGCAGCAGGTATCAAAGCACAAGAGCTGTTTATGTAAGGGAAAGAAATAGGAGCACAATCCAGTGAGCTAACCAACCTGTGCACTGGCAGGGATGGTACGCAGCCCACCAAGGAATTTCAGCAGCAGATATGTTATCACAGAATTTTAGGGAGCTCCTCTGTGGTGTAACAGTCTTGGTGAAGATACTCTTCATGAAAAGGAGCATGGCCAGCAGATGGAGGGAGGTGAAACCAACACCCAGACAATATAATTTACGAAACAAATGGATGGGCACTTTACAGCTACTGGCTGGACACTTTCTTTTTCTTTTTCCTTTCAAAGATCAAATGGAAATTGTAAATTTGGAACAATTAATCCCCATTTTTGCCATTTTTTTCAACAGCACAGCAGAGCAAGTAGCTCGTTCTGATTATAGTGTTTGATCTATGTTGCTTGGTTTTAATTTGGTTTTTGTTACACAGATTCACAGAATGGTAGGGGTTGGAAGGGTTGGTCAAGTCCAATATCAAATTATTGCTTCTGTCCTGTGTGTAAGTAAATGTGGACCAGGTGATACTTTTCTGTAGACTGGTCACAGTAGCTGGCATTAAAAAGCAGAAAAATAGGAACAGAGTGAAAAAATAAGGAAAGAAAAAAAAAAAAGGATCTAATCTGAACATGTCTTCATTTCCATAAATGAGGAAGCTTGGTTCTCTCAGAAGGGACAGATGTAGCCCTTTTCTTTCTTGTGATCACAAAAGCAATGAGTGTGTCTGCCTCCACTGTTTTGAGGATTATAGGAAATGATTGCAATAAATCACTAAATGGTGTTTGTGTTTCAAGAAGCTGAAGATAACACTATGTCACTGCCAGAAATTCCTTACACCCAAGCCATGCATTCTGTGGTGATTGGAAAAGAATATTAGCTTGACCTGAACAAGAGGTTCTCAGTCCAGCTGGTCAAAAATCAATACCAGACGGATTAATGGAAACGGAATATTGGATTTTGGCATTCTCTCAGTTCAGGTCTTCATGATGTCATATTTTGTGCTCACAGGATATGAACAGGGGCAACAAAAAGGTGCAGTTTCACAGAGGTGTTAAAGATGAAAGGTATTACAGAAACACAGAATTAACCAAGGTTGGAAGAGACCTTTGAGATCATCAAGTCCAACCTATCACCCAACACCATCTAGCCAACTAAACCATGGCACTAAGTTCCTAAGAAATTGGAACTATCTCTACCTCTATAATCTCTATCATTTCTATCATCTCTATCATCTCTATCTCTGTCTCTGTCTCTGTCTCTNGAAAGAAAGAAAGAAAGAAAGAAAGAAAGAAAGAAAGAAAGAAAGAAAGAAAGAAAGAAAGAAAGAAAGAAAGAAAGAAAGAAAGAAAGAAAGAAAGAAAGAAAGAAAGAAAGAAAGAAAGAAAGAAAGAAAGAAAGAAAGAAAGAAAGAAAGAAAGAAAGAAAGAAAGAAAGAAAGAAAGAAAGAAAGAAAGAAAGAAAGAAAGAAAGAAAGAAAGAAAGAAAGAAAGAAAGAAAGAAAGAAAGAAAGAAAGAAAGAAAGAAAGAAAGAAAGAAAGAAAGAAAGAAAGAAAGAAAGAAAGAAAGAAAGAAAGAAAGAAAGAAAGAAAGAAAGAAAGAAAGAAAGAAAGAAAGAAAGAAAGAAAGAAAGAAAGAAAGAAAGAAAGAAAGAAAGAAAGAAAGAAAGAAAGAAAGAAAGAAAGAAAGAAAGAAAGAAAGAAAGAAAGAAAGAAAGAAAGAAAGAAAGAAAGAAAGAAAGAAAGAAAGAAAGAAAGAAAGAAAGAAAGAAAGAAAGAAAGAAAGAAAGAAAGAAAGAAAGAAAGAAAGAAAGAAAGAAAGAAAGAAAGAAAGAAAGAAAGAAAGAAAGAAAGAAAGAAAGAAAGAAAGAAAGAAAGAAAGAAAGAAAGAAAGAAAGAAAGAAAGAAAGAAAGAAAGAAAGAAAGAAAGAAAGAAAGAAAGAAAGAAAGAAAGAAAGAAAGAAAGAAAGAAAGAAAGAAAGAAAGAAAGAAAGAAAGAAAGAAAGAAAGAAAGAAAGAAAGAAAGAAAGAAAGAAAGAAAGAAAGAAAGAAAGAAAGAAAGAAAGAAAGAAAGAAAGAAAGAAAGAAAGAAAGAAAGAAAGAAAGAAAGAAAGAAAGAAAGAAAGAAAGAAAGAAAGAAAGAAAGAAAGAAAGAAAGAAAGAAAGAAAGAAAGAAAGAAAGAAAGAAAGAAAGAAAGAAAGAAAGAAAGAAAGAAAGAAAGAAAGAAAGAAAGAAAGAAAGAAAGAAAGAAAGAAAGAAAGAAAGAAAGAAAGAAAGAAAGAAAGAAAGAAAGAAAGAAAGAAAGAAAGAAAGAAAGAAAGAAAGAAAGAAAGAAAGAAAGAAAGAAAGAAAGAAAGAAAGAAAGAAAGAAAGAAAGAAAGAAAGAAAGAAAGAAAGAAAGAAAGAAAGAAAGAAAGAAAGAAAGAAAGAAAGAAAGAAAGAAAGAAAGAAAGAAAGAAAGAAAGAAAGAAAGAAAGAAAGAAAGAAAGAAAGAAAGAAAGAAAGAAAGAAAGAAAGAAAGAAAGAAAGAAAGAAAGAAAGAAAGAAAGAAAGAAAGAAAGAAAGAAAGAAAGAAAGAAAGAAAGAAAGAAAGAAAGAAGAGATTCATGACACCAACTGGCAGTATATTAGAGGAACAAGATTTAAATTGGAAGCAAAATGTTAAAGCTGCCTTTTAAAAATACAGAAACAAAAGATACAGATACTTGCAAAATGAACAACAACAACAAAAAAAAGCAACCCAAAGATTTTGCTATTGAAAGAAGAGAAAGAGCACAAATTGTTCATCAAGTTGAAGTTGTCTGTTCATTTCTTCTTCTTTTTTTTTTTTTCCCTTTCCTAATCATCTTTGCTGGCTTTAATGAAGGAAAACACCTTAATTTTAACACAGTTGGATCCCATCCCTGGTGTTTCACTCTAATTGCTTTCTGTGTAGAAGCCACTCAGGAGACCTGAACAGCCTCAGAGAGGTACTAGTGGAAGCAGCCAGATGGTGACATCTTCTCCAAACTGATCCAAGAATTTCAGCAGGGAAGCTGTTTTTAAACAATGTATATATTCCATTTTGTCTGCAAGCTGTATGTGGAGCTTTACATAAAATCAGAACCTTTCTATCATGCTTTGTCAGGCCTGGAGTTTGGATATTAGTACTAAATAGCATTCTGTGTGTGACTGGTACAGAAATAAGCCAGTCTTGTTAGCAGTCTTGAAGATATAGCTGCCAAATAGTTGTTAGTAAAGAAGCAGTGCTCAATTTGCAGAGTAGAGACGTAAATTAATAGGGAAATATGAAGTCTCTGTTTTAAAAAGAGGTTTAATTGTCTTTGTAACCCATTATAGAATCCTAGAACCATAGAATTACAAAACAATAGAGGTTGGAAGGGACCTCCAGAGATCAAGTCCAACCTCCCTGCCAGGGCAGGATCACCCAGAGTAGTCTGCACAGGAATGCATCCAGGTGGGGTTGGAAAGTCTCCAGAGAAGGAGACTCCACAACCCCCCTGGGCAGCCTGTTCCAGGGCTCTGTCACCCTCACTCTAAAGAAGTTTCTCCTCTTGTTGAGGTGAAATCTTCTATGTTCAATTTCATACCTGCTGTTTCTTGTCTTATTACTATGCACCACCAAAAAAAGTTTGCCCCCTCCCCTTGACACCCACCCCTCAGATATTGATAGACATTGGTCAGATCCCTCTCAGTCTTCTCTTCTCCAGACTAAACAGCCCCAGGGCTCTCAGTCTCTCTTCATAGGGGAGATGCTCAAGTCCCCTAAGCATCCTCCTGGCTCTCCCTTGGATTCTCTCCATCAGTTCTGTGTCTCTCTTGAACTGAGGAGCCCCAAACTGGACACAGGATTCCATCTGTGGTCTCAGCAGGGCAGAGTAGAGAGGTAGAAGAACTTCCCTAGACCTGCTGAACACACTTTATTGATGTACCCCATTAACACTATTCAAGAATAAAAAATGAAGCCCTTTGGAAATGTTTGCACTTAGATACTGAATCCAAACTCCAGGACAAGGAGTAGAGGTTCCAAGACCCTGTGTGGTTGCTTGTTTATAAGTATCTGAGGGCTGGGTGCAGGAAGGAAGGGACAACCTCTGCTCACTTGTGCCCTGTGATAGGACAAGGGGCAATGGATGGAAACTACAGCACAGGAAGTTCCACCTCAACCTGGACTTCTTTACTGTGAGGGACACAGAGCACTGGAACAGGCTCTCCAGAGAGGTTGTGGAGTCTCATTCTCTGGAGACTTTCAAGCCCTGTCTGGATGCACTCCTGTATGACCTGCACTAGATGATATGGTCCTGCTCTGGCAGGGTGGTTGGACTTGAAGATGTCCAGAGGTCCCTTCCAACTCCTAACATCTTGAAACTCCCTGCTCAATTTTGAATTGAGGAAAAACTGCACTGTTGAAGATCTATACATGGCAATGCTTTGTACTTCTTATTTTTCCTTCCTGGGGAGAATGTTTTCTCAACCTTTCATTCCATTTCCTGTGTAATACCTGAGTGCCTCTCAACTTCAGAGGTATTCATTCTTACCCCAGGGAGGTGAAAGGAGATAGTTTGTACAACAGGGTTGTGAGACACACTGGAATGGGCTGTCCGGAGAAGTTGTGGACAGTTCAGCCCTGGATATGTTTAAGACCAGGCTGGATGAAGCTTTGAGCAACCTGGTCTAGTGAGAGGTGTCCCTAGCCATGACAGGGGCTTGGAACTAGATGGTCTTTGAGGTCCTTTCCAGCTCAGGCCATTCTATGATTCTAGGAAAAGAATGTGCTTGAACTTTGATTACCCAGTGTTCAGAGTGTTAAATGAACTTTCTTTCCATATTTTATAGATATTTACTTTGATGTTGAGTTATTCCCTCATTCAGCCTCTATGTTGTTTAAAAATATTTTTCCTTGGTTTTTTCTTTCTTCTTTTATTTTTCCCTCCTTTTTTCTGATTTTTTTCTTTTTTCTTTCTTTTTTTCTTCTTTCTTCTCTTTTTTGTTTTTTTTTCTGTTTTTCCTTTTTTCTGTTCTTCCTGAATTTTGTGCACAGAAGAAAGTTTTTGCTTACTCCTTCCCACTGCAAATACCCCTGTGAGTACAGCAGCCATCTGCTAACACTCATAGGGAAAGGTATTGCAGTTTTCACCTGATCCTCCCATTTCAATCACTCACTGTTTCTTCTACTAAATAAAAAAAAAAAAGACAAAAAAGGACAAAAAAACAAGAAACCCCCCAAAAAAACTCAAACCACCTTCTGGCTGTGAGCTCAGGAGGTAGAATGACTTTATCCTGAAAAGAAAGCCTTGCTCCTGCTGCATTTGCAAAATTTTCCAGTCTGCTTGAATAGGATTAAAATAACAAAAGTAAATATTTCACAGAATGCAGTGTCTTATTTAAAAGACTTCTGTCCTACAGGTGTCGAAGTAACAGCTTCTCTAATTTCACCTTCATCATGGAATGTCTTCAGGCACTAACTGTGCAGTATCTTTGCTGCTGCCTCAACCACAGCCTTTGCTTCTGTGCTGTAGGTATCTTAAGAAAAGGCTGTGGTGAGCTGTAAATAATAGATGCAGTTGTTAAGTGGTAAGCTGAGAAGTATTTCTGAGTATTGAAAGCAAAGAGAGACTCAAACACATCATTTATCTTGGTTATTTTTATTTTCTTTTGTTGTTGTTGGAGGTTTTAGGTCTCATTTCATGACTCCACTGTACAAACTGTTTGAATCCCTCATGTGTGGTGTTTTGCAAAGCTTCACATGCAAAATGTTCTCAGAAAACATTTCTCAGTGACAAATGTAACTGAACTTTTCCTGGAAAAAAATTGAGTTCACAGATCACAGAATGGGTTGGGTTGGAAAGGACCTTGGAGATCATCTAACTCCAACCCCCCTGCCATGGGCAGGGGCACCTCCCACTAGCCCACATTGCTCAAAGACCTGTCCACCTGCAGGGAGGGGACATCCACAACCTCCCTGGGCAACCTGTTCCAGTGTCTCCCCACCCTCAGTGTCAAGAATTTCTGCCTGATCTCCAGTCTCAAGCTACCCTCTTCCTGCTCAAAGCCATTGCCCCTCGTCCTGTCACAGAATCACAGAATCAATAAGGTTGGAAAAGACCTCAAGGATCATCCAAGTCCAACCTGTCACCCAAGACCTCATGACCACTAAACCATGTCACCAAGTGCCACATCCAATCCCCTCTTGAACAACTCCAGGGATGGTGACTCCACCACCTCCCTGGACAGCACATCCCATGGCCAATTACTCTTTCTGCAAAGACCTTTCTCCTCACCTCCAGCCTAAACTTCCCCTGGTGCAGCTTGAGACTCTGTCCTCTTGTTCTGGTGCTGCTTGCTTGGGAGAAGAGCCCAACCCCCACCTGGCTACAACCTCCCTTCAGGTAGTTGTAGACAGCAATGAGGCCACCCCTGAGCCTCCTCTTCTCCAGGCTAAACAGTCCCAGCTCCCTCAGCCTCTCCTCGTCAAGCCCTTGTCAAAAGTCCCTCCCCAGCTCTCCTGTAGCACCCTTCAGGTACTGGAAAGTTGCTCTAAGGTGTGCTTGGAGCTTTCTCTTCTCCAGCTCCAACTCTCCTATTCTGTCCCCATAGGGGAGGTCCTCCAGCCCTCTGATCATTCTTGAGGCATCCTCAAAATAGGTTTTGGGTGCATACCTGTCTTCTCAGGCTGCTTACAGTGCGAAAGGAGAGTAAGAGAAGGGCAAGAGGAAGATTTGTGCCTGCAGTACTTGACAATGGGATACTGGAACAGCAGGTATGTGAGAGAAATGTTAGGGAAGTGAATGATGTCTCTGCAAACAGCTCACAAATGCCAGGTATTCCCAGGCTGACCAATTGCTCCTCTGCCCCCAGGCTCTATCCTCAAATACAAGCTGGGGAATGAGGGAACTAAATGGAGAAACTAAAGAAAGACTGACAATGTTGTGAGCCAAATAGAACAGCAGCAGCAGGGAGAAGAGAGAGGAACATTAGCTGTGATATGATTACTTCATCAGTGTGGATTTTTCATCCTGTGATTGATTGCCTTTACATATTACAAGCCTCCTGTAGTAAGAGTGGGAATAGAGATAAAGATTGGTATTGAACAGTCAGTTAAAGGAAATGTTTTATTTTCTTTCTTAATTTTCTTTGCTTTCTTCAACCCTGAAGAAAAGGGCTTGGGGGTGCTGGTGGATGAGAAGCTCAACAGGAGCTGTCAGCGTGCATTTGCAGCCCAGAAAGCCAACCAGAGCCTGGACTGCATCAAGAGAAGCATAGCCAGCAGGTCAAGGGAGGTGATTCTCCCTCTCTACTCCACTCTGCTGAGCCCACACCTGGAGTACTGCATCCAGATCTGGAGCCTCTATTACAGGAAGGATCTGGAGGTGTTGGAACATGTCCAGAGAAGGGCCATGAGGATGATCAGAGGGCTGGAGCTGCTCTCCTATGAGGACAGACTGAGAGAGTTGGGATTGTGCAGTCTGGAGAAGAGGAGGCTCTGAGAAGACCTTGTTGTGGCCTTCCAGTATCTGAAAGGGGCTACAAGAAAGCTGGGGAGGGACTTTTTAGTGAGTTGGGTAGGGATAGGACCAGGGGGAAATCTCAAAGTGGGTAGATTCAGACTGGATGTTAGGAAGAAGTTTTACAATATGAGGGTGGTGAGACACTGGAACAGGTTGCCCAGGGAGGTGGTGGAAGCCTCATCCCTGGAGGTTTTTGCAGCCAGGCTGGATGTGGCTGTGAGCAACCTGCTGTGGTGTGAGGTGTCCCTGCCAATGGCAGTGGGGTTGGAACTGGATGAACCTTAAGGTCCCTTCCAACCTTAACAATCTTACGATTGTATGATTCTATAATAGTAAAATTGTGTAGTCCTTGTTAGATTTTGGCTTGCTGTCCTAGGTTCAGCTAGGACAGGATTAATCTTTTTTTTTTATTTTTATTTTTTTTCACAAGAAGCTGGGAGGGACCACATCCAAGGCAGGCAGCTCAACCTGGCTGTGGGTATTTGATACCATACTGGCACCATGGTTGCTACATAAGGGGAGGGCTGGTTGAGGCAAATGTGTGCTTTCACAGAATCAGCCAGATTGGAAAAGACCTCAGAGATCATCAAGTCCAACCTAATCCCTAACACCTCCTGACAACTAAACCATGGCTCCAAGTGCCACAGCCAAGCTTTTTTTGAACATCTCCAGGAATAGTGACTCCACCACCTCCCTGGGCAGCACATTCCATGGCCAATTACTCTTTCTGGGAAGAACTTTCTCCTCACCTCCAGCTTAAACCTCCCCTGGTGCAGCTTGAGACTGTGTCCTCTCCTTCTGTTACTGGTTGCCTGGGAGAAGAGACCAACCCCTACCTGGCTACAGCCTCCCTTCAGGTAGCTGTAGATGTCAACAAGGTCTCCCCTGAGCCTCCTCTTCTCCAGGCTAAACACCCCCAGCTCCCTCAGCCTCTCCTCACAGGGCTGTGCTCCAGACCTCTCCCCAGCCTCATAGCCCTTCTCTGGACATGTGAGCAGGCACAAGTGGCTGCAGTGGGGCAGAATCAGGTGGACAGACCAGACCATGGTGGTCAGTGCTGTGGTCTCTATCACTCACTTTATATACTGTTTAATTTGTGCTATTTTTCTTCCTGATTGTTTTTATCTTTTTGTGCTGCTCTGTTAAATCCTCCTTATCTCAACCCATGGGGTTTTGCCTTTTTTTTCTGATTTTCCCTCCCATCCCACCAGGATGGAGCTTGGCTGCCAACTGGGTCTGAACCATGATTTCCCTAAAATGGATATTGAATGTGTTGGGTTTGGATGTGGTGATTTGGGGTAGTGGCACAGGGCCAAAAGGAGTGGCTCCTGTAAGAAGCTTCTAGGAGCTCTCCTGATTCCATGCCAGTCTGGCATCTGGCTGAGACAATGCCTCTGTGATAACACATTTGAAAGGCAAAATAAAAAATGCTGTTGGGGTTTTTTTTGCCTGTGGATCAGAGGTTTGGGATGTGAGAGAAACAACTCTGCAGACACCAAGGTCAGTGAAGAAAGAGGTGGGGAGGTGCTCCACGTGCACTGGTGTTAGCCAGGCTGTCCTTCTGGAGCTTGGCAGCCCGTGGAGGTTGGCATTGGAGCAGACACCCAGCTGCAGGCCATGGAGCACCCAGTGATGGAGCAGGTGGATGTCCCCAAAGGGTGGTTGAGGTCTCTTCCCTGGAGACATTCAAGGTGAGATTCGAGGAGGCCCTGGGCAGCCTGGTCCAGTTGGGGATGTCCATGCTGACTGCAGAGAGGTTGGACTGGATGACCTTTGGAGGTCCCTTCCAACCTGGGCCATTCTAACATTCTATGATTTTATGATGCTGTGACCCCATAGGGAGCCTGCACTGGACTAATAGAAAGGACTCTGGGACACTGGACCCATGGAAAAGACACATGCTGGAGCAGTTCATAACAAGCTGCAGTCTCATGGGAAGAACTTCCTTTGGAGAAGTTTATGAAGAGCTGCAGCTGATGGGAGAGACTCCATCCTGGAGTAAGGAAAGAGATTGAAGAGTCCTCCCTCTGAGGAGGAAGGAGTGGCAGAGATGTGTGAAAAACTGACCTGAACCTCAGTTCCCTGTCCCCCTGCACCTTTGGTTGGGAGGAGGTTGAGAAATAGGGAACAGATGTAAAGCCAGGAGAAGGGAGGGGTGGGAGAAAGCTGTTTTTAAGCTTGTGTCTTATTTCTCATTAGTCTGCTATGATTTGATTGGTAAATTGGTGATGGTATCATTTCATTTTTTATTTTTTCCCCCCAACCTGTGTCTGTCTCTTGTCTGTGAGCATCACTTGTGAGTGAGCCTTCCCTAGCCTCATTTCAACCAATGAGTCTTTGGTTTTATTTTCTCCTCCCCATCTGACTGAGGACAGTTGGAAGTGAAGAATGTGGCTGTGTACTCTTTAGTTGCCACCCAGGTGGGCCTTAACCACACCAGCACTAGAATCATAGAATCATAATATGCTCTGTGTTGGAAGGGACTTGCAAAGGTCATCCAGTCCAACCCCCTCTGCACTCAGCAGGGACATCCTCAACTAGATCAGGTTGCCCAGAGCCCTGTCCAGCCTCACCTTGAATATCTCCAGGGATGGGGCCTCAACCACCTCCCTGGGCAACCTATTCCATTGCTCCCTTACCCTCATGGTAGAGAACTCATTCATAAAACCCAATCTAAATCTGCTCTTCTCTAGTTGGAAGCCATTGCTCCTTGTCCTGTCACTGCAGGCCTTTGTAAAGAGTCTCTCTCCATCCTTCTTGTAGTCCCCTTCAGGTACTGGAAGGTCATTAACAGGTCTCCCTGGAGCCATCAATAATCCATGCAACCAAGATGTTTTGTTGCTGGTTAAGAAAAGTGACACAAAACATCAGGAAGTGGAGAAAGTGTCTGCAGGAGTGTGAGAATCATTTGTTGTCTGATGGTTTGCATCCTCCTTCCAGCTCCACAAGATACTGGGTAGAACAAATAAATGTTAATGTCTTTTTGCAGAATTAATATTTCCCACTAACATATAACACAATAAATCTCTGAAAAGGTCTTTTATCTGATCTGTCACATTTTCTTCTTTTAATGTATAACCTTGCCAGAGGAGGAGAGATGAAACACAGCCCTGTGAAAAAGATGCTGTTCATATTACTCATGCAAAGCAGCAATGCTAATGTTGCTGGCATGGTCCTTAAATCAGAGCATCATTCTGTTCCTAAGAGCATATTTTCAAGCTGAAATTAAGTCCTTGCCAAGATGAGTAATAATTACTCCTGATACACTGGGAGGAAATCAGGGTTCAAAATCAAGAACTGAAATGGGGACCAGAGTCTGTTGTTAGTGTTGTGCTGGGTGCAGCAGAGTTCTTCACAGGAGTAAGAAAGCCATGATGTGAGAGCCCAGGTAGGAGAGAATGCAAAGGGTAGCCCTGTGTGCTGTGAGGGAGAGATTTAGTCTGGCAGGCTTTGATTTCCATGGTTACAGAAGCAATGCCGCAGTCTGTGGCCTTGCAGGTGTCCCCTGGCAGATGTGCAAAGAGGCAGTGGCAGAGTCTCAAAGGAATTCCCTCTGCCTGATGGAGAGTTGTGTTCAATTTGTAAAGGTGGTTCTACCAAGCCCTGTGAGGAGAGGCTGAGGGAGCTGGGGGTGTTTAGTCTGGAGAAGAGGAGGCTCAGGGGAGACCTCATTGCTCTCTGCAACTACCTGAAGGGAGGTTGTAGCCAGGTAGGGGTTGGTCTCTTCTGCCAGACAACCAGCAGCAGAACAAGAGGACACAGTCTCAAGCTGTGCAGGGGGAAGTTTAGGCTTGATCATAGAAAGAAGTTCTTCCCAGAAAGAGAGCTTGCCCTTTGGAATGTGCTGCCCAGGGAGGTGGTGGGGTCAATGTCCCTGGAGGTGTTTAAGAAAAGCCTGGCTGAGGCACTTAGTGCCATGATCTAGTTTCTTAGTTAGGGTTGGGTGATTGGTTGGACTTGATGATCTTGGAGGTCTCTTCCAGCCTGGCTGATTTTGTGTTTCTGTGATCCTGGCTGGCTTCTTGAGCCCTTGTATGAGCACAGTGCCTGGCTGCACTGCTTGTGCTGCTTCCTCTCACTTCAGCTTTTGCACCTTCATTTCCTGCTCTTAACACCAGCAGTTCTCAAAACCAGATGGCCCCAGGTGATCCTAAGCAATCCTTTTAGTTGGCAGGAGACAGCTGTAGTTTCTTTGCTTGGGATGTTTGCTCCTGCAAAACCCTTGGCAAAACTCAGTTAGGAGATCTGTCTTAGAATCATAGAATCAACCAAGCAGGTTGGAAGAGACCTCCAAAATCATCCAGATCTCTTCTGATGCTTTTACCTTCAAAAGGGACCTGGCTGCAGTCTGTCATCATAACAGGCTCTGACAGCAGGTTTACCCAGACAGTTCTGATTACCAGTTCCTTGTGCTGCCTTTCTGTCCTTGGCTTATCAGGGTTGCAGACTTTGCTTCTTGCAGGCTCTGTGTTGCCCAGAACTCAAGGACTGGGTGGTTCTTCAGAACAGTTCCAGCATGTCCTGAGCCTCCCTTAATTGCTGATCTCACCTGTTAATTTTCAGACAGGGTTATGGTGAGTTACCTTTGCTAAGGAAAGTTAAACAAATATGAGAAGGTTATTTCTATAAAGTGACACCAGGAGAAATGGAAAAAGGCCAGCATGCAGCAGAGCTGCAATCAAAGCTAAATTATCCCTTTGCTTCAGTTGCATCAGTTAGGTTGGACAGAGGAACAAAAAAAAAAAAAAAAAAAAAACAACACAAAAAAACCCCCACTATAGCTAAAAAACACATTGAGAAATTAAGGTAAAACTTAGTGCAATTCCTGTCCTTAAACGTAAAAAGTGTAAGCTATTCCCCAGAAAGATAAACCAATGACAAATGAAACCAGGTATCCAATGAAGAACTCAAATCTCAGAGTCATACAAGCCAAGGAGAGCACTCCCAGACTGCAGAAGGAAAAAAAATCAGGTGTTTTTCTTAAAGGAATAAGATATTTTATGTGTATCTTTAGCAGCACACAGGACTTGAGAGTGCTGTGTGAAAGAAAAAGTAATGCACTGGCTGTAAGTGAGCTGAAAACAGGTTGGACTTTGATGATCCTTGAGGTCTGTTACAACCTTATTGATTCTGTGACTCTGTGAAAAGTAGCATAAGTTTAACTAAACAGATCCTGATGTAGCCTGAGCTAGTACTGGTGATAGATGTTCCAGATGAAGGCTGAATACCTAATTTCTGGGGGTCACTGTGAAGTGTCTTAGGGCCTCACAGTCAGAGATAAGGCATTTGGGAGTTGGTAGAAACAGCTCTTGAAGCAAGCAGAGAAATACTTGGAGAGAATCCAAGGGAGAGCCATGAGGATGATTTGGGGACTTGAGCATCTCCCCTATGGAGAGAGACTGAGAGCCCTGGGGGTGTTTAGTCTGGAGAAGAGAAGGCTGAGAGGGATCTGATCAATGTCTATCAANACCTGATGATCTCTTGAGGTCCCTTCCAACCTCTGATGTACTGTGAGATTCTGATACTGTGATACTTAATTAGACTAATGACTCTAGTTACAAGGATGCTGCCTGCAGGATGCCTGGTTCCATCTGAGCTGGTCTGGAAATTTTATTTTGGGGAGTAATTTCAACCCACCACACCTTGGGGCTCTCTCTAGCCAGTGGAGGACTTTCTTTGTGGTTACACCAATTAACTCTTGATTCCCCTTAACCTACCACAACAACTTTCAGCAAATCAGCACTCTAGTGGAGGTATCTGGGTTCAGTAAATCTCACTGCAGTGAGTACTGGCGTCTGGGGATTTTTCCCTTCTGACCTTCCTACTTTTCTCTACAATTTTAAACTACTTTTGAAAAGCCATCTTTCTTCTTCAGATATTCTCATAATTTGGAGTAAACGAGCACAGATTCAGAGTGGCTGGCCCCTGAGTATATACACAGGGCTCAGGGCAACCTGATCTAGTTGAGGATGCCCCTGTTTACTGCAGAGGGGGTTGGGCTGGATGACCTTCAGAGGTCCTTCCAGTCCAGACCATTCTATCATTCTATGATTCTATCATTTTATCATTCTATGATTCTATCATCCTATCATTCTGTGATGTAAATAATTATACTTTAATATCAACCTAGAAGATAAATGTTAAAGATCTTGTTCTCAAAAGTTTCATTCTGTATACAGTGTAAAAACTTTTGGGTCTCATATTGATTCCAGGCTGCACAAGTCTCTTTTTGTCATGAGTTGATGCCTCTGCTTCACAATGGTCCTTCTGATTGCGTTACAGGGGTATTTTTTTTTATATTCCAGTTGTACCTGCCAGGAAGAATGTTTTAAAATCATGTCACTTTTTATTTTCAGAAATGCCAAACTTCCTTAGGAGCAGAGAGGAAGTTGGCTGCAGTCATATAAAGTACAAAAGGGAGCTAAGACTGAAACCAAGAAGAAGAGTTTTTAATTGTGCTTCTTTTGGAAATCCTGCCATAAGGCACTGGAGTGCACCTGATTAGCCTACAGAGGAGAAGACTCTGGGGGTACCTTAGAGCTTCCTTGGAATACCTGAAGGGATCCCAAGGGAAGGCTGGAAAAGGACTTTTTGTAAGGGTGTCTCGAGAAAAGACAAGGAGGAATGGTTTTAAGCTGAGGGAGAGTAGGGTTAGACTGGATCTTAGGAAAAAGTTTTCCAGGGATAGGACCCTGAAATAGGTTGCTCAGGGAGGTTAGAGATGCCTCCTCCTTGGGGGTGTTCAAGGCCAGGTTGGATGAAGCCTCAAGCAACCAAGGTTATCTGAGAGACTTCCCTGCCCATGGTGGGGAGGTTGGAGCAGATGATCTCTGAGGTCCCTTCCAACCTGAGCCATTCTGTGATTCTGAAATTGTCTCATGTCACAAGGTCAGAGAATGCTGTAATTCTGCTTCTCAGAATGGGAGGACAGACACTGCCAGCTGATGGAAATTTGTGAGTCTGAGGTTTTGGAGGCCAGTGTTGAAGTTGTTGTTTTATCCTGGCATTAGAAACTGGAAACCTAACAAATAATTGTTTCACACCTGCATGGTTTGGGGCTCTTTTCCTTGTTACACCAGGCAGAAACAGGGCTGAATCTCTGGGTCCTGCAGTGGACAACACATTCTGATCCAGGAGGCATGCTAGGTAAACACTGCTTCAGCCTATTATTTTTTTTTCTCCTGGTTTGGAGCAGTGATTGCTTTCTTCTACTGCAGGCCCACTCAGGGCAGTTAGTTCTGCAGGCTGCTGTGGAGTAATTGGTGAGCACTAAATAAAATCCCAGGTTGTGAATGTACTTCAGTGCACAGCATGAGGAAGAGTGCAGCAGTGAACACAGCGAGCCTGCAAGAACAGGCCACCAAATGGAAAGCCCTGCATGATTTCCCAGCATGTACGCCTGCCAGGGACCTGCTGTAGGACTGCTGATGACACACAGAAAAGTGAAATCAGGTTAGAAAGAAAGAGCTCTGAGATGGGAGTTTGCTCAGACAGGAGGAAAAGCCTGCTGGTTTTCTAGAATGTTCTGACTCAGTTGTTAAGAGTGAAAATGCAGATATTAAGACCATTGTGATTCCCCTAACTGCCCATCTCAGTGGAAGCAGCAAAACAATGTGACTGCAGTTCTTAAACCAGATTTCAGGCATGGGGCAGGATGACAAGGGTTTCTTGGGAAAGGCATGCTGACAGCTGCCAAAAGAGAGATCTCTGCCCTGCTGAGACCACAGCTGCAATCCTGTGTCCAGTTTGGGGCTCCCCACTTCAAGGGAGACAGAGACCTGCTGGAGAGAATCCAAGGGAGAGCCATGAGGAGGATTTGGGGACTTGAGCATCTCCCCTCTGAAGAGAGACTGAGAGCCCTGGGGCTGTTTAGTCTGGAGAAGAGAAGGCTGAGAGGGATCTGATCAATGTCTATCAATATGTGAGGGGTGGGTGTCAAGGGGAGGGGGCCAGGCTCTTTTGGGTGGTGCACAGTAATAAAACAAGAAACAACAGGTTCAAGCTTCAACATAGAAGGTTGCACCTCAACATGAGGAGAAACTTCTTTAGAGTGATGGTGACAGAGCCCTGGAGCAGGCTGTCCAGGGGGGTTGTGGAGTCTCCTTCTCTGGAGCCTTTCCAACCCCACCTGGATGCATTCCTGTGCAGACTACCCTAAGTGCTGCTGCTCTGGCAGGGGGGTTGGACCTGATGATCTCTTGAGGTCCCTTCCAGCCTCTAATGTTTTGTGATACTGTGATTCTGTAATGGGCAAGAAAGATAATTAAACCTCTTTTAGAAACAGAGGCTTTATGTTTCCCTATCACTGAGGTCCCTTCCAACCTCTAATATTTTGTGATACTGTGATTCTGTGATGGGCAAGAAAGATAATTAAACCTCTTTTAGAAACAGAAACTTTATATTTCCCTGTCACTGAAGTCTCTTCCAATCTCTAACGTTCTGTGATTCTCTGATTGCTGCTGGTTCCACTGACGTCAATAGTGCTATTAAAATCAATCTAACTGGTGGGGTGAGGAGGGCAATCAAGACTGAGCCCCACACCTCTGCTTTGTAAACACCACCAGCCCCAAAACTGATGCAATGCTGACCAGCCAACCACACGTTAAAGCCTCAGCAGGCTGTGATGTCTCCCCTTTAAAATGTGAAACAAATGGTTCAGATGAAATGAGAGGAATGGGAGAAAAAAAAATCAATAACCCAGCAAACTGTAAATGTTGTGGAAAGAACTTATTTATGTTTCCTTGGTTGTGTAATTTATAGTTAGTGCTGCTGTACAAACAGAACAGCTTCCTGTGAGGGAAGGAAAGTCAATGTAGAGAGTGTGGTGAACAGCTGGTTTTCCAAGGAGTTATTTCTTTTATCAAACATTAGATCTCCTCCTTTTTTAATTTATATGTACATAGCACTGTGCAAAGGTTGGTCAGCAAGTGCTTGGAGGGGCGGCTAGTTACTTATTTTCATGTTTCCTTCGTCATCTATGAGTTGCTTTTTCATTACTACCATTTTGTGGAGAATAGTATCACAGTCTCACAGTGTATCAGAGGTTGGAAGGGACCTCAAGAGATCATCAGGTCCAACCCCCCTGCCACAGCAGCATCACTTAGGGTAGTCTGCACAGGAATGCATCCAGGTGGGGTTGGAAAGGCTCCAGAGAAGGAGACTCCACAACCCCCCTGGGCAGCCTGTTTCAGGGCTCTGTCACCCTCACTCTAAAGAAGTTTCTCCTCATGTTGAGCTGAAATCTTCTCTGTTCAAGTTTGAACCCTTTGTTCCTTGGCTTATCACTGTCAACCACCCAAAAGAGCCTGGCCCCCTCCCCTTGACACCCACCCCTCACATATTGACAGACATTGATCAGATCCCTCTCAGGCTTCTCTTCTCCAGACTAAACAGCCCCAGGGCTCTCAGTTTCTCTTCACAGGGGAGATGCTCAAGTCCCCAAATCCTCCTCATGGCTCTCTCTTGCATTCTCTCCAGCAGATCTCTGTCTCTCTTGAAGTGGGGAGCCCCAAACTGGACACAGGATTGCAGCTTTGGTCTCAGCAGGGCAGAGTAGAGAGGTAGAAGAACTTCCCCAGCCCTGCTGAACACAGCTTTCTTGATCCATCCCAGGATCCCATTGGCTCTCTTGCCCACAAGAGCAAATTGTTGTTCCATGCAGAACTTGCTACCCACCAGCACTCCAAGGTCTTTCTGTGTGGAGCTGCTTTCCAGCAGGGCAGCCTCTAACCTCTCCTGGTGCTGTTGTTATTTCTCCCCAGATGCAGGACCCTGCACTTGTCCTTATTAAACTTCCTGAGGTTTGCCTGCAGCCAGCTCTTAGCCTGTCCAGGTCTCATTGGATGACTGCTCAGCCTTTCCTCATAGGGCAGTGCTCCAAGCCCTCAGCCATCCTGGTAGCCCTCAGTAGGACTTTCTCCAGCAGATCCCTGTCCAATAGAGGGCTACAAGGCTGATGTAGGGACTGGAGCACTGCCTCATGAGGGAAAGGCTGAGAGCCCTGGGGCTGTTTAGTCTTTTGGAGAGAAAACTGAGAGGGGATCTGATCAATGTCTATCAATATCTGAGGGCTGGGTGTCAAGAGGGAAGGAACAGCCTCTTTTTAGTTGTACCTTGTGATAGGACAAGGGGTGATGAATATATACTCCAGCACAGGAGGTTCCACCTCAACATGAGGAGGAACTTCTTCACTGAGAGGATCCCAGAGCACTGGAAGAGGCTCCCCACAGAGGTTGTGGAGTTTCCTTCTCTGGAGATTTTCAAGACCCATCTGGATGTGTTCCTGTTCAACCTGTGTTTTGTTTTATGGTCCTGCTCTGGCAGGGGGGGTTGGACTCGGTGATCTCTGGAGGTCACTTCAAACCCCTGACATCCTGTGTGATCCTGTGTCTCTTCTCATCCATAGTTTTCTCTTTTCATTCATATTCAAGAGAATTGCTGTGCCCATCAATATATACACTCAGAAAGAAGTGAAGAGGAAGGAAATGGTTTGGTTGCGGGAAGTTGGGATTGGATGAAAAACAAATCCAACACTCAGTTTCCTCATTTGAAAATTGAGTTGTAATGGTCCAGATCTCTCCTAGCTTCCTTCTGACTGGTAGGAGCTTCCTTCAAGCAGGAGGAAATATCTGAGTTTGAAAACAGGTTCCTAGGAAGTCTTTGGGAGCCTGCATGCAAGAGCCGTGCAAAACAATTCATGTGCATGGACTGAAGCAGAAAAGCTGTTGGGGAGAAGATAAGTGGTCATGCCAGACCTGCTTCCTGAACTGTGGTTAGCAGTGAGGATGCTGGAGAAAGAGGGCATGGGGATCTGTAGGAAAAAACTGTCTGTGGTACTAAGGCAGAGTCAGTGGGATTGTCACAGGGAGAACGTGCCCCGGGCTGGCAGCAGCTCATCCTGGCTTGCTTGTTTCTGATCACACAGCAAATTGGTTCAGCCACAACTACAGCACAGGCCTTTGCAGTCTCCAGATCTCTTGAGAGTTTTGTGGGAGGCTCTGGTGAAAGCTGGAAGAATCAACAATCTTAAAAGGTCTTTTCCAACTGGAACAAGTCTATGATTCTATGGTCATAAGCTGCTAAGGCAAGATTGAGTAGTCAGTGAGTCTGCAGTGGAACTCTACATTTGTGTTCTGAACCTGTTAGTGGAGTGTTAGGAATAAGGTAACTGGGTGAAAAATGTAATGATGTCAAAATGGAGTGCCAGAGTAAGCTCATTAACTAGTCACAGCAGAGGTTTTATTCTTACCAGCAGCAGGGAGGGGAATTCTTCTAAGTCTAAAGAATCTGCATAGTATCAGAAGGAGGAACTTCTGAAGCAAATTAAGCTCACTTCACCAAACACAAAGCAGCAGATCAGAGTCTTCTCATATTCATTCAGTTTGATAGCTGATTTTTTTTTTTTTGTTTTGTTTTCTCCATGTTTTAATTCCATCGGATGGGCATAAAGGATTGCTTAAGGACAGGCAGAAAGAGAGAGATCCTCATTTGGTAAGCTGAATGAAATCACTGAAGTCATGTCTCCAGACACTGTCTGAGGGGCTGACCCAAAGGATCCTCCATCTGAAGTGGCAAAAGACACTGGCTATAAATCCTGTGGTGTTTTCTTCTCATCTCTGAGTGAAGTAGTATGCAGTTGCCTCTGATGTAAGTATTCAACATTGTATTAAAAATCTGTGTTTTGATAGTCTGCTTTTCAAATGATGAGCAGACAACTTGGATGCATAGACAGTGGGGAAACTGAAATTAAAAAAAGAAAAAAAAAGGAAAAAAAAGGGATAAAACTATAAGGAAAGAGCACATATTTGTAAATAATGAGCATACAATTCTGTACTGCCTGTTTTTCCTGAAGAAGAGAGAGCAAGACCTGGGCAGACTGAGAACTGGGCAGAGAGGAACCTACTGAGGTTCAACAAGGAGAAGAGCAGAGTTCTGCATGTAGGAAGGAAGAACAAACTGCAGCAGTAGAGGTTAGGAGGGGATCTGCTGGAGAGCAGCCCTGTGGAGGAAGACCTGGGAGTGCTGGTGGACAGCAAGTTCTGCATGGGACAGCAATGTGCCCTGCTGGCCAAGAAGGCCAATGGGGTCCTGGGGGGGCATTCAGAGGAGTGTGTCCAGCAGGTTCTCCTGCCCCTCTACCCTGGTGAGGCCCCATCTGGAATATTTCATCTAGTTCTGGGCTTCCCAGTTCAAGAGGGACAGGTATCTGCTGGAGAGAGTCTAAGGGAGGCCTCCAAGGATGCTGAAGGGACTGAAGCACTGCCTGGGGAGGAGAGGCTGAGAGCCCTGGGGCAGTTTACCCTGGAGAAGAGAAGACTGAGAGGGGATTTAATAAATGTTTATAAATATCTGAGGGCTGGGGGTCAAGAGGGAGGGGTCAGGCTCTGCTCAGTTGCACCCTGGGATAGGACAAGGGGCAATGGATATAAACTCCAGCACAGGAGGTTCCACCTCAACATGAGGAGGAACTTCTTCACTGTGAAGGTCACAGAGCACTGAAACAGGCTGCCCCAGAGAGGTTGTGGAGTCTCCTTCTCTGAAGCCTTTCCAGCCCAATCTGGATGTGTTCCTGTGTGATCTGTGCTGGATTCTCTGGTCCTGCTTTGGCAGGGGGATTGGACTCAATGATCCCTGGAGGTCCCTTCCAATCCCTAGCACCCTGTGATCCTCTGAGCCTGTGAAGAGGCAAACATAACTGAAGTGAAAAGAGGAACTCCTTTTACAAAGCAGTAGTGCCAGAAGTGCCTGGATTAGTGGGAAAAGGATGAGTGACTTCACAAATAAGAAGCTTCACTTTTGTAGATGTGTTAAGCTGGAAAGTAATTGGAATCTATGGGGTGTAGATAACTAAGAACATTTTACAGCTGAATCTTGACCCTAGAGAGTGGGAATTTTGCCATAGTGTAATTGGGGCTGACACTTTATGCAGTGCTTCATCACTACCAGCTCAGGGTCTGATCCACAAGTGACTGCACCACTTGGAATTTTTCCACTGCTTTCACCAATCTTTGGATCAGACCCATGCTGCAGAGGCATCACTCTCCTGTTTGAGGGACAGTTTCACACACAGTTGTCAGAGCCACCAGAAGAGCCTTAGGCAAGCCTGAGAAAGAACCTCTAGTTCAGGATAGAGGCCATTAGACACCAGCAGGACAAGGGCTTTAAAAACCACCACTATGAGTTTGCTTGCTCTTGAAGTGTATTTAATTGTATCCCTTTAGTGGCAGCTTGGCCAAAACAAGCAAAACCTTTCTCTGTGCATTTATCCAGCTCAAGAACTTTTGCATCAGATGGATCTCACATAAATCCTATTAGGCTGAATGTGGAGTATTCCTACTTTCATATAGGGAGCATGTGTTATCTGTGTGCAAGCAACTGTTTGTTAAGGGTCACTGAGCTGGGCTCAGCTATTTGTTTAAACCTGCTGAACATGAACTATCAAAACAATCCCTTCACCTCTGAGAGGCTTTTCACTTGTGAACAGCTGTGTAGAGCTCAGACACTTGGTGGGAGGAGGGCAAGGTTTTCATTAACTCTGAAGGCAGAGGCTGGGTGCTCAATCTGACTAAACAAAGAGTGTGGTTAGTAAATCTCAGACTTAAAATGTTGGTTTATCATGAAAAAAAATAAAAATAATTACTTCCTCTGTCAGTCTGATTGCTGGATTTAGCAATTTAGTTCTTTTTTAGGCCTAGAAAGTAAATGCTGCTACTAGCCAAGGAAAAGTAAGGTAACACCTATTAGAGAATGATAGAATCATTAAGGTTGGAAAAGACCTCTAAGATCAAGTCCAACTCTCCACTCATTGTCACTCTCCTGCATTTTTTCCTGCTGTGACTTCAAATAGATGCCAAAAAAACCTGCTTGGTTTTATGCATCAAAGTGACTTCTAAAAATTCATTAACTCTTGTTCTTTCCAATGGAGCTATCAGTGCAGTCACCTTGCAATGTTCATCAGCATCCAAAATACAACCCTGCTAGTGTCCTCTAAACAGATTATTGCACAGAAACAACACCCCAACACATCTTCTAGTTGCTGTTGAGGAAACAATTAATTTAGTTCCATTCCTGGTGTCTCCCAATACCCATCTCCCTGTAATTGTAGAGCATTATCACTGCTCACTATTCTAGCTATACTTGCAAAGAGAATTGAAACATCATTTGAGTTTCCTCTGAGGATGGATTAACAAGATCTGCTGTGACATGACTTGATTAATTAATGAGGCTAGAGTATTCTTTGGTCCTTACGTGCTGTTCTTGAACTTCTTAGATGGGAAAATTCCAACCTTCAATATTTTAGAAGCCAACTGGGTAAAGCAAAACTCCTGCATGACCTTCACTAATAATAAAAAAACCTGAAAATCCATTATAGAATGTACCTGAGTGGTTGTACATATTCAAGGTGATTTAATATTTTTTTCTTTTCATAGCTGAAGAATGGAAGTGCACGTGGTGAGAGCACAGGGTACAGAAAAACACCTTCCAGACTGTTTAAAATATAATCAGATGCCTCTCTGCTTTTCTTTCAGCAGCCTTCTGCAAAGAGAAATAGCACTTCTGAGTGCTGCTTTGCAAAAAGTCATCTCACCCTGTGTAACACATCCCTGAGGACACAGAGGATGGACTCAAAGGGCAAATACAACACAGCTAACATATCCCATCCATTGAGCCTGGTCTAGAAACTTCTTGTCCATGTTGGGGACCCATCCCTGGAGATAGACAAGGTGAGGCTCAACAGGGCTCTGGGCAGCCTGGTCTAGTTGAGGATGTCCCTGCTGACTGCAGTGGGAGGGTTTGGACTAGATGATCTTTGGAGGTCCCTTCCAGACCATTCTATGATTCTACAGTTGAGTACCGGGCTGTATAAGGAAGTGTGGAGAGCCATGGCAGTGATATGCAGATGAGATACACATTTTAATCCTAGAGTCATAGAATGGTTTGGGTTGGAAGGGACCTTAAAATCACAGAATCACAGAATCAATAAAGTTGGAAAAGACCTCAAGGATCACCCAAGTCCAACCTGTCACCCAAGACCTCATGACCACTAAACCATGTCACCAAGTGCCATGCCCAATCCCCTCTTGAACACCTCCAGGGATGGTGACTCCACCACCTCCCTGGGCAGCACATTCCAATGGCTAACAACTCTCTCTGTGAAGAACTTTCTCCTCACCTTGAGCCTAAACCTCCCCTGGTGCAGCTTGAGACTAGTTCCAGTCCCCCCACCATGGGAAGAGACACTTTCCACTAGCCCAGGTGGCTCAAGGCCTCATCCAACCTGGCCTTGAACACCTCCAGGGAGGGAGCATTCACAGCCTCCCTGGGATAACCTGTTCCAGTGTCTCCCCACCCTCACTGGAAAGAATTTCTTTCTAGTACCCAGCCTAAATCCTCCTCCACTTTAACTCCATCCCCTCTCATCCTATCACTGCAAACCCTTATAAAACATCCCTCCCCAGCTTTCTTGCAGGCCAGTTTTAGGTACTGGGAGGGTGCTCTAAGGTCTCCCCAGAACCTTCTCCTCTCCAGGCTGAACAGTCCCATCTCTCCCAGCCTGGCCCCACAGGGGAGGTTCTCCAGCCCTCTGATCATGGCACTCCTCTGGACCCACTCCAACAATTCAATGTCCTTCTTGTGCTGGGGGCATCAGAACTGGACAAAGTATTCCAGGTGGGGTCTCATGAGAGGAGAGTAGAGGGGGAGAGTCATCTCCCTTGTCCTGCTGTTCAGCTGAGATGTCTACCTGCCTCACCAAGAGATTGTGATTAGCCTAAGACAGCCCAGTTCCTTCCATTTTACAGATGACATGCTGACACTACAGATGTTCATATTCATGCACCAAAATAGCTTCCTCTTAAAAAAAAAAAAAAAAACAAAAACCAAAACAAAGCCAAAAAACCACCACCCTGAACTCTGAGTCTCTAAGGAGAAGAATTGTTCTTTTTTTCCTCACCTACACCAGAGAACATTTTGAAGATAAATGATGGTCAAAGCACTTTAAGCACTGACCTGTTGAGTGGAAAAGAGATGGAAGGACTCTTCCTATTCCCTGGCTATATTCTGAGTACAGTTGGCTGCATTCAATATGTTCTGTCAAAGACTCCCAGATCAGACAATTTGGCAACAATATGCAGGAGAATTCCTTGCTTGCAATGCTGGACAAGACAGAGGCAACTATCAGGTAGCAAGGTGCTCTGAACTACCAAATGTCTGCATAATTGTAGCATTTAGTCTATAAAGAATCATAGAATGGTCTGGGTTGGAAGAGAACTCCAAGGGTCATCCAGTCCAACCCCCTCTGCAGTCAGCAGGGACATCCTCAACTAGATCAGGCCACCCAGAGTCCTGTTGAGCCTCACCTTGAATATCTCCAGGGATGGAGCCCCAACCACGTCCCTGGGCAAGTGTTCCAGTGTTCCACTGCCCCTATGGTAAAGAACTTGCTCCTAACAACCAATCTCAATCTGCTCTTCTCTAGTTTGAAACCATTGTGCCTCCTATCACTGCAACCAGTGTAACCAGTCTCTCTCCACCCTTCTTGTAGTCCCCTTCAGGTACTGGAAGACCACTCTCAGGTCTCCCTGCAGCCTTCTCTTCTCCAGGCTGAACACCCCCAGCTCACTCAGACTGCCCTTATAGCAGAGGTGCTCCAATCCCTGATGATTTTTGTGGCCCTCCTCCAAACCAGCTCCATCAGGTCCATATCCTTCCTGGACTGAGTGTTATTGATTGGTTTGCCTCCTATGGACTGTATTGGCTGTTATTGACTGTATTGGT
>VXBD01006594.1:0-14814 GCA_013399975.1 Indicator maculatus
GACATCTGTGCTGCCATAAAGCAGACTAAGCGCATGAAGCCGCTATGGTATGGGGGGAGATGGTCAAAATACAGAGAGGCCTGGCAGATCGACTACATCACCCTTCCTCATCTCACAGTGGCAAGCAGCATGTACTGACCATGGGAGAGGCAAGTACAGAATGGCTGGAAACCTACCCAGTACCTCATGCCACTGCCCGAAACACCATTCTGGGCCTGGAGAGGCACGTCCTGTGGAGACATGGCACCCCAGAGAGGATTGAATTGGACAACAGAACCCATTTCAAGAACCATCTCACAAGGGACTGGGCAAAGGAACATGAGATTGAATGGATTTACCATACCCCATACCATGCACCAGCTGCGGGGAAGGTGGAATGCTACAATGGCTTGTTGAAGACCACCCTAAAAGCCACGGGGGGTGGAACCTTTAGGAACTGGGAAAAACACCTAGCTCAGGCCACTTGGTTAGTGAATAGCAGAGGGTCTGTGAACTGAGATGGTCCTTCCCAGTCCAACCTGCTGCAAACAGTGGATGGAGATGGAGTTCCTGTAATCTATCAGAAAAACCTACTGGAAAAATCAGTATGGGTTTTCCCTACTGCTGGTGGGGGAAAACCAACCCCCACCATGAGGTGTGGTCTCTGCTGAGGGGCCTGGTCATGCTAGAGACTGGGGATATTCAATGTATGCCTCAATGAAACATGACTTTGGCTGAAAAGGTATAGCCTCAGAAGGTAACACCAATTAATGTAATATAGTCACTGTATAATAGTTATAAGTTGTTAAAAGTTTTCTTTCCTAGTTTGATGGCATCCAGGATCCAACACGAACCCACCGCACACAGGCATCAGCCCAGAGGACTTCTGCATCATCTCACCTACACCTGTTCCTCCTTTCCCACAGCAAAAGACTGTTCCTGTTTCCCCTACAGCAATAGACTGTTCCTGATCCCCCTTCAGAGACAAAGACTGTTTCCTGGGGTTTTTTTTCTTGTTCTTCTCTACATTCCTGCCCAGCTCAAACACCACCTGCATCAACTGAGAGAGACTGCCCTGAGAGAGAGAGAGCCACAATAAAGAGGGACTCTCACCAAGAACTCTAATACTCACCATTATTCATGACTGAATAAAGAGACTGTGACAGGAAAGTGGAAATGGAATAGAGGGGTGGACTGTGTTGGGTTACACCCATCCTGGATGGGGCTGAATGAACCCAGCCCCCAAGGTGGACAAAAGAAACTTAATCCAGGTGGGACTTGGTTCCTTCCCTGCCAGGAGGAGGTGTCCCCTGGCTCAAAGGTGATCTATTCCACTCTCCCTTCCTGTCTAGCAAGCCTATAAAAGGGCAGACATCTCGCTGCTTGCTCTCTTTCCTGCCTTGTCTGCTCGAAAGAACATCGCTGCTGCCGCTGCCTCCTGCACTGACCACATGGCCAGGGCCTACTTCTTCCAACTGAATCCACTCACATCCAGGGGAATACAAGGCCATCCAGGCTTGGTTTTGTATATTTTCCCATTTACCCTCACTCCTTACCTTTGTGAACCCTCCTTTTTTCGCTTTGTGGTTAGAAGCTCCTTTGGACTAGTTCAAATTCTCCATTGAAGAAGGAGGATGGTTCATTACCCAAAAGTATCTTAGTTATTCACAGAAAGTATCTTAGTTATTCATAGACTCTCTGTTGTCCCTTTTGATCTGTGTGTAAGGCCATTTTTTTTTCTCGTTTTGGATGCATACACTTTAATTTTTATGTAGTTTTTTTCAGGATCGCTCAACCTCCTTCTGCACAATCTTTTGACTTTTTTTTTCTCTCAGTTCATGGAATTTGTGTCTTGGTTCATTCTGATATTCTGTAAAACTTGACTGTAGTGCTTACAGAGTTAGGTGTCTGAGTATTTTATGGACAACTACTACAGCTGTAGGAATTCATGTCAAAAAAAAAAAAGAGAAAGAGAAAGAAAGAAAGAGAATGAAACAAAGAAAGAGAAAGATAAAAAGAAAGAAAAAAAAGAGAAAGAAAGAAAGAAAGAAAGAAAGAAAGAAAGAAAGAAAGAAAGGAAGGAAAGAAAGAAAGAAAGAAAGAAAGAAAGAAAGAAAGAAAGAAAGAAAGAAAGAAAGAAAGAAAGAAAGAAAGAAAGGAAGAAAAAGAAAGGAAGAAAGAAAGACACAAGACTTTGTAGAAGTTGGAACTATTTTTATTTAGTTTTCTAAAAAACTTGACACTGCCAATGCACACATGGACTGACAAGTTCCAAAATGGGTGTATCCAAGTGTTCTGAGCAGAATAACTTCTGGGCAAGGAGTGATTTCCCTCAATTCATCACTGTCTTCTGGTTTTCTTTTCACAGGTGACAATGCATTGGGTTTTGGACATGTCTTATATATAGAACTATAGAATCATAGAGTTGTTTCATCTGGAAAAGACCTCTAAGATGATGGAGTCCAGCCATATATTTCAGGAGTCATGGGTATTGAGGTTTCATTTGGAATCTTGGTTTAATTATGCATTGTAAATCTTGGGTGTTGTATTGCACATTGCCTTCTTCCACATTTTGAGCAGCTTTCTAGTAGAGCTTGGCTGCTGGTTGAGATTAGAGTAAGAGAAGTGGCATATGCAATGTGCTGCCATTTTCCTTTTACTGGATTGCTGGTTAACTGCTGTTGAAACATCCCTGCTGTGATTCGGGTGGAAGCAACTTATTCCTCAGGATTTAGCAGTTTCTCAACTCCCTGGCTATCAGTACCTGCATTCTTTGAATCCTTCCTCTCACATTCCTCTGGTGCTTCTGCACACATGTCTGCCTTCATACTTCTTCCTAATTAATATGAATACTTCTGGATACAGACATTTGCACAGCAACATAATATAAACCACAGAGGACAGTGGTGGCACTGGTTTGGATGGTTGGTAGGCTGTGCATAAGTTAATACTGGGTTGATTGCACAGCACCTTGTTCCCGCTTTACTGGGAGAGACAAATGCAGGTAATTATAACCCACCTCCAATCACTAAATTTAATTCTCTACAAATTGACTGCAGTTTTCCTTTGTGCCCTGTGCTCACAGCCCCACAGGGACCAACTCTGTGTCTCTGCAGTACTGCTGCAATCAGTCAGCTAGGAAATAGAGTCCTGAAGTGTGTAGGGTGCTGGATGCTCAAGGGAAGACATGGTCTAGCAGAGCCTGGAACTGCTTGTGTCCAAGAGGAGCCCACAGAAGTCACCTTGGCTCAGCAGAGAAGGGCACCATCCAGCTGAATGTCAGAGCTTCCAGAATGCTCAACACATTTAGAACATTGCTGGAATAAGAACAGCATCTCTAGGAACTTCAACCAGTGTAAAGCTATACAGGCTCCTAATCCTTCACCCTCACAGCATGCAATGAGTTCCAGATTGAATCAGAAAACCAAACAAGCTCAGTGCTCCAGATATAGACTATTGTACAAATTAACCCTACTGTGGAGGTTTATTGCTCCTTCATGAACCAGCCAATGAATTTTTAGAGATTTTTACTGTAAAAAAAGAGCTAATGTTTAAAGAGTTGTGCTTCATGCACTGCTCCTGCCATTTGTGGTCATTGCTTTTCTGGGGTGATGAGTGACAGTTACTGGCATGACAAAACAACCTTTGAAAAGAGTTCTAGGGCTTTTTGATGTATTCCATACAGTTTCCTAAACAGCAGTTACAGAAATATTAGAATGGCCTCAAGCTGCACCAGGAGAGGTTTAGGTTGGCTATTAGCAGAAACTTCTTCACTGAATGGGTTCTCAAACACTTGAACAGGCTCCCCAGGGAGGTGATTGAATACCCATCCCTGGAGGTGTTTCAAAGAGGCAGAGATGTAGTGCTGAGGGACATTATTTAGCGCCAGATTTGGAAGAGTTGGATAATGGTTGGTCTCAATCGTCTTCAAGGTCTTTTCCAAACAAAACCACTCTATGATTCTATTGAAAGAAGAGTCAGAAAACTGAATGAGCTGCTTTTCAAGCAGAAGTTTTGTGGGTCAGCAGAGGCTGCTGCTAACCCCTCCCAGCTGACCACCAGAGAAGTTTTCAGAAATATTACTGTCACTGAACTCAGAACAATGGGTTACATCCCTGGTCAAAATGCCTGGTCCTTCAGGCTGCTTCTATAAGGAAAAAAAGAAAGAAGAAGAAGAAGAAGAAGAAGAAGAAGAAGAAGAAGAAGAAGAAGAAGAAGAAGAAGAAGAAGAAGAAGAAGAAGAAGAAGAAGAAGAAGAAGAAGAAGAGAAGTGCTGAAGGAGTCAGATGTTTCTGGGATGAGACCTGGCTTATTTATAGCAAATTACCTCTCAGTTGCACCAACAACCTCATCACAAACTTCTGCCACTGCTTTTATAGCTGCATTTCTAGTGTAACCGTAGCATATAATTTACATGCTCTGGAGTGCTGGTCCTCAGGTACACTTTCATGTTGTTGTTGTCTGGTTTAGGATGATGCCTGACAAACAATATTCAGCAAAACTCATCTGCTAGTGCAGTCTAACATGAGATGTCTGCTCTGTTTCAATGTACCTAGAAGCACTGGGGTGAAAAAAGACAATAAGAACATTTTTTAATAGCAAATGACTACCTGTCAGCTCTCACCTGCATCAGTAAAGCTGTACCCAGTGTACAATAAATTACCCACACTAGTAGATCACTGATGAATTTTTGCTGTAGCTAGCACAATGTCATGGACTATGTACAGAATCACAGAATGGTAGGGATCATCTAGTCTAACATCCCTGCTAGAGCAAGATCTCCAGAGGGGGAGACTCCACAACCTCTCTGTGCAGCCTGGTCCAGTGCTCCAGCACCTGCCCAGGAAAGAAGTTTCTCCCTATGTTTAAGTGAAACCTCCCATGTTCTAGTTTGTGCCCATTGCCCCTTATCCTATCACCAGACACCATCCCTTGATTTCTACCCTTTAGATATCAGTAATTATTGATAAGACCCCCCCTCTCAGTCTTCTCTTCTCCACGTTAAAGAGAGATGTTTCAATTCCTTAAGCATCTTTGTGGCCTTCCATTGAACTCTCTCTAGTAGCTACTTGTCTCTCTTGAATGTGGGTACCCAGAACTGGACACAATTCTTTGTATGTGGCCTCACCAGGGCAGATTAGAGAGGAAGGAGAACCTGTGTGGACCTGATGGCCACACTCTTCTTAATGCATCCCAAAATACTGGTGGCCTTCTTGGCCATGAGGGTACATTGATGGCTCATGACAAACTTCTTTTCTCACCAGCACTCCCAGGTCCTTCTCCACAGAGTTGTTTTCCAGCAGGTTAACCCCTAACCTGTAATAATGTAGGGGCTTATTCCTCCCCAGGTGCAGGACTCTACCTTTGTTCTTGTTGAGCTTCATGAGGTACTTCCATTTGTATTTCTGTTTGTGTCCTGAGCCTTTTGCTTTAGCACACAGTATCACTTTCCCTCCAAGAACACTAATGTTGTAATGGAGTTCGATGTCCCGATATTGCTGAGCTGCACTGAATGTGGTTATGGTAGTATTTATGTCCTGGGCCTCTCAGTGTGTTAAAGGATGAAGATAAATAACATTAGTCTTCTACCAAAGCAATTCTATGATGCTATAAATGGAATAAATAAGAAGGGGCAATCTAATGTAAATAGCCAGCTGAAGGAAATACTGATTCACAGAACATGCTGTTCACCTGTCAGAATCATTGTCACAGGATGGAGCAAACCCAAAACCACAGACTGAGAGTATTTTTGAAAGCTTCTGAAAGGACTTTAGCAAGGCTATAAAACTCCCTATTTTAAAATTAAACCAAGATTAATTATTAGGGGGTAAAAAGAAAACAACGAGGGGAGGAAATTCTTCTCTTTGATCCATAGTCACTCCAGCCCTTTTTGGCATCATTCATGGAGAGACATAGCAAAAGCCGGAATGCAGTGAGACAGACTAGGCACAGAACTCAGAATGGTATTGGTATATTATCTAAAAATTAAAAAATGCTTGCAGAACTTCTCTTTCAAGTTCTTCCTTCCTTCCTGGTACTTTTTTAGTTCAGAAGAAAAGGTTTACTAGAACACCTCTCTTATGAAGAAAGGCTGAGGGCTGTTTAGGCTGGAGGAGACTGAGGAAGGATCTCATTAATGCCTGACACTATCTAAAGGGCGAGTGTCAGAAGGATGGAGCCAGACTCAGTGGTGCCCAATGACAGGACAAGGGGCAGTGGACACAAACTGGAACAGAGGAGGTTCCATATAAGCAGAAGGAAAAAGTTCTTCCCTTTGAGGGTGGCAGAGCACTGGAACAGGCTGCCACAGGCTGTTGAGTCTCCGTATCTGGAGGTATTTCAAATCCTTCTGGATGTGTTCCTGTGTGATTTACTCTAGGTGATCTTGCTCTAGCAGGGGGGATGGACTAGATGACCTTCAGAGGTCTCTTCCAATCCCTACCATGTGATTCTGTGACAAGGAAAGTTTTAAACTCTGCAGCCATAACTTGCAAGCTGTGTTTGGAGGGGCTTCAGCTTCTCAGCTGCTTTCAGCTTTAATGTCTCAATATCATATTAGAAGTGTGGTGCAAATGGAAAACTGACACACACTCAAAAATTACATTTTTAAATGAGAAACAGATTCTACTGTTATTTATAAGGATTATTTTCTATATTAACTGTGAGATATAATACTGAAGAGCTTTTTATGAGACTTTAACAATCAAAATAGTATCTCTACCTGCCCATCAGACATGCGTGCTGTGAAGGCAGGCACCTTACCAATCCCAAGCACTCGATTCTTAACGTTTTTTGAGAAGACAGAATTTTTATTTATGTTGCAATATTGCCTGGACTTCCCAGTTCAGCTCTATGTCTTCACGTCTTTGGCTGTGCAAGCACATGTGACAGCATTTTGAGAATGTCCCATCTCTAAAAGGCCAGCCAGGAAGCCTCACAGAGAGAGAAGAACACCGAGGGAACAAATGCAAAGATTTATTTAGCGCATTCTGTGCTTGGCACTTAGAAACAGAGTTCCGTGCATAGGGCAAATCTTTATACACCTTTTTCTTCATACATATTTTACATACCATTTTTATTGCCCTCTTTTATATTCATAATATTGAATCCCTCACTAGGCATATAAATACATTTATCTACAACAACTCACAACAACAAATCTCAATAATATCTGTGTTCTGTTACTTGGTATTTGCATTTTCACACAACTTTAAATGCATAGCTTGCACCAAGCTACAATTGTTTTCTTATTCTCAAAGGATTTGAAGAAAAGAAAAAGAAGAAAAAAAATCAGGAAAAAATGTCAAAAGGCAGGAATCTATTTGGTTAGACACTTCAGGACATGGTTTAGTGGGCATGGTGGTGGTGTGGTGATGGTTGGACTCGATCTTAGAGGTCTTTTCCAGCTTTAATGGCTCCATGATTCTATAGTTAAACAGAGATCATGTGGCAGGCAGGAGGCTGGCAAATAGTCAACCTTACTGTTACTGAAATGCTAATGGTTTTCTCTAGCAACTCTTGCATGCATAGCGAAGGAGGCCAACTGTACTTCTTTAGAGCAGAGCTCTCATTTCTCGTTGCTCTTCCCTGTGAGCTCAGTCTTGACAGTTTCCTCCCATTGGGTTGAGTACTAGTGGGTCACATTCCCCACAAAGGCTGTCAGACGTTCAGTTTGGGTGCATCACTTTGGGTCATGTCTACAGGAGCTCCCCCATGCATGTTTCTGAAGATCAGTCCCCTCTTATGTCTGAGGCTCAGTTGTGGGTTAAATTTTTTGTCTCTCTTCTTTCTTTCTCACATCTCCACCTGTAGTCTGGCTGCTGGAAAGTTTGATCCTACCAATTGGGTAGACCCATGGTAAAAATGCAGGAACCTCTTTTGGAGGAGAAGCCCCAGCTCGGCAGTGTCATTCCTGTGCTACAGTGGGAGAAGGACCCATGGACCACTGTCAGCTTCCATAATGGGCTTAGCCACTCCAGCAATGAGGAACAGTCTGGGAAGGAGGAGGTCTTTAAAGCCATGGGCAATGCAGCTTCAGAGGATGAAGCCTGGGGAGACTGCTGTTCTTCAGCACCCAGAGGAGACAGCACAGGAGCACAGCTGCCTCCACATTGAGAGCTCATGCTAGTTGAGGGCTAATGCATAAAGGGTATATTCAGCTGCTTATCCCCAGCTTCTCATTGAAATCATGTCCTTCCCTCTGCAATGTCCAGAAAAAGCAGACACTCTATGCCAGGTTTGGAGGTCCTGGGCTACAACAAAATGCAATGGCAGTCAACCGAGGCTTTTCACAAGGTTCTGTTGTGCACACCTAGATGTTTCCTTTTCCTACTGATCATTACAATATTAGTTCCACTATAAGTTTGAAGGCAAAAAGGTACTGGGATGAGTTTCCCCCTGGAAATGGTGAAGGTCCAGCTGCCTTCGATGTCCAAGGAGAGGCATGGCTTGTTAGACCATGTGCACAGACATTTGTGAGGAGGAGCCCTGAACCCCCCCATACTGTCTGTTGTCACAGGCATTGGCCGTCTGCTGGTTGCTGGAGGGAGGGCTGATCATGTGCATCCCGTGATCCATCCCTGTGGAAAGGTATTGCCTCTCTCCAAAGGCCCCGCTGGAAGGGGAAGAGCAGAGTAAAGTGCTTTGGGAGGTGGTGAGTTTCTCTGGGCTTGCTGCCAGCCTGGGGGAAGCAGGGAAATTGTATCCATAGAGGTTGTAGGGATTGTGCAGGGAGAAAGCATTGTAGGAGCTCTGCTGCATGTGGCCACCACCGAACATGTGTGAAGACGAGGAGGTGGAGGCAGGGTTGCCAGCTTGCATAACATACTGAAACTGGGAGCTGGGGAAGGATCCCAGCTGGCCACTGTATGCCTCCATCTTGCTGTTGCTGGGCAGAGAGGAAGCAGTTGGCATTCCTGAGATCAAGGATGGAGTCCTCTGAGGCATGAAGGTTTCAGAGGGCTGCGAGGCAGAAGCAGTGCCGCTCTGCAGCCGGTTGTAGGCACCATCACTCAGCCCTGGGTAGCTCTGCAAGGCAGCCATGTTGCTTCTGGCACACGGGGGATAATCAGACAGGTTGAGGTTGCAAAGCTGACTCTCCCGGCAGCCAACATTGAAAGTGTTTGGGGCCAGATGAAAGGCCGGAGGGGAGCAGGATGGAGAGAGAAGGTGAGAAGAAGCAGAGGGTGATGGAGTCCCTGTGCTGGAGGTGGTTGGGGAGGTGCCTGTGCTGCCTCCTGAAAAACAAAAACAAAAAGAGAGGATGTTCAGAGTCTGGGATCACAGTTGCAGAATGAGTCAGTCTCATTAGGAAACGGTTTAATAAAGAAACAAGGGTAGTAAAATGGCCACTGGGAAACTCAGCCTTTCTTGGCAAGGGCCCTCACTTTATTAATAGCATCCCTGGTCTTTCCTGCTGCTTTTATGTTATGACTTTGTTTTTCAACTGAGGTTTTCCTCCCTTTTAAAATAGGACAGGGAAGCAAGCTCAACACAGAGCAATCCAAGGCAGCAGAAAAAGTCGCAAGGAAGCATTACTTCATCAGTCAAGAGATCTGCCTTGTCCAGGCAGGTTTGTCTAGCCTTTTTTTCTTTTTAGGGGAAGGGAAAAAAAAAAAAAAAGAGACAGAAGTCTTTTCCCCTGTCTCCTGGTCTAAAGGGGAAGACCACCAGTCAATGAGCCTTAAGGCCTCACTGCAAACATGTTTTATCATCCATTCTGGAGGCTTGCAACAGGAAGTGGATGGAAGTATGTTGGACTTCTGCACCACTGGACAGCTTTTTACTGATTGAAGCCAGAAATAAGCATTAAAATGAAGTGAGAGAGTTTGAGCTATGTGCTGCTCTACAGAGAGGAAAAGGGGGATGAGTGAAGGATTTTCAAACACATACTTTAATTTTAAAAGGGATTCCATTTGTTGTATCACTGGTATTAACAAAATATTGTCATATATGCATATCAGTAGTATCAATGTCTTACATAATATTTATGCTATGAATAATGGAATTTATTCTTTTCCATAGCAGGAATGCTCACATGTACTACCTTGAGAAAACAGGGGGGTTGACTTGGGTTTTGTTCAAAACAATACTGTTAGTGCTTTTGGTAGTACTACCAAGAACAGTAACAAATGGAGAGTAAGGACTTGATGATAGTAAACATCTTTTCCAAACAAAACAATTCTATGATACAAGTGATAGGATGAGAGGAAATAGCCTCACTTTATTCCAGGGGAGGTTTAGACTGGATATTAGAAGAAACTCTTTCACTGAAGAAGTTTTCAAACACTAGAATAGGCTCCCCAGGTAGGTGGTTGAACCACCACCCCTGGAGGTGTTTCAAAGATGCAGAGATGTGGTGCTGAAGGACAGGGTTTGGCACCAGACTTGATTGAGATTGGTTGGACTCAATTATCTTAAAGGTCTTTTCCAACCAAAACCATTCTGTGAAGAAGCTGATGGCACAATTTTGAGCTTGAGAAGAGATTATTTATAGACAAGATTCTGAGTTAGAGGAAACTTCCATGGTCAACCAGGAAAATTAGTTCTGTGCTTAAGGGAGTGCAGTCTTACGGGGTGAAACATTTTTGCCAGTTTATTTGAATTATTCTCTTTACTGAAAGTGTTTGGCGAAAAGGCATATGTAGGTATGAACATTGAATGATGTGTTTCAAATAAAATATGTGGAATAAATTAATAACTGCAAAGTTTTAATTTCAATCTTCCTTTATCCCATAGTTAACCATTAACGACTATGAAAAAGAGACTCACATTGGTTACCTAGAGCACAAGGCTTTAAACCTCTGCTAAGGAGTTATGATGAAGTTGTACCCATAACTGAGACTTTGCCTCCACAGAGTAATTAGAGATCTCTGATTAGCAGTTGTGAAGGTTGCTTAATGGTTCCCCAAGTAAGAATTCCATGTTTCAGATTAACCCCAAAGAGAGAATGAAGTGATTCTGTTCTGAATTATCCCTATTTGCAGGCCAATGGGAAAACCCTGAGGTGACAACACAGTAATTAAGATACAAAGTAAAAAAGGCATAGATACCAAACAATCTAGTTAAACTGATATACAAGATTATGTTTAGGTCTGCTTTTAGTCAGCTGAAATCACATTTAAGCAAGAACAAAATAAATCCCTCAATACTTTGCCTCTCTTCCTTTTCTCTACTTGCTGTTCCCCCTAGAAATTGTTGCCAACACCAACAGCATTTGGAAGTCAAAGTATCTCTCACCTCCACACTTATCATGATTCCGAAGTGATGAATTACTATTGTCTCCAGTCTCCAGAAAAACATTTTTGGCTCTGCATGAATCAGTCCCACAGATGTTAGCAAGGCACATTTGTATAAAATATAAGGTTCTGAACTTCAAAGCCCCTTCCTTTGTATCTGAACCCTGCTCAGCATGGCTGATTGTAGAACCACAGAACTGTTAAGGCTGGGAAAGACCTCTAATGAAAGTGTCTGTCCACACAGCGTCCTGCTATTAATGCCCAGGGCTTAGCCAAGCACTGGTGACATCCTGAAAGGAGGCTGCTTTCCCTACAGGCATACTAATGATAACTAAATTGACCTTATCAAAAGGATAAGGTCATTTCCAAAGAGGAGAAGTGGAGAATGATTAGTACAAGAAAGGTCAAAACTTGCAAACTGGACTGAAAAACAAGAAGGGGAGGTGGGAAAAAGAAGAATGAAATCATGAACGGACACAGATGAACTCTGTGGAGAGGGTGGGGTCTAAAGGCAAACCTTCTGCATGCTAGCATTCCTTCTTATGATGCTCTCTAGAAATTCTGGCTGTGCACCAGAGTCAAATATCTTTACCCACAAGCATAAGGGAAAAAACTCCAGCTTCTCTTTTGAGTGCAAATAAGAGCTATCATTAAATTTCCCCTCATGTAGCTTCTGACTAGTCTTTCCTTCCTGCCACCATTGTCCTTCCAAGCCTTGGTAATGCTGCTCTCTCTCTCTGTGTTCCCAATAGATCCTTGCTTTTGCTTTTACCTAAGACTGAGCTTGTCTTAAGAACAAGGGTAAACCTAAGCCCAAACATACCGAATCCAGAGGTCTGATATGTCTTAAAATGAGGGGGGTGGAGTATTCTCAAAGCATTCAGCACATCAGGGCATCCTGGCAACAAGGATCTCTTGCACAGAGGACAGGCCACGTAGAGAACTTCTAACAGTACAGTATAGATGGAAAACACATCTGCAGCAACCAGCATTAGTCAGGAGAGCTTTCTGGCAACAGTGAGACAGGGGGGGAGAGCACCAGTGCCAAGGGAGTCTGAGGCAATTGCGCATGGAAAATTTTCTGGGATCTCTCTTACAAATGGCACTATACTAGTCAGTTGACCCACAATGTAACCCAACCTCTTTTATCTGAAAGATACACATAAATCACACTTAGGACTCCGCTGAGGCCTCTGTGTCTTGAGGACTCCACTGAGGCCTATTTGGCTTGCTAATGTGTCGAGGTATTGGCCACCACCATGACCTGCAGTGCCTCCATTCAAACCTCTCAGTCCTTGAAGTCCTTGCTTAGTGCAGAGCTGGAGAGCAAGTGTAAACTGAAGCTGCAGTCAGCATAAAGTATCTGAACATGAGCCCCATGCTCTGTGCAATGGCAGGAGTGTCACCAGACAGTCAAGAGTGTTAAAGTAGTTTGGGCAACTTGATTGCTGCCATTATCTGACCACGTCAGGAACCTGAAGTTCTATAACATGGTTGAGCACATCCTGGCATTCACTATCTTCTTAAGAAGAGAGGTGGCTGAGGGTCCTTAGGGCTTGTGCTTTGACCTTCTAACAAGGATGGGAACTGCAAGGGGATTTGTCTTAAGATTTTACATTTCAATGTGCCAGTCAGCACAAAGTTATTAACTGAGCGTAAATTCTTCTTAAACAGCTCAGCCTGCTTCCACTTACAAGCTTGTTCAGCTTCTCGTGGTCATAGACACAAGTTGCAGGATCTGCATGGTCAGACTATATGGAGAAGCCTGCACTCAGCCAAACAGGACAGTGTCTAGCCCACATCCTCAGCCCCACCATCTTCTCCCATCTTCAGATATGAGCAAGACCTAGCCCAAAGGCCAGATGCTTGGAAGCAATTCTTGCACAACTTTGCTGATCCTGAGGGAGCCACAGCCACTCCTCTGACACATGCCCCACACATTGGCATCTCCACTGTATGATGGACATGTGGCTGAGCACTTGAGGGTCCTGGAAAGAGAAGCTGTGGCCACTAGTCATTCACCTGGCTCATAGCTCTCCTGGCACTTGAGCAAATACACCTTCCTAATAGGCTGGTCAGATTCACCTGGGCACAGAGCCACACTAATGAAGCTCTCCAGCTTTCCAGATGGAGCTGGCTGGGAGCTGGCCTCTGTCTGGCCAGTATGGAGCACAGCCAGAGGAGCCTGTCCATGCAGACATACACTGTTACTCCTGAAAGGTCTGATTTTGGTGAAAACTTTACAGATGTGTACACATATGTAAAGGAACTTTCTAAAGCATGGGAGAGACCAACTCTTCCCAGATTTTTTGCAATATTCTATGCTTGAATGCAGCCATAAAGAAATGTGATCACACTCATGTTGGAAAACAAACTGAAAAAAACCCTAAAATTCCGTTGCCAGGCTGGACCGTAAGGATGACTTATGAAACTTACACCCTCTCTTCCAAGTTACTGCACAAAACAAAAATTAAGTACTTGCCCAAATATGGAAACCTGAGATGATAATGAGGGAGTGTTTGTGCAGATTGCCAAGCGATCTGACTGATCAATTTTGAGGCCAGAGGGTGCCACTGTAATCAACTGGTCTCACGTCCTTTAAGAACCTTAGCACAAATCTGGATTAATTTCTGCTTCAAGCAGCGTATACCTCACACCTGTTTGACACCTCCTTGTGTCTCCAGGCATCCAAATGCCACAAAATCATGTGTCACATCTGCTCTCACATAACACGACAACTTTTGCCTTGTAAGTGTAAATGACAGCCCAAGTTATCTCTTCCTGTTCCTAGGTTTCCAGAACTCAAGCCTAAAACTTTCAGAAGGATTGAAAATATTGTTTGCGACATCCTTCTTGCATCATTACATCACTGGAAAACTAAACATCTTTGATACTTCTTTTTCATCCTCTCACCAGGCAAAGGCCTGTGGTCTGTGATGTGGTGGACTCTCACTTTCCCTGTTTCTAGGAATGAAAATTCCCCACTTTCATGGGAATGAGAGCCATGTCTCTGTTCACATGGCAGCAAATGGAGTTAAATCTAGTTGGCAGCTGGTCACAAGTGGCTCGATATTTGGGCCAGTTCTCATTAAAGTCTTTTAAAAAGTCTTTTAAAAAGGAATTCAAGGCCCTCAGACAATTGATTGATGGGGCAGGAGCTTAAGTGGTGTTCTGCCCAGTTCCCTCAGTGTCAAGGGTGTACACTGGAAGGAACAGGAGAACCCATGCCATCAACAGATGGCTCAAGGGATGGTGCCAGCAGTGGCATTTTGGGTTCTTTGATCAAGGGGCAACTTTTACCACATCTGACCTGCTGGACCTAGATGGGATGAATCTATCTAGAAAGAGCAAGAAGACTCTAGCACATGCATTGGCAGGACTCATTGGGAGGGCTTTAAACCAGGTTTGACGGCGGTGAGTGATGAAACCAGTCTCTCTAGAGAGGAGAGAGAGGGACATAAACTACAGTTAGTCGAGAAAGCAGCAGCCCAGCTGAAGTGCAGGTACACCAATGCAGCCAGTATGGGTAACAAACAAGAGGAACTGGAAGTCTTGGTTCACCAGCAAAACTATGATGTAGTTGCCATTACAGAAACAA
>VXBD01006594.1:16726-43632 GCA_013399975.1 Indicator maculatus
GAGGGGATTGGATGTGGCACTTGGTGCCATAGTTTAGTAGTCATGAGGTGCTGGGTGATAAGTTGGACTTGATGATCTCTGAGGTCTTTTCCAAGCTTGTTAATTCTATGATTCTATCAACGATCTGGACAAGAGGATTGAGTGCAGCTTTGGTAAGTTTGCAGATGACACTAAGTTGGGAGGGAATGTTGATTGGCTTGAGGACAGGTTGGATGGCTGGACAGAGACCAATTGCATGAGATTCAACAAGACCAAGTACCAGATCCTGCACTCGGGTCACAACAACCCCATGAATGCTCCAGGCTGATGAAGAGTGGCTGGAAAGCTGCTCAATAAAGACCCAGAGGTTTTGATTAACAGTCAGCTGAACATGAGCCAGTGTGAGTCCAGGTGGCTCTGAAGGTCAGGAGCATCCTGGCCTGTATCAGGAATAGTGTGAACAGCAGGACCAGGGAAGGCATTGTCCCTTTTGCACTGGTGAGGCCACACCTTTAGTCCTGAGTCCAGTTTGGGGGCCCTCACTACAAGACAGAAATTTACATGCTGGAGAGGGTCCAGGGAAGGTCAAGGAAGGCCTGGAGAACAGGTCTTGTGAGGAGTGTGTGAGGGAAATGACATTGTTTAGCCTAGGAAAAAGAAGGCTGAGGGAAGATCTCACTCTCTACAGTTCCCTGAAGGGAGATGGTAGTGAAGTGGGTGTTGGTCTCTTCTTCCTCCTTGCAAGTGACAGAATAAGAGGAAATGGCCTCAAGTATCACCAGGAGAGGTGCTACTTAACAGGAGAGCTTCTTGACTGGAGGGGTTGTTGGGCACAGAAATGGACTCTGCAAGGACGTGGTTGAATCTCCATCCCTGGAGGTGTTTAAAAGACATAGAGATGTGGTGCTGAGGGACATGATTTAGCACCATATTCAAGTCAGATAATGGTTGAATTTGATGATCTTAAAGGTCTTTTCCAACCAATAAGATTCTGTAATTCCAAGAGTATAACAAGCTGTTTTCTCTCTAGAGCCCTTGGCCAATTATCAAATTATGAATCCACTGGTAAAACCTTTAAAAGGTTTAAATTAGACCCAGAATGTACTTCTTGCCAAGTTACTGGGTTGGTAGGGGAAACGTAAAAGGGGCTTTGTGGTTCCTTGAGATACAGCTCACAGTGAGGGGAAAAGAAAAAAGTGACTAGAGTAACAGATTTAAGGGGAAAGTATGTGCTGTGTGGCACAAAAGTAAAAAATTATTAGGAATTTTATTTAAGATTAGTACATTATAGAGAATGACCCTTTTTATAGCCTCACTCACATTACAAGAGTCACTGGAATTTATGATAAATCCAGAACAACACAGAATAACACTTTACTTCCCTTTAACTCTTGGAGATTTCTACAACACAAGCTGAGCAGTCAAAAAATTAGAGACAAAACTTGCCCCAGCTGTCCTCCAAAATGGAACATTTTCAAGATCTAATGGTAAAAAACAAACCTTTTTCCTCATGTGGACAAAAAGTGTAATTCAGGATGGCTGATTTCCACTCCCACCTGTACCTAGAACATTAAGAGAGCTTTCCCAAAGTAAAAGACAATATCCCTTTCCCAGTCCCTGTAGACTTGTCTTTAATACAAGAGTTTCTGATTATATAAATTCACAGTATTCTTGGGCCAGCTCCATGTTGTCTTAGGCTAAGGTCTTTTGGACATGACTTTCTGCTATGTGTGCAGGTAGTTGTAATGTGGTGCACACAAGACTTTCATGAGCTGATTATCAGCTCCTACGGAATTGTCTCCTGCTTCCCTTCTTCAAGTACAGACAAATGAAACCACAGAATCATAGAATCATAAAAGTTGAAAAAGACCTCTAAGATCACCAAGTCCAACCCTCAACCCAACACCACCAAGTCTAACCCTCAGCCCAACATCACCTAGTCCAACCCTCAACCCAGCGCCACCGTGCCTACTAAACCATGTCCCAAAGTGCCATGCCTACATGTTTTTTTAACACATACAGAAATGGTGACTCCAGCACTTTCTCTAGGCAGCCTGTTCCAATGCTTGATCACTATTTCAGTCAAGATATTTTTCCTAATATCCAATTTAAACGTCTCCTGATGCAACTTGAGGCCATCTCCTCTTGTCCTATCTCTTGTTACTAGGGAAAAGTGATCAACACCCACCTGGCTTCAACCTCCTTTTAGAGTCATAGAGAGACAGAAGGTCTCCCCTCAGCCTCCTTTTCTCCAGGCTAAACAACCACAGATCCCTCAGCCATTCCTCAGATCTCTTGTTTTCTAGAAGATTCCAGTCTTGGAGGATGATGAGCACCCCACTTTACTTCAGAAAAAAATTCATCAGTGATAATTTTGCACTATCCTTTACATTTACAACCATCAGCTGTGCACAGGCATTGACAATGAAGTCATATAACAAAAGTTACCCCGGGAGACGATACTGAATGAGAAAAGGATGCAAAAGAGACTCCCTGTGGCACCAGTCCTTCAGAAAGTCACAATAGAAGCTGGTGCAACTTTGCAGATGAGCTTAACTGAAACTACGGCAATTAATTTGGTCATTACAGAAGCAAACTGAACTGCAAATCTCTCCTGCCAATCTTGATGGAGTCTATTGTGGGCCAATACAGGTCCTGGAAGCTCCAGCACATCAAACAATTAAAAAATCCCAATAAATAACTAGAAAACCCAAGAGGCACCATGGTTCAAATTTCCTGAACTGCGAAAAAATTTCAGAGTTGTGGAAAGCTGAAAGCACAAGCCATCTTGTGTTCATAACAAAATAATGTGCAGCTCTGAGGAGATTGTGAAGATGTTCAAAGTAGCAGCCCCCCTCCATTCATTCCTGTGAAGTCTCATCAGTGTCCATGAGATAACAGAGATCTAGACTTCAGTAACTGAATTTTGGAGTAAACATCTCTCTGGAGTAACAGAGTGCTTCAGGCTTCCTTCAGGTCGTCAAGGAATGATGACAGAGTTTGATTCTCAGCCCTTTATGTCACGTCTCGGCGGGTATTTTAGCTTTTTGCTGTGAAAGATGAGATCGTGCAGAAACACCTCTTCCCTAATGAAAAACAGTCTGCAATTCAACTAAGAAGAAGGTGGAACAGTTTGTTCCCTGTTGCTTCATTTAAATGAGGCAATCTATGAGCCATTTGAAGTATGCAGCAGAAACCAGTGCTTGATCCCAGTAACTCTGGCAACAACTGCTCTGTTTCTAATCTCCCCTTCAAGGCCAAAAGAACTAAGAAAATAATTGAGACCAAACCCAGATATCTGACCTCTGCCAGTAGCCCGTTTACACTTGATTTTGAAAGGGAAGCAGAGTCCAAATTATCCTGGTGGCATTGCTGAGAGAACCAATGGCTGCCATCGGGAGGCAAGTGGCCAAGCTCTCTGAGCATCACTCCTGACATGGAGGAGAGTATTATACCAGAGAAGAAACTAGTAATGAGCACTACAGGCAAACTATGGCAAGACAGAGATGATGCCTGCTCAGAAAAGGGTGATGTTTGCAATCAGGGAAGCTGGAAATGCAGTGCCACCTTAGCTCAGTGTATCTATCTCCCATGTTCTTGTTACTACGAGAAAACATTGTTCCTTTCCAGCAGTGGATGAGATGACAAAAGCCCTGTCGTACAGAGGAGGGGGAGCCTTCTGAGCCTATCCTTGTTGACACAAGACAGCAGGGGTACAATATTCCCTCTCAGAGGAAGACAGTAGGAACTGTACTCAATCACCAGGTTGTACACACCTGCTGCTCTAGAGAGAGCAGCATACCTCCTGGTACCAGAGATGTCTGCTGATATCAGAGGTAGCAACAGCAGTCTTAACTGGTGAAGACTCAATGATCTTAGAGGTGTTTTCCAATTGAAACAATTCTATGATTCTGTGTTTGACGCTTACGGATTTCATGTATGTGTATCAAAACAACAATTTAATGGTGAAATAAAATGTTATGTGCTGCAAACCTGCTGATATACCACTTTATGTGAATCTCATACTGGTCCCAGAGTTCTGCTTAGAAGGAAATTCTTTTTACTAGTCACCAGGGTATCTTTGATTTTACTTCTTGCATCAGCTGTTGTAGGAAGGATCAGATATAGGTAACAATTCCAGTATTGTCACTGCCTTTCTAGCCTCTATGTCTTGTCATAACTTACAGCCATGGACAGCAATCTGCTCATGACAATAACCTGTGGGAAACTGTATGTGGCATAGCAGTCGACAATGGCTCATTTTACTCTTGGAAAGTGACACAATCCAGACTTACTGGAACTCTTTTCCCGTCCTCTCCTATATGTTTTATTTTTAAAGCCCCCGTTAAAATCAAGAAACTGAGCCACATATTCTTAATAATGAGAATCTGGATAAGGTTCAATCTACATTTTGAAAATATATTGCAATTAAAGATTTTAATAGATTCTTGGCTTTCCCCACATCTCACTGCCATGTGCATTCAATAATCCCAAGCACCCTTTTTTCCCTAGTAATAAGCAGACTGCAAAGCATGTGACATCATTCTCCAGAAGGTCAGCCTCTCCTGGACTGCTCTTTTCTGAGCATTTCTCTCAAAGGTTTTTTTTCAGGGAAAAATTTCTTTTTTTCCAAGTGCCTGCAGATCTTCTGTGATTGTGTCAAACATGGTGCTTGCCCTTATAAAGCTGTGATGATTTTTGAATTGCATGCTCCAAAAGAGAGGTTTTGTTCTTATGCCTAAGGGTTTCACTAGCAGAAACAACATGTTCTTGTCCTTGGTAGGACAACATGGTGACCACTCAGGTCACAGACCTGCAGAGACTTACTGATGTCCTTGACTGCAACAGGAACCACTAGAGTCAGGCATCTGTGTGACTGGTCATCTTACCAAGAGCTCCCGCTTGTGTGGCAGCTGAAACCTATCATTATGTAGATTAGAAAGTTATTTAATCCTGGTATGAAACAGCTGCATCCAGTGTGCTGAGTATCAAATCAGTGTGTCACTGTGGCCTTTGCTCAACATGCAGCTTGGTCCAAACAAATGAGGAAAGCACTAGGATGTATACTGAATAGTAGAAAGGAGAACGTGGAAAAAATTATAATACCTTTAGGTAATTGTATCATGGGGTCGTATCTGTAATACTTTGTGCAGAGTTGTTTTTAAAGAAAGTATTAAGGACCTAGAAAACTTCCCACTTGAAAAGAAACTAAATGACTGGTGTGGCTGAGAAAACTGGGGTTGTTTAGTCTGGAGAAGAGAAGGCTAAGGGAAGATCTCGCTCTCTACAATGACCTGAAAAGAGATTGTAGTGAGGCTGACATTGGTCTCTTCTACTAAGTAACGACTGATAGGAAGAGAGGAAATTAGCTTAAGTTGTGCCGGGGGAGGTTTAGATTGGATGTTAGGAAAAATTTCTTTACTGAAAGAGTGGTGAGGCATCAGAACAGGCTGCCTGGGGAGGTGGTGAAGCTGCCATCCCTGGAGGTGTTCAAGAAGCATTTAGATGTGGTGCTTCAGGATATAATTTAGAAGCCATGGTAGTTCGGTTATGGTTGGACTCAATGATCTTAAAGGTCTTTTCTAATCTAAATGATTCGATGATTCACTGTGAAAAGCACAGGAAAGGAGAGCAAAAACCTGTGAAACAATAAAGCTTATGAAGAAGGTGGAAGAGGGGCAACTTCTGTTCTCTTAATCTCTTAATATCCCCCCAAAAAGGATTGAACATTCAGATAGAATTAGAAAAATCAGAGCTACTTGAACCATTTGTTTACAAAACCATGGAAAGTGCAGTCACAGAAATCTGTCAAGGATGGGTGAAATAAATTTGCCATATATCTTCTTCTCACTGCAAATCAATATAGGCCATAGAGTTTTGATTCTTGATCTTCTTTTAGATTGACTATGAAAACTGAGTTTTCATTCTCAGGTATCTTCTCCATCTGACTTGCTTTTTCCCTGAACTAAAAGCCATGCTTTGCTTGATAGGATGCAAGCTACCACACAAGTTCTTATTGTCTTTCACACCTTTGTCCTCACCATAGCTGACCATTTTGCAGCTATGAGGCTTGCACCATTTAGTAACCATACTATTTCAGTTAGTTCTGGAGACATTAGTATTGGATCCAGTCTCTGAAGAATCGTAAAACAGAATCACAGAATCATTAAAGTCGGAAAGAACCTCTAAGATAACCAGGTCCAGCCCTCAGCCCAGCACCACCATGTCCCACAGTGCCATGTCTAATAATTTTTTGAACACCTCTACCACTTCCCTGGGCAGCCTGTTCCAATGCTTGATCACTCTTTTATTCAAGAAATTTTTCTTAATATCCAATCCAAACCTCTCATGGTGCAGCTTGAGGCCATTTCCTTCCTCTTATCCTGTCACTTGTTACTTGGGAGGAGAGATCGATGTCCACCTAATTCCAGCCTCTTTTCAGGGAGTTGTAAAGAACAAGAAGGTCTCCCCTCAGCCTCCTTTTCTCCAGCTAAACAACCCCAGTTCCCTCAGCTGCTCCTCACAAGACCTGTTCTATAGACCCTTCACCAGCTTCATTGACATTCTCTGGACCTGCTTCACCACCTCAATGTCTACCTTGTAGTCAGGGACCCAAAACTGAACACACTACCAAGGTGTGACCTCACCAGTGCTGAGTCAAAGGGGACAATCCCCTTCCTTGGTCCTGCTGGTCACACTATTCCTGGTATAGGCCAGAAGGTTGTTGGCCTTTTTGGCTGCCTGGGCACACTGCCAGTCCCTCCCCCCCACCCCCCCTGCCCGGGTCTTTCTCTCTGGGCAGCTTTCCAGCCAGGCTTGGAGTTCTGCATGAGGTTATTGTGACCCAAGTGCAGGACTAGGCACTTGTCTTCGTTGAATCTCATACAACTGGCTTCAGCCCATCAGTCCAGGCTGTCCAAGTCCCTCTGTAGAGCCTTTCTACCATCAACCAGATGAGCACTCTCTCCCAGCTTAGTGTCATCTGCAAACTTACTATGGGTGCACTCAGTCCCTTCATCTACATTGTTGATAAAGATATTAGCTGGCCCCAAAACTGAACCTGGGGAAACACCACTTGTGACTGGCTGCCAAGTGGATTTAACCCCAGTCCAGAGCAACACTAGGGCTGTCCTCACTGGATGGTACATTCATAGTTACTACATCAGCTCTGAGATCATTTCTGAATGCACGCCAAGGCCAACTTTTCCAAGCTGGCACATGTGGCCATCTGTCAAACGCTCTCCAAAATCCACAGTTACTTCAATGAGTAAAATCTCTATCCAAACAATTCAATTGTATTTCTTTAACTCCTATAGAAAAGGCAGATAGCATTTTTATTTCATGAAAAAATTACCAAGTGAGAATAGAAAAGGTAAGAATCTATAGCAAGCACAGGAATATCTAGCTGGAAAGCAGCAAAAGCACCATAATTAGGCTGTTGAAATCCCAAACTTCTGTCTTAGAAAACATCCTTTTTCCTACCACAATAGTGGGGACTCAGCTCTGAAAAACCAAGGCAGAATTCCACAGTTCCTACAGGGTGTGTTCCAGCACATCACTAGATTTCATATAACTGAAGCCTACCACTTTTTTCCAGCCCACCACAGACAGCATCTTATTTCAGCACTGTCATGTACTCCACTCTCCTCACCAGGCTGAACAACCATAACTCGTACCATTGATGGTGTTTTTTTGCTAGGCAGGTGACCACTTTTGCTGCTCCTCTCTTGTCTCCCTGCAGTAAGTGTTCACGCCTCTTAAACAACATGGGGCCACACCTAGTCACACAATCACAGAACGGTAGTGATTGGAAAGGACTTCTGAAGATCTTCTGGTCCAACTTCTCTGTTAGAGCAGAATCACCTGGACAAAACAACACAGCCAGGTGGGTTTTGAATGCCTCCAGAGATGGAGACTCCACAATGTCTCTGGGCAGCCTGTTCCAGTCCTCTGCCACCTTCAAAGTGAAGAAGTTTTTCCTTATTTTTACATTGAATGTCCTGTGTTCCGATTTGTGTCCATTGCCCTCTGTCTTGTCACCAGACACTCAAAAGTCTGCTGTAGTCACCTCAGTATTTCTTACTCTTTCTGCCAGTAATTCCAAGGTCTCCAGACCAGCGTATTGGTGCTGGCCCTTGGAAGCTGTCCCAGAAGTCAGCAATTAAAACAGAATGTGCTTGTACCTTGGCTTTGCACCTATCACATAAACCAGCAACCACTGGAGAGGTGAATACTATGATGGAAGTAATATAAGTAATAAGATTTATTATCTTGAGGTTGTTTCTCATGGCTAAATGCAGTTCTGGAGAGAACTGTTTTGTGCTGGGCTTTGAGACCCACATGGGGACACAACTTGAATTAAGGGCTGAACTAAACCTAGTGGTCTGTGGTGGTCTGTACAGACCTGGCTGGTCACAAGGTACTGGCTTGCTTCCTGGTTTTTCAGCTGCCAAACTATATTAAAACAAGCTATAAATACGTGTAATATTTTCCTTTCCTAGTATTACCTTACCACGTAAGCAGTAGCTGGACTTGCCACTAGGGTGTTATCTGATAACCAATGGAAGGAGAGGAGAGGAGAGGCGTGGGAGCCCAAAAAGGGGGTGAAACAGAGGAGAGAGACTGCTTTGGCCACCAAGACCAGAAGAGGCTGTTATGTTTCTATTTAGGTGGGTGATGAAAACATTACTGAATCCCTGCTTTAACCCATCTCTGACCACTTGCCCCACCACAATTGCTCCTCAACATGATCCCCTAAGCTTGTGCAAAACCTCTTCTACCTCATGCTGTGAAGTTTAAGAAGTGGTGGGTGGTCAAGTAAAGACCACCATGGGGAGACCAATATAGTCAACGGGAGAGTTCTCTGTCCTCCTCTAGTGCTGTGCCATCAGAAAAAATATTTAGCAAGTGACCTGGGCTCTGAGGTGTTGACAGGGACCTGGGGTGGGGGACAGATGGGGAGAAGAGATTCCTGTACTGGATCTCCTCCCGGTTCTGCTCTGATGATAGAGTCATAGAATAACAGAACCATTTTGGTTGGAAAGGACCTCTAAGGTTATAAAATCCAACCCCCAACCCAACCCCACCATGACCATTAAATCACACCCTGAAGTGTTATGTCTACATGTTTTTTGAACACTTCCAGGGATGATGACTCCACCACTCCCTTGGCAGCCTGTTCCAATGCCTGATCACTCTTTCAGTAAAATTTTTTTCCTAATATCCAACCTAAAACTCCCCTGGCACCACTTGAGGCCATTTCTTCTCATCCTATCACTAGTTACTTGTAAGAGACAGAAGCCCACCTCACTGCAACCTCCCTTTGGGGAGATGTAAAGAGCAATAAGGTCTTACCCCCTCCTCCCTCTGGAGGAGATCATGTTATGCACATAAGGATTGAAGGTCTAGAGGGAAGCCTTGGGATGAGAAACTGGAGAATCCTCTGCACAGAGCACTTGGGTTTGATTTTTTGACCTTATAGATGTCCTTTTTAAACATATTTTCAGATTGTTTCTTGTGTGTATATTGGAATTAAAAAAAAAAGGCACCAGGTTGCTCTGATACATCTATTTCCAATGATCCTGTGGTTTTAACTAGGAATAGCTGTAACGAAGTGAATGGGGAAGCCCTATTCCTGAAAAAAAAATAGTAACAGCCTGAAATAAGAGATGAAAGCCCTACTTAGCAAATGAGAGATGTAAAGGGCAGCAGCTATGAAAAGATACAGCATGAACAAGCGGAAAACACTTGGCCTACCCAGTAATTCCCCCCTAGACTCATGCAAACAGAAAGTCTCTCCAGCAAGACCAGCAAGTTTTGGAAGTGAAGCAGCAATATCCCAGGGGGATTTGCATTTCTGGCCTCTGAAAGCTCGCAGAGGACACAGACCCCTTCTCCTTGTGTTTCCATAGAAACGGCAAACAGTAACTGTAAATGGAGAATGACGTGCCTGACATGCTGGAGCATTCCCTCAGCTTCTCTGTGCCCTCTTCATGCTTAACTTGTGCCTGGTCACCTAATCCTGTGCTCCTTCCTGCATCTCCTTCTAGCTCTTAAGACTCTAGCCGTAGCCCTGGGACACGAAGGAGATTAATTGGTTCCATTGCACATCATAATAGTCATGAGGTTTAGGGAGACAGGTTGGACTCGATGATCTTTGAGGTCTCTTCCAACCTTCTTGATTCTATGATTCTATTCTATGATTCTTCTATGATTCTATGATTCTATAAGGCACAGCCTGTCCACCATTTCCATCCATCCTCTCTGTGCCTTCATCGCAGTCAAAAGGTCAACAAGTTGTGTGACATCCCCATCCTAGCCACTGGTCACACAATAGAGCACGTTGCTGCTCTTTCACCCTCCTCTGCTCTTTATACAGCTCTTTGCGTGCCCTTTGTATGCTCACCTTGCTGCTTCTGCATGGTAGTAAAGTCTTCAAAGGTGAGAGTGCGCACAGGGGGCCTCCAGAATGCATAAGTCTCCATAATGGCCTCCAGCCCCGTCCTATACAATGAAAGAAAAACAAGGAGAGAAGAAGAATGTCAGTCAGCTGGCAAGGGTATCAGCTTCAGGGGAACAGGGCTGACCTCAGGCTACCAGCAGCCACTGAAAGGTCACCTTGGCATCTGTGAATTCCTCAAGTGAGTCTTCCTGCCCAGGTGCTGGCCACCAGAGCAGAATGAAATTTCTCCAGCCCAGGATTTCGCAAGTTCCTAACAGTCTCTCGGTGTCTTTCACTTTTTTTCACAAGGATCCCAAACTTCCTGGCTGTTTTGCAGGGGACACATGACCAGTAGCTCCTCAAGACACATTTTATCATAGAGTAGACCTCCACACTTTGTGGTTGCTGATGAGGGAGGTCTGAGATTCAACCTACAGAATGAGAGGAATTTTGTGAATCACCTTTCCCCTCTACTTTGTAGTTCTGGACACTGTTCTGAAGTGCTGTCGGAAGCCATCAAAAAAGGGAACCTCCCTGGTTTTGGACTACAACTATGAATGAAAGATTTTTTAATGAAAAATCCATGGCTTCTCTGTTTTGGGTCCCTAACTCACTTCTACGACACTACCAAAAAGAAAAATCAAAAACTCCAAACAAGGATATATCCTCTCTGAATGGCTGAGGTCTCAGATTTGGTCTTACTTTCATTACATAATGACAGCTCTGCTGAAAGTCTCTAACTCTACAGCTCAGTGAGGACATAGGTGCATTATCAGGAAAAAAAAAAATCAAACATGTTCTTCATGAGACAATCTCCTGGAGATTCTTCCCGGGAAAGAGGGTCTTCTGTGAAAGCTGCACATTGCTTTGTTCCTCATTCCTCACCTTCTCCTGCTTCTTTTGCAACAGTAGGTTATAGCCCTCACTCTGAGTGAACATGACTAGAGATGCTTCATGGAATGCAAGAACATATCCCCTCTCCATGCAGAAGGCTATAACATACCCAAAACACCTCATGAGGTGTTGAGCTGATGCTCTTATACTGGAGCTGCCTTTTGCTTCTGAAAATGTCTTTCTGCACGTGCCCTCTCTCACTCAGTCAACTTTCCAAAGTCTCCCCGGAAGCTCAGATGCTTTAAATACATTTGAGTTGGCAAACCAAACTCTGTATTTTAAGAGGAGGTTTAGAAGAGAGGTTGCTGCATGGTGTTTATTAGCTGCTAAGCTGTTACAAGTAGAAACAGAAGACATCTCTGCATAGCAGTCTCACACCAGTGCTGAGCACATTGCAACACAACTATCTGGTTAATGTAGTGGCCTCTGTCAGCTTATGGAGTTCAGAGACAACGAGGCAGTGCAGAAGGTGAACCCATCTGCAAAGTTTGGCTCTGGGTGCAAAAGCAACTCTTTGACTACCGGTATCACCCCCTGGATTTCCTCCACTCCATGTGTGAGAAAGTCACACATGTTCAAAATCCATATGCTGGGAAGAGAACACCACCTTTTTACACCCTCATGAAACAATTCCCAGGCTGAATCCAAGGGAGAACTTTCTGGTACCATATAAGGGAACATAAAATGCCCTAAACAAGCTGCAAAATGCAACAAGACCTGCTGTCTAAAATGCTTGCCTTGATGGTTAAAACCAAGTAATGCATCCTGAAACACAGACTGAAAGTTCCAGCTATGCTCATCCAGCTGCTCTGTGTCTGCCACAGGGATGGTGTGGGGGACGTGGGGAGGCAGGCTCACTGAGATCTGTGTTCACACAGTCTGTCCCAGTCATTAGATTCCTATGCACATAACCCTGCTCTGCACCAGCATCTGACTTCTAGCTCTGTTCTTATGACTCCCTTCCAGTAAAACCCAGTCCCTCAGGAAGGCAACTCAGAAAAGCAGCAAAGGCAGGATGACCTATTACAGAATCACAGAATCAATAAGGTTGGAAAAGGCCTCAAGGATCATCAAAGTCCAACCTGTCACCCAAGACCTCATGACTACTAGACCATGGCTCCAAGTGCCATGTCCAATCCTCTCTTGAACACCTCCAGCGATGGTGACTCCATCACCTCCCTGGGCAGCACATTCCAATGTGTAACAGCTCTCTCCGTGAAGAACTTTCTCCTCACCTTGAGCCTAAACCTCCCCTGGTGCCGCTTGAGACTGTGTCCTCTTGTTCTGCTGCTGGTTGCCTGGGAGAAGAGACCAAACCCCTCCTGGCTACAACCTCCCTTCAGGTAGTTGTAGACAGCAATGAGGTCACCTCTGAGCCTCCTCTTCTCCAGGCTAAACATTCCCAGCTCCTTCAGCCTGTCCTCGTAGTGCTTGTGTTTGAGGCCTCTCACCAGCCTCGTTGCCCTTCTCTGGACACATTCAAGCACCTCAATATCCCTTGATCCTGCCTGGTGTCTGCATCATTCTCAGCTCAACTTGATCCAAAATCCAAAGCTTCTAGCTCTCTAACTACCACTCTATCACGCTCCACTATATATATTAACATAATTCTTGCAAGCACCACATAATTCACATATCTAAAAGAGGAAAAAAAATTAAAAAGGAGAATAGTCAGGAGAAAATAAAAAGAAAAAATCATAGAACCATTATGGACAGAAAAGACCTCTAAGATCATCAAGTCCAGTCTCAACCCAACACCACCATGCCCACTAAAATATGTTGCAAAGTGCCATGTCTACATGTTTTTTGAACTCCTGCAGGAATGATGACTTCAACACTTCCCCTACGCAACCTGTTCCAATGCCTGACCATTGTTTCAGTCAAGAAATTTTACCTAATATCGAATCCAAACCTCCCATGGTGCTGCTTCAGGCGATTTCCTCTCATCTTATCGCTTGTTACTAGGGAGATGAGACCAACACTCACTTGGCTCCAATCTCCTTTCAGGAAGTTGTAGAGAGCAAGAAAGTCTCCCCTCAGCCTCCTTTTCTCCATACTAAGCAACCCCAGTTCCTTCAGCCACTCCTCACAAGCCCTGTTGTCCAGACCCTTCACCAGCTTCGCTGACCTTCTCTGGATTTACTCCAGCATCTCAGTGACTTCCTTGTAGTGAGCACCCCATAACTGAACCCAGTACTCAAGGTGTGGCCTCACCAGTGCTGAGTACAGGACAACAATTTCCCTGGTCCTGCAGGTCAACACTCATACCCAATTTGGTGTGATGTCATCCATAAATTTACTGAGGGTGCACTCAATCCCCTTGTCCACAGCATTGGCAAAGATGTTAAACAAGACTGGTCCCAAAAGTGAGCCCTTGGTAACACTTCTTGTTACTGGCTGCTAACTGGAGTTGATGTCATTCACTACAAATAAAAGAGTAAATTGAGAATAATATGGTGCTCACAATTGCTGGACTCACTGTGCCTGTGGGCTGACAGAGGGTAAAAGGCAGCACTGAACGTTCTGTATGAATGTACTATTCCTGCCTCGTATGTCAGGTCTTCCTGGCCCGAATGAGAGTCCTTTACTTTCCCAGAGGTGTGCACATGCTCAACATGCATTATAAAACACCCTTTCAAGGCATCTTGATGACAGAGTTATGTCCAGTTTTCCTACACACAAATTTAGGTCCCTATAGACTAGATCATCCTTTTTTCCCCATAGGTTTGCTCTGGTATTTTCCTTTCTGCAGAGCAACCCTGTGGGTGTTTTTGAAATCGTATCTAACCAGAACACATCGTTACAGAACTTTCACATCCTTCCATCCTTCAGACAAGATCTATGAGACAGCAACCAAATGTGCTAACCTGACAGGCACCTACTACCCTGTGGATAGAGTCTCGCAGTGAAAGAAGATTCAGCCATGCAAAAAGCAGCTTTGGTGAGAAGGCAACATCACCTTCGTGTGACTGAGCTTACAACTTTGTCCCCAGCATTTCAATATTTTTTTCCTGTTATATTGCTGTTTTACAAAGAAAATGTTAAGGTGAGGTGGTGTGAATCAAGAGACTTTATTGTGGACAACTTTTACAACCCACCCTCTCTCCTATAGTGGTTTATTACACTGGTGTGGCACCAAAATATCCACAGATATTTCTACAGATATTTCTACAGTCAGTAGAAATATCTTCTGTGTGTGTTCCAGCCACAAGCAAAGAAAACAAATGCCATCTGACCCATGAAAAGACATTTTGATATGGCAATAAGTGTGACAGAAGCTTCTTCGGGGCTTTAGCAAAGCCTGTTGGTACCAAATGTGCTGAAGAATTATTATGTGGCATCCACTTTTTCTTCCAAAGAACTGCACTAAACAATTGACTTCAAGCTGCCTATCAGGCCATAAACCTTCCCCTCTCACACCATCTTTATGAAGGAAGCAAAAAAAGTATCAGAAGAGGACTCACTGCCAGTTTTATTTTAATAAGGTCAGCCCTTTAAAAGGTATCCAAGAATTCTTTTTCATTCATTCTTTTATTTTTAGTGCTATAAAGTTTTAATAATCAGCAACAAATGAAACAGTTCCATTGTCTGAAAAATGAAAAAAAGATGTATGAGCTATCTGTGCACCTTCATAATCCATCCCATATGGCTGACCTTGCTGTTCCTGCTCCATGCAGGATCCAGGTCATTTCATTATTCACTGGTGAGGCAAAATTGGCTCCAAGTGCCCTCCTGGCTCTCTTATCCTAGACAAAACCTCAAAGAGCATTTACAAGACAATGTTTATTCACCTCAGCTGCCTACATCTGAAAGCAGAGGACTGTTACTTGCCTTCAGCCTACTGGGTTTCCTGACTGTTGCCCCTTCTGGCTTCCCCGTGGATAAGGAGCTCCCATGAACAACCCACTATCAAATGAACTTTACTCAGTCTCCTAAAATAGGTTCTGTGGCATTAAACCTTCACCCTTGCTACCCAAACGTTTGGCTAGCTGAGCTCCGTATGTCAAAAACTCTAGTCCTCAGCCTCTTGCAGGAAAGCAGCTAAGTTTTACCTGCCTTGTACATGCATTACATAGATGTCCTTTCTCCACCTGGAAAGGACAGCTCTCATTTCACTTTCACAGGTGCTTCACATGCTTTTGCAGATAAAGGAAAGAAGAACAAAAACCCACATAGAGCGAATATCTAATAAGCAAGAACTAAGATCTGGCCTTCTAACACGGGATAAATCCCCAATCCATCAAGGCTAATGACTAGATTGCTGAACAACATTGATTAACATTGTTTGAGTGCTTGGACTGCAAAACAACATCCAGCTGCTGAGCTGTTTGTATCTTGTCCTGTGAAATACCTCCCTACTCCTTCTCCCAATAGAAGGAGCAGTTAGCTGTGAAGGGAGACCACCATGCAAACAAATGAAGGAGATCCAAGAAGGGATTCATTAGAAGATTGCTTCCCCAGCTGGATACAGGCAGTGACATCATGATGGGGTATTTCTAGAGCAGCAGGTTTTTAGGATTCTCTTGTACTAATGAAGGGAGATGAATGTACATATGCCATAAGGAACCATACAGAAAGACTGAGATGATGAAAGGGAAAGATTTAAATGGGAAATGTTATAAAGCAGTTAATTCCAGAATTTCTGCAATGAGCAACTATAGTGAAGCAGTATCAGAATAGGATATAAATGAAGGTAAACCATCGACATTCATTTCATGGAGAAGCATCAACTCCAAGCAGAAAGGCCCAAGAATTCCTCTTCTCCCACAACACTCTTTTTTCCAGTATGTTGGTTTTTTCTCCTTTATTTGCCAGCAAACTTTAACTGTGGCCCTGATTCATCATCCTGATGTCACTGCTTATATAATGCACTGGGGTAGCCTCAAATGATCTGTAGCCCCCTGCTGCTTGCACAATTATTTTTTTTCTTTCAAGGTGTTACACAGAAAACCTCTTGAGCATATATTACACTTGCCTGCTCCACAAATGGCCCCTTGTTCAAACTACAGAATCACACAGAATCACGGAAGAAAGCAGGCTTGCCTAGAGCACGTTGCACAGGATGAGTGTCTAGGTGGGTTTTGAAATTCTCCAGGGAAGGAGGCTCCACAACCTCTCTGGACAGCCTGTTCCAGTGCTCCACCACTCTCAAAGGAAAGAAGTTCTTCTTTAAGTCCAAGTAAAACCTCCTGTGCTCTAGTTTGTACTCATTCCCTCTTGTCCTATCACTAGGCACCGCTGAAAGGAGCCCTGCCTCATCCTCATGAATTCCACCCTTTAGATGTCGATAAGCACTGATAAGATCCCCTCTCAGTCTGCAATTCTCCAGGCTAAAGAGTCCCAGGTCTCTCAGCCTCTTCTCCTAAGAGAGATGCTCCAGTTCCCTAATTACCCTGCTTCTCTTTCAAAAGAGGCCTACATTTGCACTGGGACATGTTTTCCAGCTACAGCTTGGTGTACTGCCCAAAGTTGTTCTGGGTATGTGGGAAGCTACAGTGTGTCACAATTCTCACTCCACCTGACCAGAGATTAGAAAGCCAAGAGGAAAGAGGAGCCAACCAGAACAAAGTCCCATCTAGAGACTCCAGCTTGGACCTTAATATTTTCCTGCCTCCTATGTGTGCTTCTATGCACATGTCCTCTTTGAAGGGAACAGCTGAGTGTAAGAGTGTCCTCTGCCAGTTGACAACATTGGTGCAACCTTAGCCAGACCACAGCTCGTGAGGCAGGCGCCTGACTGCTATATCTGCTTGCAAATACCTTTGCCTGTTTTTTTCATCCTAAGCCTCAGGCTGCTCTCTTTGATGTGTAATACCTTAAAGATTTTAATTCCTCTTTACATCAGTGGAGAACTGGACTGAGCCCTCTCCACAGCTGCAGCCATGTAGCAATTTCCTGCCCTTTCTTAAATCAATGAGCTACAAAGATCAGTAATTCTCAACCTTTTCAGGAAACTGTCCAGATTGACTGGGCTAGGACCTTATTAATCCCATCCACGTTAATCTAGCCCACCATGGACCTGGAACTGCATCAATCCCTATTTGAAGCTCAGCCTTCAGCGCAGCTGTACCTCTGCACACAGCAAGATCTTGTACTCAGGGCACATGTTATTTCCCCCATACAGGAGAGGAGAGCAGAGTAAAATTCACAAAAGCCTCAAGTACCAGAACTAATGCTCACAGTGGGAATTAAATAAAGGTGGTGGCATCTTTTCACTTAGCTACATTAAGATGAAAAGAGAGGAGCCGAGCTAGGAAGCCATTAGATCAGTAAGATGCTGCCCTTCTGATCACAGAGAGCATGGCATTTACTCGGGTGATGAGGAATGCAGAGCATTTGCCCATTCACTGAAAGTTTCCTGTGCCAAACCATGAAGGAGGTGGTAGTCCTGGTGAACACACACAAGACGAGCATTCAGATCAAAACTGAATTACAGTGCCCTTGGGTACAGCAGATCAGAACTACACAAAAGACTTTCATTTCGGTCTTCACACACTTGCTTTACAAGCCTAGGGCTCCTGTAACCCGGCAATATATGCCTAATTCTATCATTAATTTAATGGTTTAAAGGATATCTACATAATTTAGATTCTAATGGTTAGACTAGATGCTCCTACAACTCTTTTCCAACAAAAATGTTTCTGTAAAATATTTAGAATTGATGAACACTTTGCTGGATTCATGAACGCCAGAAAAAAAAATGAAGCTTATTTTACCAATACAGAAATGTTCTTCCTTGAAGTTCCAGCTTTAAACGGATTCACAGATTGCATCAGGTTGGACGGGGACTTCAAAGGTCGTCTTGTCCAACCCCCCTGCAGTCAGCAGGGACACTTCTGACTAAGTCAGGCTGCCCAGGGCCACGTCAAGTCTACTCTTGCATGTTTCCAGGGACATGCCTCAAAAAACGTCCCTGTCAACCTGTTCCAGGATTTTACTACTCTCATTGTAAAGAGCTCCCTCCTTATGTCAAACCTAAATCTACCCTGCTCCAGTTTAAAACTCATCCTTTTAAAAGTTAACCCCTCATCCTACCTCTACAAGCTCTTCTAAACAGTTCTTCCCCAGTCTTCTTGTAGGTCCCCTTCAGGTATTAAAATGTAGCTATAAGGCCTCCATTGAGCCTTCTCTTCTCCAGGCTTGAACAGTCCCAATTCTTTCAGCCTGTCTTCATAGCAGAGGTGCTCCAGCCTTCTAGAAGATCATGCTTGTGGCCTTCACCTGACTGCCAGGATCTTTCAAATATTATGAAGAGTGGCTTTACAGCTATATCAGCCAATTCTTGCAGAACTCTGGGATGCATCTCATCAGGTCCCATAGATTTATGTATGTTGAGGTTCCTCAAGTGGTCTTGCATTGGGGTCCCATAGCTGGACACAGTACTCCAATTGAGGTGTCACCAGAGCAGAGTGGCAAAATCACCTCTCTTGACCTGCTGGCCATCCTTCTTTTGATGCAGCCCAGGATGTGATTTGCCTTCTAGGGTGCAAATATACATTGTTGGCTGATGTCCATCTTTTCATCCACCAGCACCCTGAAGTCCTTTTCTGCAGAGCTGATTTCATCATCCCCCAGCCTGGACTTATATCAAAGATTGTCCTGACCTAGGCGCAGGACTTTACACTGTGCCTTATTGAACCTCATGAGGTTCTCCTCAGCCTACCTCTCCAGCCTATCCAGGTCCCTCTGGATGGCATCCCATCCTTTCGTTTTATCAACTGCAATACTCAGCTTGATATCATCTACAGAGTTGCTGAGAGTGAACTCAATCTCACTGTCTCTATAATCGATGAAGATATTGAACAACACAGGTCCCAATACAGACCCCTGAGGGACACCACTTGCCACCTTTCTCCATCTGAACATCAAGTCGTTGACCACTACATTTTGTCTGTGATCATCCAACCAATTTCTTATCCACTGGATAGTACACCCATCAAATCCATATCTCTCCAGTTTAGAAAGAAGGATGTTGTGGGGGACTGTGTCAAAGGTTGTTGGTCTTCCTTTGTCCACTGATGTAGTTGCACCATCATAGAAAGCCACTAGGTTGGTCAGGCAGGATGTGACCTTGGTGAAGCCATCCTGGCTGTTTTGAATCACCTTCCTGTCCTCTATGTGCTTTAGCAAGGCTTCCAGGAGGATCTGTTCCATGATCTTCCCAGGCACAGAGGTGAGGCTGACAGGTTGGTGATTTCCAGGCTCCTCTCTTTTACCCCTTTTAAAATTGGATGCAATGTTTCCTTCCTTCCGGTCTCCAGGGACTTGACCTGACTGCCAGAATCTTTCAAATATTATGGAGAGTGGCTTTACAACTGTATCAGCCAATTCTTGCAGAACTCTGCGATGCATCTCATCAGGTCCCATAGATTTATGTATGTTGAGGTTCCTCAAGTGGTCCTGAACTGGATCTTCCCTTACAGTGGGAAGGACTTCACCTTGCTGGTTCACCCTCATCCCTGATGGTCCCTTGATTCAGGAGAGGGACAGAGCAAGATTGCCAGTGTTTACTATTTTTAAAAACTATGTTTTACTGTTGCTAAAAGCTATATTTTACTATATTGTCAAAATATAATGTAGTCTAAATAATGTTCAAGGTGGTCCACTTAATCTTTTCATAAAAATTCTAGCAAAACTAAATGACACAAAGTGGAATAATTTGACACCACAGGAGAAAAACTGATATTGTTTGAAACCAGAAAACTTTTGCACTCTTATCCTGCAAACCTGTTAGAAGCTCAGTTTTTCTTCTAATATAAAGCAAGTGTTTGTGTTCCAAGTTTTGGAATTTTCTGTGAAAAATTAAAAACTGCTCTTCAGTCAGCTCAACATTTAATAAACAACAAGCAAAAGGGTCTAGTTCTCCTCTCCTACAACTTCCATTATTTTGCCTATGAACTATTTGTCCAGTTTACAATCTGCCATCCTCCTTTTTCTATCTCTGTTCTTCATGTTAGTAACAACAAACCAACATTTTTTTAACAAATTCTGCAATATCTTTACAAATTTCTTCATTTTACCTAATTCTTTGGGTATCATGGCACTGTATCCGTAACACATGAACAGCTTACTAACAACTTATCACAGTTGTTAAGGTTATAACTGTATTTCTCAGAAACAAATTGCAAAGTTCAGAGGAACATGAAAACAACATAAATGAGCATAAATAAATTAATTATTCAGCAGAAAACAACAACAACAAAGCAAACAAACACACACCACCACCACCAAAAGAACCACGAAACATACAGAATAAAGTCTTGCAAGTAGTAGTAATAGAAGGGGTACTGAGGTAGCAACGAGCAGGAAATTAAACACAAAACAGCAAAAAAAAAGTAGTTCAAGAAGAAATGGAGAAGGAATACTGCCAAGTAGGAAACATAAATTGTCTTTGATATGTTATTTAAGATTATCTAGAGCCCTGTTTCAGGGTTTGGGATTGCAGGATCCAGGCAAAGGTCGGAAAGCAACACTGGAAAAGACTTCTGAAAAGAAATTAGGTCAGTCTAGTCTAGCTGGAATCCATCGTAGCACGTTGGATCTGTTTAGGCAAAGTGAAAATAATCTTTCTAATTCTTATAAAAACTAGTCTACAACAAACTTCTCTTATAAAAATTAATTAGGATCACAAAACACCTTCCTCAGCCTTAGACATGTTCTATGCACTCCTTGGGGGCAGGAAAGAGAAGATCAGTATGGAAACAGAAACAAGCTGCTCTTACCTGTTTCTCCCAGAATCTCTGAAACCTTTAGCGAAGGGGTTTCTGTCAATTTTTAATCTGGTGATCTGCAAAGGGGGGAAAAAAAGTAACTATTTGATCTATTTGATGTCTCAATTCCTTCTTTCTTTGAACTAATGAAAGTTACTAATGATAACCACTTTTGCCCAAATCACTTTTTCTAATATCTTTCACACTTATTCATAGAATCATAGATTCATTGGAGTTGGAAAACATCTCTAAGGGCATCAAGTCCAACCCTCTACTCAACACCACCATGTTCAGTAAACCATATCACAAAATGCCATATCTACACACATTTTGAACACTGCCAGGGATGGTGACTCCATCACTTCCCTGGGCAGCCTATTCCAATGTCTAACCACTCCTTCAGTACAGAAATTTTTCTTAATATCTAATCTAAACCTCCCCTGGCACAATTTGAGGCCATTTCCAGTTTTGTTGCCTTTTTCTGGACACAGAAGACATATATTATTTCCCCAGACTTTATTAAAGTTGGCCTTCTCTTCAGACCTTTATTCAAGAGCAGATGATCTGCTTTGCAAATGAGCAGTGACAGGGGCAGAAATCCAGCAGAACTCAAAAACCAGGCACAGCACCAGGGCTGAGAAGTTGTTCCCAAAGGAGAAGCACACCTTGGACTCAGGAGTAAAACCCTAGCAGCTATACAACCAGGAATTGATTAGTTATAATTCACAACTGCAGCCATGTGGTTTGGGAAGCAAGCATATTGCTCAGGTTTGACTGATTCTGGGTTATCCCAGCCTCAACTTTCTAGATATCCAGCAGCTGGATGTATTCACATTCCTTCAAACAATGTTCAGGAGAAAAGGTCAAGCAAAGCGCAAGCCACAGCCTCCAAAGATGGCAGGTGGACGCTCAGTCACGCGCACAAAGTACGCTCTTCTGTCCAGCATCTGGGTGGCCCTTCAAAGATTTTCTGGTCTGGAAACATTTGTTTATTTTAATTTATTTTTATTTTATGTAGTTGCTTTTTGTTCCTTGTCTATACAATGAAGAAAAAAGCACACTGAGTGCTTTTGGGGAATCTTCCTTCCTGCTTTATTTTTAGACATGAATTCCATGTCAGTAAATATTGAAAATCATATTGGGATTTTGACCTTGTAGCCCATCATATCATACTCCCTGTCAGCTATTCCCCAACCTGGCAGAACACAAGAGCTTTCCTCTGCCAGCCTTCCAATGGCACAGAGACCCTGTTTCTGAAGTGAAAAGACAGAGATCAACAGATCCTATCAAATTGGTCATGTTTTTGCAGAAACTGCTGAAAAGGGACAAGTGTAATACAGACTGACCTGAAGTGGATTTGCAGGTGTTTTGCCTCTGACAGAATCAAGCCTTGACTCTGGATATTAACCTCAGATCTGGAATGCAGCTCCTATTTTTGCAGAAGCTTAATTCGTGAACTTAATTTCCGCTAGACTGACTTTGCAGCTGTCCAGAGACTTGTGTGTACAGAGACAAATATGTTCTGTGGAGGATGGAATTACAGCAGAGGGAATCCCCGTGGTGGATTTGCTAACATTTTACAATTGTTTCCAGAGACGCCTCTCCCAATAAGGCAAAGTTTTACAGCCACTGGAGGGCATGCAGGCAGATTCGGGGATTTAAATTTATTTTAAGGGAAAAGGTTTCCCCCAACCCATCAGAATCCCCTTTGCTTACGTTTTAAAAATCCAGTCCACTGTTTTGGAGTGGGGGGACAAAACATAAAGTGTTTGGAATTCAAAAATAGAGAAAGAAATTCCAGTGCTGCTTTGCAGTGAGGTGGCTTAAAGATCCAGTGCCTAACCAAGACCCCTCCCTTAGCAGCTCCCTTGATCTGCCTTGCTATGTCTTATATGTCCTGTCATTAGGGGAGAATGACAGGCTTTCTTCTCCTTTCTCAAAATTTCTATGTCTGCTCTACAGTTAAAAGTTGGTAGAGAACATGCATTTGTGTGAAGGGGGCAGGAAATTTAAGATGAATCATTGACAGCAAATTCTCCATTGTGTAGCAATTTTTTTTTACTGCTGGAAGAGTTGACCCAATTTGGATCTCAGTTTAAGTCAATTCAAACGGACCAGATGAAGGAAGAGTGAGGAGTGGGGATCTAGAAGCAGTAAAGGGAGCACTAGAAGCCCATGGTGCAAAATAAAAACTCTATAACAATTAACTAAATTGTAATGAATTGGCTTAATATCGTGATCCACCCTGAGGTGACTTGACACAGGTCTGTCTCTCAGACCAAGAATACTAAATATAATGATGTCCACTGACTTCAAAATGTCATTCTTCAGAAACACAGATGTTTTCATGGAAAAAAATATTCACTTCACCATTTCCGATTCAAGACTCCTCTGCAATTAATAGCAGAAAATTGTATAACCTCTTTTCCTAACAGATTATTTTTCTTCCAAGCTGGTTTGTACCCTTATTCTAGGTTTGTACCTTGTGCCTTCCAAGAGGGCACACTACAGCAAAAAGCTTTACCAACTGAGATTATCTTTGATATAGCTGGGAAAAAATTACCTTACACAGCCCTTTTCAAGCCATCACAAACACACACACACACACACACCCCCCCAGTAAGAAGGAGAATGTCAGGAAAGGGAAGTGAGACATTCACATTACCTCTCACCTGAAAATAAAAAAAGGAGCTTATGTACACAAAGAACAGGAACACACTGAATGCAAAGAATGACAGAGGAGGTTTGAAGGCTAATGGGAATCCCCAGGACAGTGTTAGACGGTAGATGAGCCATAAGGATAGGCTTAAGGAGTTCTCTGTGCAATGAACATGCTTTAATTGGCCACTGAAGGAGAAGGGATAGCAAATAGGTGTAATCCACCAGGAGGCCTTTCCAAATCTCCTTTTTTTCCTGATGTCTCAAATACACTCTCAAATGCTTATGTTTTACTGAATCATGGACTGGCAGGGGTTAGAAGGGACATCTGAAGATCATCTAGTCGAACTCCCCTGCTAGAGCAGGGTCATCCAGAGGCAGCTTGCACAGGAACACATCCAGGTGGGTTTGGAATCTGTCCAGAGAAGGAGACTCCACAACCTCTCTGGGCAGCTTGTTCCGGTGCTCCAGCATACTCAAAGTAAAGGTTTTCCACATGTTTAAGTGAAACCTCCTGTGTTCCAGTTTGTGACCATTGTCCCTTGTTCTATCACTGAGCACCACTGAATAATTTCCTCTGCAAGATATCATATATTGGGGGAAAATAAGGATAGACAGGGAATTCTGAAATCAAAGAGAGGTGTACAATGAGATAACAATTCTTAGTGCCATGAAGTCTAGTTTAAGGAAAAGGTCAGATCAGTTACAAAGCTCAGGAGTCAAGGTCTCTACAGAGAGGATCCCACTATAACAACATCTTTTCCTTAAGATATCTGGGCTCAGTAGTAACACTCTCCACTGGGAACTGTGCAAGATCTGAATCAAGCATGAATTCTGCAGGAGAATTTCAGTTCATATGCCACACATGGACTGCTGCTGCGTACGTTCAAAGGCTTCTTTTGTCAGCAGACTGATGAGATTGAGCTTCTCTCAGATTTTTTCCATCATCTCTAAAAAAAATCCAGCAACTGTATTTTCTTTGTGAGATAACAGAGCCAGACTACTCGCACAGTGGAAATAGGACACTGCAGTTTGTACTATGAGGCAGCAAGAAAATGTGAACACAGTGCATCTCTTCATGGTTGACATTGCCTACATACTTTATGGCAAAAATCTCGGGCACTTTATCTGCAAGATGGTTTTCTAGTTAGATACTTTATGCCTACATACTACACCATAGCAAGAACTACCTTCTTGTGAAAAAGAAAAAAAATCCACTGCACAGTCTTCTTGAGCTATTTTCTTAGAAGTGTTAATGTCTCAAATATGAATCACAGTATCACATGGTAGGGGTTGGAAGGGACCTCTAAAGATCAGCAAGTCCAGTCCGCCTGCTGGAGCAGGATCACCTAGATCAGGTTGTGCAGGAATGCATCTAGGTATGTTTATGAAAGTCTCAGAGGGTAAGGCTCCACAAACTCTGTGGGACAGCCTGTTCCAGTGCTGTGGCACCCTCTAAGTAAAGAAGATTTTCCTTATGTTTAACTGAAGAGAAAAAGCACACTGATATTTTTATGAACACCCAACATAAAAAGAGCCTGAATGCACATAGCTTTACCTGTTGATTTTGGTAGGCTGTCACTGTAGTGAAGACAGTCTCAGGGAAATTGAAGGTTTTCACCCCATCTCCTGAAGGAACCGGCTTTGTAGGGGAGAGATCACTGCTGAAATCCTTGCGGATCACATGAACACGGGGCTGGTACTTATGCATTGAGTGTAAGATTATCTGAAGACAGAAAAAAAGAGAAGGAAAACTGGTTTTATTTTTTTTTTCCCCCAAATATTCTACAATACATCTGGATGTATGGAAAAAACAAACAAAACATCAGAAAAAAAAAGAAAAAAAAACAGGGATGGAGGAAAGGGTAATATGAAGAAAATTATCACTTTTTACAAGTATGAATGAGAAGAAATTTGTGCTATGTGCCGAGAGAAAGGGGCTTTATTGCTCTATAGGTTCAGGCAACATTTTGAGGAAAAGCAGTGAAGCAAGGGGAAAGTCTTCTCAACTCTGACGAGTGGCTACAGACACATGTGCCCAGCAGGACAGAGAAGCATCAAAGCAGCAGCACCTTTTGTAGTTTGAGAAGAGCAAGGCAGCAGACACAAGGCTTAGCTTCTCACTTACGTGGCCTTGATCATCAAGCTCATTGTTGGTCAGCTTGAGTTTGTCAAAACTGACCACCTGCCTCATCCAGGTGTCTCCAGAAGCCAGCGAGTCAGGGTGGATGTAAACCCTTGGGGGCACTGGGGAGTCAGCATTACCAGCCACCATCCACTTGGAGCTGTGATACACATACCTGTAAGAGGAAGGGGAGATGACTAAAGGAAGCTGTCACTCACCCACTGTAGGAACATTTCCAGGGCTCTCCCTCCTCTACCACCCTACCACATACCCCCCAAGTTCTCATTTGCAGTCAAGGCTGAATGTGCTTTATTGCAACCTCCTACCTTCTAAATGAAAGCCAGATCACCCCTGAGCCACTTGTTCAGACTTGATTCCTTATTAAAACCACCTTTGCAGTTATTTTCCCTGTAAAACTGTGCCACATGTGCCTTCTCAAGCCTTTAACTCTCTCTGAGCCAAAGCAGGAGGCTGGAAAATGTGAAGACAAAAACCCTCTCTGCAAATATTAATGCATGCCCCCTAATGTCCAGAAATCCACACTGGCTGCCATGCCAGCCTGTGCAAAACACATGTGTGTTAGAGAGAAAGACTGATGGATGCTACAAGAAATCCAATGGATGCTACAAGAATAATTGACAAAACAGGATTTCTTGTTTGAAATGCTGTGGAGCAGTACATTCTGTATGATATAAAATTAGTATTAGAGGAAAGAAATCATTTTTGTGTTTCTGGTCTTCCGTGGTCTTTTGTGTTCCTGATCTAGCCCTCCTATATGTGCTGGAAATTCCTCTACCACAGCTTTGCCTAAGACACTTCTTTTCGTACTGTCCTATGGCTCCTTGAACCTACAGTGTTTGACAAGCAGCCCCATTAATACCTCTGAATTCTGCCTTGTGCTGCCACTCATTTGGTCTCTGATCAGCTCTGCTAAACTATTTCAGTCCTCACCTACAAACATTGACTCATTTACTGTATTTTCACAAGAAACCCCCCCAAAAAATTAAAATCCCAAGCACAAATACAGACTGGGCAGTGACTGGCTGGAAAGCAGCCCTGAGGAGAGGGACTTGGGGGTGCTGGTGGATGAGAACTCAAC
>VXBD01006594.1:43797-79653 GCA_013399975.1 Indicator maculatus
GAGGAAGAAGTTCTTCCCCATGAGAGTGGTGAGAGCCTGGAATGGGTTGTCCAGGGAGGTGGTTGAGGCCCCATCCCTGGAGGTGTTTAGGGCCAGGCTGGATGAGGCTCTGGCCAGCCTGATGTAGTGTGAGGTGTCCCTGTTCATGGCAGGGGGGTTAGAACTAGATGATCCTTGTGTTCCCTTCCAACCCTGACTGATTCTATGATTCTATAAAATAATCTGTTCCTTTCACTGCCGGTTCACTCCACATAGCTGCGCAAGCGAACAAGGACAAGAAACAAAGTGAAAGAGAATAAATATATTTTAGATAATAATGCTGTCAGAACCACACTCAAAGAAGGGGAAAAACCATCTAGATCATTATCAGACACTCCCTTGATGCTTCCCAGGGAAAACATTTTTCCTGAGAGAAAAAAGTGTAAGATTTAGCATCTGAAGCAGAGTATCATTTCTCCAATACTTGAAATGTGGTAGAGTCAAGGCTGTTTGTAACAAGACTTGCTCCCAAAGGAATGTAACTGAGTAGAGATAAATCATCTCTGTCTGGATAGTTTTCTGAGATCATACAATCACAAAATCATAGAATTGTTTTGGTTGGAAAAGACCTTTAATGTCATAGAGTTGCATGCTGTTCCAGAGCTTGAGAACCCTTTCAGTGAAGAAATTTCTTCTAATATCTGACCTAAATCTCCTCTGGTGCAACCTGAGGCCATTTCCTCTCTTCCTGTCACTTGTTATTTAGGAGAAGGGAGCAAACCTTGCTCCAGCCTCCTTTCAGGGAGTCATAAAGAGCAAGAAGGTCTCCCCTCAGCCTCCTTTTCTCCAGGCTTAACAACCCCAGTTCCCTCAGGCACTCTTCAGAAGACCTGTTCTCCAAAGGACCATGAGTTTTCCAGACTATATGTTAGGATTTAAAGCTCATTAATGTCAGAGAAATCTTTTCTTCCTGTCTTTAAGCTCGGTAGTGAATGCTGACCAGAAGGTTCCTCAATGGCTCCACACTGTAGATCATGGCCCAAATTCCCTGTGGCTGCTGTGCCAGACAGTGAGCACTTTTTGAACAAAAAATTCAGGCCAGACCTGAGGTGTCCATCTCAGTTCAGCTGCTGCTTAGTAGTTCCTTTCTCACTGAAGTAATTTTAGGGTCTCTAGGCTCTCTATTGATAATTCCAGTTATCTGTTCCCTCAGATTGCTAATCATGTCAATGGTGAAATGCATACTAGGGATCACCTTGATGAAAAAACTGCCACTCCATAAAAATAAGATCTCAATCCAGAAGTACAAGAGAGTATGTTAAGCCCCTGGGTTTCTGTCTCACAATTCTGGTCAAATCAACCATGTTGGTGTAAATCAACATGCTCTCCTCCAGCATACCTCTGCAATGGTGTTTAATGGAATGTGTCCTTACTATGTTGTCGTTGACGGGACGTTATTACAAGGTTCTTTCTTCTGCATCTAAAAAGCTTACCTGTATCGCTTGTTATCTACAGGCACAATGTCCATGGCAATATAATACTGCTGGTGGGGATCCAAGCCTGTGATTTTCACTCTCATGGCTGGAAACATTCTCCTAGGGAAAAAAAAATAGAAATAAGGGAGAAAATGGTGAATAAGAAACCTGAAGGGACTACTTAGACCTCTCTCTGACACCAGGAGTGTGCTACTTTACACAGGCCAGTTCTTGGCATGACACCTCTGGGCTTCATATGAGTAGCAAAGACTCTGCTGGCTGTGGTTTGCATCTTCACAGTTTTCCCATTTGAGAAGAGGTTTAGCAAGGTAACAACCTCTGGGTAACAATAAAACGCTCCTGGATGAGGGAGCTTTGTGTTTCAATCTAGCAGACAGTTCTGCTACACTCCCCACAAATTGTCCTCTTTATGATCACAACTTCCTTGAAGTCTTGGGAGTACTTTGTGCAATCTAACAAGCGTTATCTTTTCTACGTCATCTGATCCAGATCTGCCTTAAACATTTTCTCCTGATATGCAAGTTATGAAACTCCACACCAGCAAGAGATGAATTTCCAGCCTTTCTCTTCTTGTTGGAGCCCAAGTTTAGGTCTGCTGTACACTAGTGACTGTTCTGGAGGTGTTTGTAGCTGGGTGATTATTTCAGAAGAGAGCAGCTCAGACCAGTGTTAACATCAATGCCCATCAGTGTTGGTGTGACTCTGGATTTATTTCTTCTTATGCATTTTCTGTTTGACAGTCACCCAATTGCCGTTTTGCACTTCCTTCAACTCATGAGGGATTTTTAATGTTTTCATAAAAGCTGAGGAACAGAACTGGGTGAAGTGCAAAAGGAAACACGTATCAAATCAGAGCACTGAATGAAATTCTGCCGTGTTTTCCCGACTGTTACCTCAAACCTGGGCTATACTTTAGTAGCTTCTCACTGCTTATCTGAGAAAGCCTTCAGCTGAGGTCCTACAAAATGGTGTCACTCAATTGTGTGACTTCTGCCCAGAAGCAACAGAACTCTGGAAAGAGAAACTCTAAAAGCAGTGGATACTCATATGAAATTACATTCTGCTCATCTAAGTAGATATATCCTTGTGGAATGAGGGCAGTTTGGGTGGAAGAAAGATATTATAGAAGAATTTTAAATCACAATACCAAGATCATACAAAAGGGTATAAGAAATCATTGTCCATGGTTTCTAGGAGCCATCCCAAGGAGGTTCATCATCCCATTGAGAATCATCACCTCAAACCATCACGAATGCTTTCCTTTCTATTCAGTGAGAAGTGAAATGTTAGAGAAGAAGATTTAGATCTCCTCTCTACATCCCTGTTTCTCAAAGTACTACCAGTGGACACAGCTTGGAGGAGAAAGAAAATAGGGAAGTTTGTGTCACATCTCCAAACATGTCTCTAAAACTTTACACTGAATGGATGTTACTGTGAGAAGTTATTTACTTTTTTCCCATCCAGACCACAGAAAACCAATTGCAGAAAAGAGGGAAGGAGGAAGTTGGTATTGAGACTTTGCTCTACATGCAGCTCTTCCATTTCCAGGAAAGTTCTGACCTACTAGGAACCACATCTGCCTTGGAAAAGGGCATTTGCTGTGGGAGGCAGAGAAAGCACCACCCCACAGCTTCCAGAGCACAGCTAACACAAGTTATGAGAGACATAAAACTGCCAGAAAAATTGTCTGTGGAAACCCTTCAAGTGGAGAGCAGACTTATGCAACTGATGGTGAGTTTCCATGTTGAATGATTTTTGGGGAGAAAAAAGGAATAATGGATTAGCCTTGAGGGCTTGAGGGCATTGCCTTGATTCTACCACAATGGCTCATTAAATCTCTCAAGCCAAATGGGTACAGGATGTGACATTTTACAGGCCAGCTCTCCTTAATTGGAGAGAAGTGACTTGGGAGCAGCTTAAGAGGTAGGTCATGTTTCAGAGGGTTGATGAGAAACCGAGGATTAAATCTGAGTCTCTTCGGGTCTAAAGGTTGCACACTGTATTGTGGAAATTGAATGCTGTGTGTCCCGAGAAGCTCTCTCCAAATCCACAGCCTTGTGTAAAGTTGTAGTATAGCCTGTGGGGTTGTTTGCTTGTGAAATACCTTGTAAAAGATTACCACAGACCACTCAAGAGGCTTAGAAGCTAATCTCCAAAATGACCAGAGAGAACTTGGCTGATCCTATTGCTTTCTCTAAGCTCTGAATCTACTTTTAAACTTTTGTAAATTATTGCAGTTGTTTGGGGTTTTTTCCTCTTTTTTTTCACCTTTTTTTTTTTTTTTGGTGGGGGTGTAAAAGTAACTCAGGTTTCTTTGCCATAAGAATGTGGCCTGAAACTGTCACAGCACGTCTCCAGTAGCACTGCTTGGTGGAAAGGGGGAAAACGGAAAAGACAAACAGTGGTTAGGGATGTACACAGGTGTAATCCTGGTTAAACCCCTGTGCTCTGTGTTCCTATTGGCTAGCTCTTGGCCATCTAGAGGTACCAGCCCTATAGAAAATGGGAGGCTCAAAAGTTTGGAAAGAAACTCAGGCAATTAGAGTATGGCTGAATTCATAAACAGTCAAGAACCTTTCATCTAGAAAGACACCAGCTACTGTTGTAGTCAACAGCTACAGACACGAAGGCTGTCTCTTTTCATCAGGAACATGTGATGATATCTGGTATGCTTCAGGAGGAGGTTTCATATCAGCAGCAGTTTCGGATGCTCAAGTTATATGTATGTTAACTTTACCACTCAGCAGGAAAAGAGTCTTCCTAAACCTAGGCTGTGAACTTGGACACAGTACCCTTTCAGAGGAAACACAATGCAATACAAAATAAGTTATTACAATTGTTTTAGGACCATTTAGAAGTATCTTTAAAGGTATTTTTGTTATTATAATTATTTATTGTTTTAAATAACATTTTTGTTACAACCACATGCCACGGACTATTCAATTCCTGTCTCTTTCCATAATGAGAATGAGGCTTATGAAACTCTGACTGTGAGGAAAATCAATTATATAAAAAGATCACTAAAATGTGGTGTTTACTAGCACATTGGTGTACTGATATAAGGAACCGTGTTCAGGAACTTCCAGCAATAGAAAGGGGTAGCAGAACTGTGGCAGGTGGCACTATTTTTAGTGTTGCTGTTTAAAATTTTCCTTTTTTGAAACTGTTCAAAGAAGGAGGATCACAGGTGTATCCTCAAACCAGACTTTTTTTTTTTTTTTTTTTCACAGTAGCAAAAGCTTCAGTTTCTAACCTTTAGGAGCCTCAAGGTGCTACTTCTTATCCCTGCCCCTGAACAAGCACATGAAAAGTTTGTCATGTTGGGTCAGTCTTCAAAGCTGGCTTGCTATGAGTGGAGGTATGGGCCAGATGACCTCCAAATATCCCTTCCAACATGAATGCATCCTCTGTTTCACAGCTTAGTTTTAGAGAGGGTACTTCCTCACAAGGGAATAAAAAATTAAAAGGTATCTATTAGGTTGTCTCAAAAGACAAATACAATTCTTTGAAGTTCTTCAGATACTGGAGATATTCCTGTACTGAAAGCTTAATGCAGGAAAATCACTGGAGAGTTTAAGAGGACTGACACAATTTACTGTACAGATTTCATGACTGTTTAGTGTAACCACAGAATCACAGCATGGTAGGGGTTGGAAGGGATCTTTGAAGATCATCTAGTCTAACCCTCCTGCCAAAGCAGGGTCACCTAGAGTAAATCACACAGGAACGTGTTCAGGTGGTTTTGGAATGTCTCCAGAGACACTCCACAATCTCTCTGGGCAGCCTGATGTAGGCAAACTTGCTCTCACAGGATGGTTGGACAAGATGATCTCCGTAGGTCCCTTCAAACCCCCACCATTCTGATTCTGTGAGATCCTGGCTCTGTAAGAGATAGAACCTATGTCCCCAGAGGTGCTATCCCCTAGCTGTGCTTGTGTGTATGGTCACACTCATAAAGAGAAGGCAGCACTTGCCTTCCAGAGCAGTACTCCAAGCACTCCTCATAGTGTATCCCACCAGCAGTAAGAGCACATTGGCTTCCTCTTTGGGTAACACTTCTATGCAGCAGTTAACTAACAGTTATACATAGACTTTAGCTAGAGATTATAGAGGTGTAGAGAGGGATTCAGTTTCCTTTGCTGAGGTTGCCCAGGGTACAGGCATGATCACCATTGGTGAAGAACAGAGAAAGAGTTAAGCACAGGTTTAGGACTAGTTGCTTAAATAAGTATGACCTGAGACTTAAGATGAATTTATTTTACTTTGTAAAGAGTCTAAGGTTGACTTTCAAACAAAGAGGGGATAGCCTGATCTCTGGAGGTCCCTTCCAACCCCTAACATTCTGTGATTCTGTGGCTGCAGGTTTGAAAACAATGCAAATGACATTTAGCTCTTTCCATCTTTTGCACAAAGAGGTCTCAGTACAAGCATCTTGTTAAATCCTGAATGACAATGTTGTGACAGAAAGAAAGAAAGGAAGGAAAAGTTCTGAAAGGAGTGAAGTAATTTATGGAAACAGATGAAAAAAGACAACTATAAATACAGCATTACAAAAAGAATAAGCAAAGCAGAATTAAATGTGAGTGGGAGAGAGAGTCTGGAAGTTAAATTGTCTAGTAGCACCAATGCAGGCAGGGCATAGCTCCAGAAATATGTTTGAAATGGGAACTTAGGTTAGAATCTAGCATTATACAGTAAGAGTAGAAGCACATTGTGGAGACAGGCAGGAACCAAGCAGTGCCTTACAAGTCATAGAAAATGAAGGAGAAGCTGTAATTACAGGCAACTGAGTTTGTAATTATAAGCGCTTTCAAACCAAGAAGGCCTAAGAGAACTCAAACAGAGTTTCCAAAGGGAAAGCAACTAGAAGAACAAAATCTTCCCTGGAAAAAGAAGAAGTTGCAAATTACACTGTGTCTCTCACAGTTTCAATAAGTACTAGGAAGTCTTCAGGAATTTACATCAGTAGGTTAACCATTGCAGAGCATAATGAAGAGCTGGGCAGTTTTATTAGGTAATACCTCCTTTTATTAGGGATTTTCCTTATAGATGCGATAAAAGTTACAAATTAAATGTTTCACCTTTCAGGGTGAGAGCTGAGTCTAGTAGTCCTGTTTCTCCATACAGGATGCATAAAATGGAATCACAGAATCATAGAATCATGTCACCTGGAAGAGGCCTTCAATATGATCAAGTCCAACCATTATCTAATTCTACCAAGGCTGGTGCAGAACCATGGCCCTCAGCACCACATCTCACATCTTTTAAACGCCTCCAGGGACAGGATTACATCCACCTCCCTGGGGGAGCCTGCTCCAGGGTTTGAGAACCCTTTCAGTGATGAACTTTTTTTTGGCTTCCATCTTTATCCTCCCCTGACGCAACTTGAGGCTGTTTCCTCTTGTGATGGTTTTAAGGCTATACCTTTAATTTCTTCTCACAGAGTTTGAGCAGAAAAGTGAAAGAATGTAAATAAATCATGACTGCGTGTAAGAAAGAAAATAATATTTATTCTAAACATTTCTATTGGAGGGTTAGAAATGTTTAAGAGTCTGCACTCAAAACAAAGTACAGGCAATCTGTTAGTCTGTCTGGTGTTTCTCTACTGGGTAGTCTGCGTTTCCCTTCTGGCTTTTGCTTTCAAAGATAACATACTGGCATACTGACCTTGAAAGCTAAGTTTAACAACCTCTCTGCTTCTTGGCTTTGTTCCTTCCACCAGGGGGGTCTGGGGAAGGCAGAGGGACAGCTTTCCTGGCTTTGGCCAGGAGGATTTTGTGCTGTTTCTGTTAACTGTACATATTTGTATATACTGTAAATACTGTATATTCATACATATTCATTGCATTCCATTGTAGACTGTAGTTTTTGCTTTGTAAATACAGCTTCATTTGCTTCTGAACTGAGCTGATCTGGTGGTGTTAATGTGGGAGGGAAATTTCAGCCCACCACACTACGACACCTCTCATCTTTTCACTTGTTACCGGAGAAGAGACTGACACCCACCTGGCTCCAGCCTTCTTGCAGAGAGTTGTAGAGAATGACAAGGTCTCCCCTCAGCCTCCTTTTCTTCAGCCTAGACCACCCCTGTTCACTCAGCTGTTCCTTACAAGACCTGTTCTCCAGACCTTTTCACCAGTTTCACTGCCTTTTTCTGGACCCTCTCCAGCACCTCAATGTCTTTCTTGTAGTGAGGAGCCTAAAACTGAACCCAGTACTCAAGGTACAGCCTGAGCAGTGCTGAGTCCAGGGGGATAATCACTTCCCTGGTCAACTCCCAGTAATATTTTATTGTGGGTTTTTTTTTTTTTTTTTTTTCCATACACCCTTCATTCTGCATGACCCCTGCCAATGTTGTCAAAGATTTTGCCTTAAGTTATATTGAACTTAACTTCTAACAAGCTTGAGTGGTATTGATTTTGGAAGTTTTTTTGTGACCTTTTTTAAAACATTAAGCCTGTTATTAGGATATGCCTTTTTAAGATCCCAGAAAGGTCAGCTTCCACAGAAACATGTGAGCTGCTGAGATTATCTTCATATCACTAAGCTATGGACATTTTAGTGTGCACCAGTGTTGATGGACTTTGAGATACTCATGCTGTCATCGAGTCTGTCCATGCCATGGATCACAGGAAAATTAATTTTAGCTAATCCAACAGGAAAAAATACACTGTGTCCAGTTCTGGGCCCCTCAATTTAAGAAAGATGTTGAGATGTTCAGAAGTGTCCAGAGAAGGGCAACGAGGCTGGTGAAGGGTCTGGAGCACAAGAACTATGAGGAGCGGCTGAGGGAGCTGGGGTTGTTTAGCCTGGAGAAGAAGAGGCTCAGGGGAGACCTTATTGCTGTCCACAACTACCTGAAAGGAGGTTGTAGCCAGGTGGGAGTTGGTCTCTTCTCCCAGGCAACCAGTGACAGAATGAGAGGACAAAGCCTCTAGCTGTGTCAGGGGAAGTTTAGGTTGGATGTTAGGAAGAAATTCTTCCCAGAGAGTAATTGTCCATTGGAATGGGCTGCCCAGGGAGGCGGTGGAGTCACCATTCCTGGAAGTGTTTTTAAAAAAAGACTGGATGAGGCACTTAGTGCCATGGAATAGTTGATTAGATGGTGTTGGGTGATATGTTGGACTAGATGATCTTGAAGGTCTTTTCCAACCTAGCTAATTCTGTGATTCTCTGTGCTTATTTCAATTTTCTGAGACAGCATGAGCCACCAACCAGGACAACAAAGTCAGAAGGAAGGAATTTTTTTCTGCCAGTATCATATTTTATGGTGCTGGTCAGATCACTTAATCTGTTTCACCCTCTATGAAAACAGGTTAAGAATAATTTCTCTACATCTGCTTTGACATCTCCAGAGAAAAGGTGTTGGATATAAGCAAGTCTTATCATTCTTGTTACTCTGCCTCTTCCATTGGAGGCAGAAAGGCAAAACCAGCAGCCCACTCTGTGCTGATGCAGGATGTTTCCTATGCCAGTGAGGTCGTATACCCAAATTTGGGAGCCAGTCTGGTTCCGATAATCTTCTTCAGGAATTATGTGGGTTGTTTGCTCAATACACCTTTCCCCAAATCATATGGACTTCTTGAGACTACAGAGTCCAATAGTGGTCACTTCACAAAAACATAAAATGACAAGTCTAGCCAATCTCACAGAAGCACAGACTGGTAGGGACGGGAAGGGACTTCCAGAGATCATCTGGTCCAACCCCCTTGATTGAACAGGATCACCTAGAGCAGGTTACACAGGAATGTATCCAGGAAAGCTTTGAAAGTCTCCAGTGACAGAGACTTCACAATCTCTTTGAGCAGCCTGGTCCAATGCTCTGGCACCATCGCAGGAAAGAAAGCTTTCCTTATGTTAGGTGAAATCTCTTGTGTCCTGGTTTGTGCCCATTGCTTAGTGTCCTATCACTGGGCACCATCCTCATGACTTCCACCCTTTAGACATTGATAGGCTTTGATAAGAGATTCCCTCTCAGTCTACCCTTCTCTAGGCTAGAGCACAAGGTCACTCAACCTCTCCTCCTTCAGTCTCCTCAGCGTCTTTGTGGCCCTCTGCTGAACTCTTTTCAGTAGTTCCCTGTCTCTCCTGAACTGGGGAGCCCAGAACAGGACACAATATTCCAAATGAGGCCTCACCAAGGCAGAGTAGAGGGAGAGGGGAACCTTTCTCCATTTGGTGAATTCTGAGAACCCAGACAGGAAACAAAGCTCTAAACAACAGCGCATTGCTGATTTTTCCCCTAAAACCTGAGGGGAATTCCCTCCAATGGAAGGGGCAGGACAGCTCCTGGGTAGTCACGTGGTTTGCTAGCTGTCCCTGGCTCTGTCCATGGTGCTGAATTCCTGCTGCGCAGAATTCAACGTAGAATGATTTGGGGTTGGCAGGGACCTTTAAAAGTCATCTACTCCAACCCCCCTGCCATGAATAGGAACATCTTCAACAAGATTATTTTGCTCAGAGCTCTCTGCTATTGCACCCATAGGTGCAGGCATGAGGGATGGGAAGAAGTCATAAAATTAAATCCCAAATGCTCTGATTCTGTCCTTCCTCATCCTTCTCCCAGGTCATTTGTCACTCAGCAGCACACACAGTCACAGTCTGACTGCAGAGAAAACCCCAAGAGCTGAACCCAGCATCCTGAATTGCAGCTTGTTGCTCTAGCAGCCACATCATAAATGCACTTGTAATTCTGGAGAGTGGAGTCATAATTTCATAGATTAAGTTATTACTTTTTGAGACTGCCATAATAAGGATAATGTTCCTGGAGCACTTCACATTTTCAATGCACTGCAAAAATTTTAATTAACATCATTAGATGGAAGTAAGGAAAATTATGTTAACACGAAAATTGCTAAACATCTTGGTTGGAGGGATCAGGAAACGTATAAATGTCTTCCAGTTGTGTTTTGACAAGCAGACATTTCCTGATAGGATGAGGATGGAGCCAGACCCTTCTCAGTAGTATTCAATGACAGGGCACAAAGGACACAAACAGGAATATAGGAGGTTCCACATAAACATCAGGGGAGAAACACTTTCCTTTGAGGGTGGCAGAGCTCTGGATCAGGCTACACAAAGATATTGTGGAGTCTCTGTCTCGGAGGCATTCCAGACCTGTGTGGACATGTTCCTGTGTGATTTACTCTAGGTGATCCTTCTCTAGTAGGGGGTTTGGACTAGATGATCTTTAGAGGTCCCTTCCAACCCCTATCACCCTGTGTGATTCTGTGGATCTGTGAATGCAATGAAGTTTGGCTGAGTGGGTTTTTCTCTTAAAAATATCTGGTTTATTAGTGGCTCTTCCTAACCTCAGCTGAGGCAGTATCAGTTGCAGGAGCACAGGGAAACATTCAGCCTGCACATTTTTTTATACAGGAAGTCATTAACATTTTTACTATTTAGAATTTCAGGAAGACATTCATTTGGTGCAAAGGTGAGTTTGAATTTCACTGGTTTTGAGATTAAATCAACTATTTCACTCTGTTTAAGGTTAAATCAACTGGCTCATAAAGTGCTGTAGGAACTTGAAAGGAAACTCAAATGGCTCACCTCCAAATTCTTAACTCATCTTCAACTCAGTATAGCCAAAAGTACAATGATAATTTCCTGATTTCTTTGCTCAAAGGAAAGACTATCCTCTACAGTTTCCTGCAGCTGTCAGTTCTCTTTTGAAGACATTGATTCAATCAGTAATAGGAAATAACTTTACCTGTCTTAAGAAATCTAGTAAAAAATACAGCTGTGAAACTTGGACAGTCATTTAATTTTTCCTGCATGTTCATTCCTTTGGCTTATCAATAAAAAAAAATAAAAAGGGGACAATACTTTCTTAAAAACAAAAGAAAATGAAACAAACTTTTTTTTTTTTAACTAGACAGAAAGCCAGAGATATCTTACCTGCCTGCTTTTGTGATGATCATCTCTGTCCCAATGTCATGAAATCTTTTCCAGAGGTCAGCACACTGCAGCTCTACCTGGATCTCTTCCATGGATGAAGGTGGAGGAGGCTGAGGGCCTGAGCCACCAGGTGTAAGGTCAGAATGGGAGCCAAATGAGCAGGAGGTCCTTTCTGCCAGCACTTCTGTGTCTGATCCAGTGCTCTGCTCTGAATCTGCAAAGAAAATGTACCAGGTGAGACAGCAGTTCTACCTGCTGTAAGTGGTAAAGGGAGGAAAGAGGAAAGCCAACAAAAGAAGTGCTAAAGAGCAGTACAATGGTCTCTTATATCTGTAAAAATACATATATATTTATGTTATGTTGTGATTTATGGCCTGATTTGGGGCTTTAGGTTCCCAACACGCCATCTGACATTCTTGTAAAGTTTAAGACACAGTTGAAAAACTACATATGTAAAAAACAACACAGGGAATGGAATACAAACTACAGATTAAAAAAAAAATAAACAGAAGTGAAAAAAAAATAATTCAACCCATAGTTTCAACCTGAGTTTAGATAGGCTCACTGGAAGACTATATTCCATTTAATACAATATCTTCCTGCACAAGTATTGAAGAGATGGTTATTTTTAAGCCAAACTTTTAGTTTCCTTTCAATATTCTTGCCATCAAAAAAAATGAGCTAATTATTATAAACTTATTTTTATTATTTTATTTTTAATATTTATTTTTATTTTATTATTATTAAAATTATAAAATTTTAATAATAATTATTATTAAAATAACTAATTATAAGTTTGCTATTTGGCGGCACCCTTTTGGAAATGTGTTTCATTTGCTCTAGATTATGGTTAGACTCAATGATCTTAAAGGCCTTTCCTAACCAAAATGATTCTCTGATTTATCTTCTGTGATAAGCCTACTTGGTATGGCATCAGGCAGTGAGCATTTTAAGGTTTAGGTTTATGTTTAAGGTTTAGGTGTTTAAGACAAGACTGGAGGATGCACTTAGTGCCATGACCTAGTTGATTAGTTAGAGTTGGGTGATTGGTTGGACTTGATGATCTTAGAGGTCTCTTCCAACCTGGTGATTCTGTGTGATTCTGTGATTTTGCTTCAGAGATGTTTTCAGTAAACTTTGTCAACAATTTATAAACAATCTGCCAGTACAATGTAGGAATTCCCTGAGCAAAAGGTGCAATATGTATTGCTCCCACCCAATCCATTTTGAGTACAGAGCTCTTTATGTCTCCCACTGACTTTCAAGTTGGGCTTAAGCAATGACATGTTCAGTCCTCTACAGGAGCAGTACAAACCTACCAACAGAGGATTGTTATATGAAGAGCAGTATTACACCCAAAAATGACATCCTTAGACACAAGCTAATTCAGGATAATACAAAACAGCCTCCTGAGGCTCTGAGGCCACAAGACAGAGAATCACTCTGAGAGTACAGAGGGGCTGAGCCATTTGCTTCCTGCTTCAGAAGCCCTGTAATGCCAGGGCAAAGCAATCTTTCCTCTAGCTCAAATTATTGCACATCCAAGAGCTGAGGCAGGTAAACCTGAGTAGGAAGCCACCATGCTTAAGACATTTGTTTTCCTAGTGATGGTTAATCACTTTGCCCTTTAACCAAAAACAAGATTAGAATTCACAAAACCCAGGAAGACCTTAAGATACCTACATATGTGCTGAAGCATTAATCAAAAGTCTTTGATCTTCCCTGAGGACTTAAGAAAGTAAAGGTAAACTACACTGGGAGTCTGAAGAGACTAGACTTAGGGAAAAGCTTCCATTATGAAGTCCTCCTCCCAAAATGACTTACTAAACTACAAGTTTGAATCTAAACAGACCGGTTGAGGCCACATTATCTGTGCTTGGTTCATGCACTCAGGAACTCTGTGCATCCTCTGTGCATCATGGGAAGCAGCATGAAAGAAAGAACTTATTTTTTCCCCCAAGAACTATTATATTGTTTGCTGAAATATGATCTATAACTACCCAAGAATTAGTACACAGAACAGCAAATACCTTCCCCTCCTCCAATTTTGGAAATAGGAGGAGAGTCACTACTGTTGCTGCTCCTAGTTCAGTATCAGTAGGCTCTGAGATGTATTTTGTGTTTTATTCAGCATTTTCTGAGCTAGACCCTCCTGAATGGAGCCTGGAAAAGAGGAGATCAAGGCAGGGAATCTCATTAATGCTTACCAATATCTAAAGGACAAGTGTCAGAAGGATGGGTCCAGGCTCTTCTCAATTGTGTTCAGTGACAGGACAAGGGGCAAGGGGCACTAACTGGAATAAAGGAGGTCCCACATAAACATCAGAAAAAAATACTTCTCTTTGAGGGTGCAGAGCCCTGGAAGAGGCTGCCCAGAAAGGTTGTGGACTTTGCGTCTCTGGAGGTATTCCAAACCCACCTGGACATCTCTCAGTGTGATTTACTCGAAGTGATTCTGCTCTAGGAAGGGAGTGGAATTAAACAATCTTCAGAGGACCCTTCCAACCATTCTGTGATTCTGTGAATCCAGTTGGAGATACTGAGTTCATTCCAGAACCAGGGAATTCAAGAGAAGTTGTCTGCATCTGGCATATGAAAATCATCCCTAATGACATCCATTTCTGTAAGACTGTGACTCTGAAATAACATTCTATACATGTGTTAGGATTATTAATTAATCAAGAAAGAGGTGTCAACATCTGTAAGTGAGCAACACTCAGAGGGTTGTAGGGTGAACCAGACTCAATATGTAGTAACTAATTGTTGTGGCTGACAGCTAGCACACTCAAGTCACTCTGCTGCACATACATGTTCACAATGAAAAAAGACAGGAAGATCTAAGCCTTCTTCTGACACTTGAACTGGAAGCTTTCATTTCTTCATAAGTCAGTATTAATAGAGTGCAACTTCTCTAAACTCAAAGACATTACTTCTACTTTATGTTGGTGTAAGTAGAGGGAAATTAGGGATTAGCTCCTGACGTTCCAACAAAACAGAACATGCCTCTGAACACCCTGAGGTGCAAACTGTGGTTTGTACTTTGTATTGCATCTGACTGAAGAATAAACAGAAGGCTTTCTGGGGAAGATAAGCTTCCTGTGATTCCTTCCAGATCCAAAATGACCAGGTAAGATTATTTACCTTTCCTTAAAGAGATGCCTTGTCCAGAAATTCAGATTCAAGGATCAGTCACAGGAAAATGGAGCCCCCACCATGCAGTGGCTTCTTTCAGGTCTCCTTTCAGAGTTAGGAGAGCTTCTCAGAGCACTACCATAGGAATGTTGGTTCTCTGGTGCTTCCGTGATGCTTTTGTCATATGCTAGGCAAACAGCAATTAAAACAGTTTCATGTTGTTCTTCATCTAGGGTAGAGTACAGACTTTTGTACAGGATACTTCAATACCAAGCTCATCAATTTCTGGCAACTAACAAAAGTGGGAGTAGGTGCAACTGATGTTTCTAAACCACTGGACTTTCAGTTAAGACAGTTTCAGCTCAAAATGTTTCTCACTGCTTTTACTGGCACCTATGAACTTGTACTTTCTGATCTTGAACTACTTTTCTCTACAAGGTCTTCCTTTTACCCATCTGTCCCTCCTGCTGCACGACAGCTAGTAAAGATCACCAAAGCTCCTGCTGACTGCACAGCTGGCATCACTCAGCCTCTTTCATGTCCTCTTCCTTGCAAATCTCTTCTAATACAATCCATTTCCACTCCTCCTCATTCCTTATGTTCTTTTATTTTTCTAATTTTCCCACTGACTATTTCTACTGTTTGATGGAGTGACATGCAGTTAGAAGAAAACACAGCTGTTTTGATCTGCGTGGAGACCGCAAGGAAACACCATTGCTTAACTTCTCCAGTCTAGTACATTCTCCCCAGAAGAAATACATAGAAAGGCTCCTAAAATACTTTCACTTCTTACAGCAGCTTGCTGGACAAACAAGTTACAGAATCACAGAATCCCAGCATGGTAGGGCTTGGAGGGGACCTCTGGAGATCATCTAGTCCAGCCTCACCGATGAAGCACATTCGCCTAAAGCAAGTTTCACACGAACATATACAAGCAGGTTTTGAAAGTCTCCAGAGAAGACTCTATAACCTCTCTGGACAGCCTGGTCCAGTGCTCTGCCACCTTCAAAGGGAATATTTATTTCCTTAGGTTTAAGTGGAAAAGGCTGACCAAGTGGTTTTGACTATAGGATTTGGCCTGATCTGTCAAAACAAGACAGGTTCTTATAGGCATTGTATTTCATGGAGCTTCAAACTGTCTAATGTGACACTGCTGAGAAGTTTATGGAGAAGATCCATGGGTTTCTGGTGCAAAAAAAAAAAATCTCTGGGGCTTGAAACATGCTCTCCTCCACTCCCACTGTGTAAAAAGGCTCTTTCCTTTTCACTTCCTTGATGAATAGCTTCCTATCACCCCTTCTTTCCGTACTGAACGTGTATCCAGCAGGCTAACAACCTTGGACCTGGTGGAAAGAAAATTTCTCAGTAATTCCACTAACTTTTCAGCCTAACAACAAGGCCATAGAGCAGCTTTTAGAGATCCCAGAGATATCATGACCATCACTGAGATTACAGAGGAACATTAAACTAGTTCAGATTTTTTATATATATATATATATATTGCTTATATATATATTATATATATATATTGCTTAATCTCTCTCCTATTTCTACTATCTCCAGATCACCCTGAATATACTCAGCTCATTTCCTTTGATCCACAAATTCCCAGACTTTTTGTTGGTAGGAGCAAGGAAAACATCACTCTCACAAAGCATGGAGACTCTGAGGACATCATCCCAACAGAGTGCCCCAGAATGATGGAAAATAATCCCAATCGTCTTTCTGCACCAACGCTATATGTCCTGTGATCAGAGCCTTCTTGCACACACAAAAAAACCCCAAGCTGACACTGCTTGACTTCTTTCTAAAACTCAGTTATTTAGTGATCCTCATGGAGTTTCCTTATTGTTTTTTTCTTTTCCTCGCTCTGGTAGAGGCAGCAAACAGGTATGTGAGACATTAAAAGACATTAATTTTCTAAGCAGCCTCATACATGACTCTTCCACAGAATTTTCTCTGCAGCTGGAGCACAGCAGGGGTAGTGCTCCCCTGATTTCATCAATAAAAAAAAAGAGCTTGGTTTCAGCCTTGGCCATAACATGCAGCTCATGCGCTCAACTAATGTTTTACTCCAAAGTATCAAAGAATGTAAACTACAGGAGTGAGAACAATTAGAGAAACCTTATACACATAAAACACCACCTGCCCAGAGGAGCCCAAAGAATTGATCCTTTTTTCCCCATTTTCTTTTTTCCTTCCTTCCTTCTTTCTCTTTTTTGTTTTCTTTTTTTTTCTTCTTTCTTTTCTTTTCTTCTTCTTCCTTTTAACTATTTTTATTGTCTTTTCCTTTTTCTTTTTACTTTTATCTTTTTTTCTCCCCCTCCTTTTTTCTTTTTTTCTCTCTTTTTTTCCTTTTTCTTTCTTTTTTTCTTTCTTTCTCTCTATTTTTTTCATACATGCAGCTAGCTAACATAGATCCTGTCAGATTCCATTAGTGTAAGGATTTCTCTTGGGTGGAATGTGACAGCTGTTACAAGCTGTTGGAGGAGAGAGGGGCATTAACCGTTTATTTTTGTTTGCAAGGTTTGTGAACTTTTAGTGCAACAGGTGGTCCTTCCCTCTTCCCCTGCACTTGATTTGCTGGCAATCAGGATCTGCAGACTACAAAGAAGATCCAAATTCCTGGGCATGCATGGGCTGAGAAAATTTGGGGGATCTCTCCTTTTCTTTTTTTTCCCACTTCTTTATGAAATTAGTTGAAATCAATAGAGTGGACACCTTGGTTTTGCTGCAGATTGCAGACAGCCTCCTGGTTCTTTATAGTTATTTTTTCTAATTTTCACACAAGGAACTGCCACACCACAAAATCAGCAGCAAAGTAACCCTGAATATAGCCTTGTGACTCTTCTGGAATACAGATACAAAATGTCACAACCCTATGGAAGCAAAAGAATAGAAACTGACCAAGTCAGTGAGGAAGAGTGGAACTTCATCTGGCCACAGTATGGTGGCTGCTGATGCAGCTACTCCAGGTAGACAACTGTTTTCTCTTGGTAACTAATGCTTGGGCAGAAGCTAAAACTTCAGTACCTTCAAAGCTGCTCAAGTCCAGCTGTGGCCTCAAGTTGCACCAGCAGAGGTTTAGATTAGATATTTGGGAAAATCTCTTTACTGAAAGAGTAAGACATTGGAACAGATTGCTCAGGGAAGTGGTGGACACCCCATTGCTGGAGGTGTTCAAAACATGTGCAGACATGGCACTTTTGGATATGGTTTAGTGGGCACAGCGGTGGTAGGTCAGTCGTAGGACTTGATCTTAGAGGATTTTTCCACCCTTAATGATTCTATGAAAGACAGCAGGAGCAACAGAGGTGAAGCAGGATGGAGTCTGACAGAGCCACTCAGAACAGTAGGGCTTCATTTTACACAGCTGATCTTGCAATTGCTCTTGCTGTAGGCAGAGGTTTCTACATGCTTCCCAGGTGATTGTAACCATATGCACATGGTGCACAAAACAAGTAACACAATCATAGAGTCATAGATTTGTTTTGGTTGGAAAAGATCTTTATCAAGTCCAACTGTCCAACTTAGCATCACCATGCCAAATAAACAGTGTCCCAAAGTGCCATGTCTACATGTCTTTTGAACACCTCCAGGGATGGTGACTCCACCACCTCCACCACAAAGCTGGCTCTGTAGGTGTCTTATCACCCTGAACTGTTTCCCATTTATTTACATACCCTACCACATTAATTGAAGCATTTGGCCCATTATCAGCTTCATATAGCTAGAATTTCTTACAGGTTTATTACTGATAATGAAGTCATAGAATTGGGTTGGAAGAAACATTTTGAAGATCATCTAGTTTACCCCGTCGATAATATTTATTACTACTTTAGAGACTACAACTTGTAACCAATAGTATCATTTACTGGTCTATAAACAAGGTTAGCATTTACTGGTCTGGAGACAGTACAACTGTCCAGAGAACTGCATCTGTGTTCATGCTGCATTGTAATCTCAGACAGTTAGAAGATGCATCCATGTAATTAATTTCTAGTAATTTTCAAGTGGTTAATTAAACCCTTTCATGAAACCATAACAGGATAAAATGTCATAAAAATCATCAAGACCCCAACAGGCAAAACTAGAAGACATTTTATAGATGTACAAATATGTCATAGACAAATATAGATATCTGATACAGCCACAAATTAAATTAATGAGGGGCAAGCTGATTCTGAATTGAAGAATTCCTCTGGCACTTTTACCTCAAAGACTTCCTCATCCTTTTCAGTTATACTGCTGTAAGGTGTTTTTGTAAGATAACTTGAGCCAGCAAAGCTTGTAAGATGCACTCAAGCTGATGGCTGCCCTTACCAAAACAAAGACTGGGTATAAGGTCAGTATGACATGGACTTACTACATATCTGTGTCCCCATGCCAAACACAACTAGTAGGAGAATGAAAAAGTAACACAGAGATAAAAACACACGGTGGCTTTGGCTTTAAATGCAAGTCTTGCATCAAACTGTCTGTACACTGCCAAGAGCTGATTGCCTCTGCCTTGGCTTATTCCATTAAGGCTCAAAAGAGGGACACAAGACAGCAATGAAGAAAAAAAATCACCCTGATTCACTGGTCTACTCCAGCTGCTCTGCTCCACTCCAGCAATGCAAAACAGCTGTAAACCTGGTTTAATCAGTAAGGTTAAATTTGGTTTTGGCTTCTCAGTATTGGCAAAGAAGTACGAAGCAGCTGGAGTTTACTGGTATGCTTAGCCCTGGGGATTTGCCCTCAAAAGTTAACTCTTGCTCCAGCCAAGAGAAAGACTATCAGCCACTATTAAACTTTAAAGTGATTATTTAATCTCACAGTCTACTGTATTTTTCGGAATGCCAAGAAAAAGAAAACTTACACATTTTACCAACATGCAGTTTGGGACTAAACATTCAAAACACCAGCGCCAGTATCAAGCCGCATCAGCTAGACATGGAGATATTGGCTGCTGGGCTCCGAAGTAATCCTTCTAAATACAAATTCTCTCTACAGAACTGGTGAATAAGAATGTTCTGATTCATGTCATGGCATAGAATTTCTTTGTAGACTTCACACCAAATTCTAACATATTCTTTTGGGAAAACCACTTACAACTCCTCAGTCTGTGCTTCAGACTATCCATCACAACTGAAAATATCCTATCAAACAGATGTCAACCTAAAACTTATTCTATAAACTGTCCCATCTCTGGACTGAGGTAACTTGTTGCCTTAAAAGCATTTTATAAACATAACCTTGCCCCAGCAAAGGCTTCTAGCGTTTCAGGAGAACAAATCCCACTGAAGTAGGAAAACTTGGATTCAGTGTTGATGTTTTATTATTGTCCTCCAGGAAAATAAAAACAAACAAACAAACAAAAAACCCCAACTAATCAACTTGGAACTTCATTATCTCAGACTATCTTTGAGGAAAATGCAATTTGAAAGTTCAGCATAGAAAAAACTGAGATTCCTAAAATTCCGAGGAGATTCTCTGCAGCTCTCAGTAAGCACTGCTTTAGGAGAAGGAATCACCAGCACAGGCTCACAAGAAGACTGCTCAGTAGCAGACATTACAATCAGATAATTGTTTCAGTTGGATAAGACCTCTAAAGATTATCAAGTCCAATCCTCAATCCAACACAAACATGCCCACCAAACCATGCCCCAAAATGCCATGTCTATACATTTTTTTTAACACCTCCAGGGTTGGTGATGCCCTCCTTACTGGGCAGCCTGTTCCAATGCTTGACCACCCTTTCAGTAAAGAAATATTTCCAACTATACAATCTAACCCCCACCTGGAGCAACTTAAGACCACTTGCTCTTGTCCTACCACTTGATACTAGGAAGAAGAGACTGACACCCACCTCATTCCAACCTCCTTTCAGGTAGTTGTGGAGAGCAAGAAGGTCTCCCCTCAGCCTCCTCTTCTCCAGACTAAACAATCCCAGTTCCCTCAGCCACTCCTCACAAGATCTGTTCTCCAGACCTTTCACCTGAAAGTTTAGTCTGTTATTCACCTAGGCTATTCAGAAAGCCCACACTTAAAATGGTAAAGGGCTTTAAAAGAGCATGCAGAAAAACAAGATTCAGTTAAATCAGGAGAGAAAATGAAAAAGGAAACGCAGAAGAAGACAGGGAGTGGCAACTTTGAAAACATGACAAATTCTAGGGAGAAAGTGGGATGTTATTAAAATAAGAGGGAGGTGAAATTGCTGACAACTTTGATCAGGCCAAGATCCCCAACTGCACAGACTACAAAGAATTTGGCTGGCCAATGTCCAAGACAGTGTAAAATTAAAGAGTGGACATGCAGTTGAGAGTTAAGGAAAGCTAAAAAATCAAGAGACTGGGCATTTGATGCATTATATGCTGTAGCCCCTAAACATACACTCATTATTCTTGTAAATAAAACTATACAACAAATATTTAGGGAGCAGCCTCAACCAAAATATTGGCTCTAAATAACCACAAATTGTGAGGGAGTTTGAAACTAGATCCCAGCTCTGTGGCAAGCCCTTCCCTGGTGGGAGCAGGCACAAGCTTTGGGACAGTCTGTTTCTGGATTCTGCTATTTGGACTGCTCTCTGCCAGCCAGGAAAACAAAGAAATCTTTTGGGAAAAAAAAAAAAAAGAAAGAAAGAAAGAAAGAAAGAAAGAAAGAAAGAAAGAAAGAAAGAAAGAAAGAAAGAAAGAAAGAAAGAAAGAAAGAAAGAAAGAAAGAAAGAAAGAAAGAAAGAAAGAAAGAAAGAAAGAAAACATGACATAAGAGTAATGCTATGCTATGCTGAGACCAATGGGAAGTCACTGAGAAACTGAAATTGACTGCAAAGTTCAGAAAATATTGGTGTCTTTTTGTAGGTATAAACACTGCTCAAGCAAATAAAGATTAACATTTAAAATATTTGCAAGATGATAGATAGTATTTGGTGGCCTACACACCACAGGGAACGAGACATGATCTTGAAGGTGTTTTCCAAACAAAATGATTTAATGATTTTATGATTACATAGGCTTCCCTATACCAGGGTGGTTGTAACATCTGTATCAGGGAGCCAGCTGGCATCTTAAGAACAAAAAATGTCCATTTTTTTCCTGAGTCCTACTAATCTCTCAGCATTGCTGTCACATGGTGATGAGTTCCACATCGAAGAAGAGAACTTTAAAATGCATTGTCTTTCTAGTATGAACGTTCATTTGCTGCAGTGTTAAGATGAGATAAATACCACTCTACATATTGCTCCTATTTCTTTTCTAAACAAAACTATTCCAAAAGGAAATTATTAGGAAATTTCCACAGGAATGGTTTTGAGTCTAAACTGTTTGCTTTGTTCACAAGTTACAATTTTCTTTTGTGAAAGCAGCAATTATCAGGCTAGCCCCTGCTGAACTGATGTTTGGGTTTGTAATGGTTCAACAAGTCATTAAAATGCACTTTTTTCATCCACATGTTATATTAGCCAAGCTGTCCTTCAGACACCCCACACCAGACTTTGGAAGGCTATCTGCCCTGCTACAATTTTGATTGCCCTCTATCTAAACTTCTAGTTTGTGAGCCAGTCTTTTTCTCCCCAGATTTTACTCATAACAAAGTTTCTCCTTGACTATAAAAATTTTAATCGTTTGTCTTCCAAATCTGTTCTATTAACTGAATCTCTTCTATTAACAAGGCTAAGTGCCAGGCCCTGCACTTGAGTCACAACAACCCCGTGAACTCTCAAGGCTTGGGGCAGAGTGGCTGGCCTGGCAAAGAAAGACCCAGAGATGCTGGTTGAGTACTAGCTGAATGTGAGCCAGTGTGTGCTCAGGTGGCCAAGGTGGGCAACAGCATCCTAGCCTGTATCAGGAAGAGCACGACCAGCCGGAGTTAAGGAAGTGATTGCTCCCCTGGACTCAGCACTGGTGAGGCCACACCTTGAGTCCTGGGTTCAGTTTTGGGTCATTGACTACAAGAAAGACGTTGAGGTGCTGGAGCAGGTCCAGAGAAGGGCAACAAAGCTTGTGAAGATTCCATACAAACACAGTGTTTCAGCGAGGTCCAAACTGTGACTGCATTTAGCAAGCAGGGCATGAGAAAGCCCTGGTACTAGAGACTCACATTTCATATACAGCAGAAGAAGAAGACACTTAGTAGCCCTGGTACTAGAGACTCACATTTCATGTACAGCAGAAGAAGAAGACACTTAGTAGCCCTGGTACTAGAGACTCACATTTCATGTACAGCAGAAGAAGGAGACGCTTCTCAATCCATCAGACAAGCAAGATGAAGAAGGGATAGGGTACAGAGGAGCTCAGAGGTGACACAACAGCAAGTACAAGCTATTCCCCTATGGAGCAGCAGTGAAACAAGGTGATGGATGAGAGAGAGTCCAGGCTCTCCCCAGGCCCACTACAGCAATTACATTAAATCAGCTCTACTCAAAAGTCAGACAGTCTGGACAGTCTGAACATCAGATTTTCCTGTCAGGCTGCATAACTCGTTAATTATGTAAAAGATCATTATTCTAAAATCCCACAGCTTTCATGCACTGCCATTGAGAAATGGCAGCACAAAACCAGTGGCTTAGCCTAGAGGGCCAATCTCAGCACATGTATTCTTCCCTTTTCCCTTGACATGCACACTCCTTGGATGTGTATTTGTGGCTTGGCTTTTTCTTTTTTGTTTTACCAACTGCCTTCAGCTCAAGATCTCAAAGTCACATCCTGACACACTGTATCAACCACAAACCCACATGTCAAAAATCCCTACACACAGTCCCATGTCCTGATTCCAGGAAGCACACACTGCTGGACTTTGTTGCCTTCCACTGAGTCACCCTGATACATGCCTGCTGGAGATATAGTCCAAGTGCAGTAACACCCACACTGCACAGTTTTCCCCCATGTGTGTAGCCTGCTATCCAAACAACAGATGCACCAGCATGCACCAGCACACATATTGCAACATCTGGCCATCACAAGCTAAATGTAGTAACTCCGTGAGCTTTGCTCGTCTTTACAAAACTCAAAAACACTTCATCTGCATGTTGCTGAAGAGCATAACCTTTTCCACTTCACTGAAAGAAGTATGTGCTTTTAACCTGGCATCCACCACCACACAGAAATCACAGAATAGTAGGGGTTGGAAGGGACCTCTGGAAATCATTTGGTCCAACCCCCCCTGCTAACCAAGCACTTGCACTTACTCTCAAAACACACATTTAGTCTCTTCTGACTAACAAGGCGTGAATGGCTCTTGCCATAAACGCTTCAGAGGTGCTGCACATAATGTGTGCGCACACTTCTTTATTTCTCGGTCATACCTGTACATGTGCCTAAAAGCCCTTACCTGCTATGAGGTTCATTTTTCCATTTTCTGGCTAGAAGTCATGACAGAATAAACCTGATAAAAGGAAATTTTTTTTTTAATGCAATAAATGGATAAAAGGAAAAAAAGATGGTCACATCCAAATATCCATGTATCTGCTAATTTAAAACATGATACCGCTCAGCAGTAAAATTGCTAGTTGCATGATTCATCATTTCTGGATCCTGGAAATTTCCAGTCTGTTTTCCTTTGTTTCTGTAATCTGCATGTAATCTAAAAGATATGTTCAAGGAGAATGTAGGCAAGAACATCTGATAGTTCCAGTTTGGTATTTTATGAGAAATACTTCAATTCAGAATATTTGTGCCTCACTGGTTTTCTGTTCAGTGTACTGGAAACACTGGGATCCCTCATTGAGATGTTCTCAGCAATCTCTACCTTACAGCAAAATACACTGGAAAGAACACAGTCTGGGAGCATTGAAATTGCAAAGGTCTCAGGTTTGACTGATTGCCCCACCAGCAATGTTAACCAGCGCACAAGTGATGACCTCAGAAGCCTCTTGGCTTCTGTGGCCTCAGCATCCTTTACAGATGCCAAAAACAGGCCTGGTAATTTTCGGTGTGTATGAATACCCACACATTTTCAACCATGCAGAGCTAAACTATTTCATGACTTGTTCTTTCAAAAGCTTTAAAACCATGACCTACACTTGGAAAATTATATGCATATTTTGAGTTTATTGAGGATTCTTTTCCAACCACCTTATCTCAAAAAAAAAAAAAATAAAAGGTTAGATTTTTTTGACAACAGATCACATGGCTTGCTGTATCTTACTGCAGGTGAGAAGAAGACAAGTGTTTCTCTCTATCGAATTACTTTAGAATTCCTAGTGAGAAAATGAGAATGAAAATTTTCACCTGAAAAGGAAGTCTGTAAAATCTCCAAGTTGTCCATCGCAAGTACAACTAAGAAAGCAAGTATGTTGTGTATTTTTGAAGCAGAAAACCTCAAGAGTTCAGATCATCACCAACTTCTACTTCAGTCTTCAAGATATGAAGTGAAAATAATTAATTTTCCATGAAAAAAAAAATCACTGACAGCTAAATTAGTATACTTTAATCAGACGATGGGACTAGTTGGTTTCTGGACACCCCCTCCAACCCCTACCATTCTGTGACTGTGATAATGCATCAAATTTGCAGTGTCCTTGTGCCTCCCAGAAAGTCCTGTTCGACCTCATTCTGCCATCCAGCATCAGAGCTTGCACGCTGAGATGCTCTTCTCACATTTCCATCACAAACAATGGTGGCACAGAGGAAAATGGTAGTGGGTTACTGCAGAAACACACCGAATAGAAAGTCAAAATCATTCACAGATATACAAAGACAACCATGAACACCAACACACCAAAAATCCAGCATCCTCACATCACACTCCAACCCCCCCTGAGAGAACAGGTTTGCCTACATCAAGTTGCACAGGATCACACAGAATCAACCAGGTTGGAAAAGACCTCAGAGTTCATCAATCAAGTCNGCTTGTGCTCAAGACCTCTCACCAGCTTTGTTGCCCTTCTCTGGACACATTCAAGTATCTCAATGTTCTTCTTAAATTGAGGAGCACAGAACTGGACACAGTACTCAAGGTGTGGTCTAACTAGTGTTGAGTATGGGGGAAGAATGACTTCCCTTCTCCTGCTGGCCACACTGTTTCTAATGCAGGCCAGGATGCTATTGGCCTTCTTGGCCACCTGGGCACACTGCCCAGGTGAGTTTGAAAGTCTCCAGAGAAGCAGATTCTGCTCTGAGCAGCCTGGTCCAATGCTCTAGCACCCTCACAGCAAAAAAGTTCTTCCTTAAGTGAAACCTCCTAATTTGTATCTGTTGTCACTTGTCCTATCACTGGCCAGCACCGAAGAGAGCCCAGTTCATCCTCTTGCCCTCCAACTCTTAGATATTGATAACAATATAAGATCCCCTCCCACTTGGCTCTTCTCGAAGTTAATCAGCCCCAGGTATCTCAACCTCTCCTCCTAAGAGAGATGCTCCAGTCCCCTCATCATCTTTGTGGTCCTTCTTTGGACTCTCTCCAGTAGTTCTCTGTCTCTCTTGAAATGGGAACAGAACTGGACACAAGTCTCCTGGTGTGGCCTCACCAGAACAGAGCAGAGTGGCAGAAGACCCTCCCTCGACCTGCTGGCCACGCTCTTCTTAACGCATCCCAGAATACCATTGGTCTTCTTGTCCATGAGGACACATTGCTGGCTCATGGTGAACTTGTCACCCACCAGCACTCCCAGGTTTTCTCTGCAGAGCTACTTTCCAGCAGGTCCACCTGTAACCTGTACTGATGAATGGAGTTATTCCTTCCCAGGTGCAGGACTCTTCACTTGCCCCTTGTTGAACTTCATGAAGTCCCCCTCTGCCCAACTCTCCAGCTTGTCTGGGTCTCACTGAATGTCAGCACAGCCACTGATCTCCATTTTGCATCATCAGCAAACCTGTTGAAATTCTGCCCTGTCAGTGCTTCAGCATAGTCCGCATGAAAGATCTTTATGAAAAAGCCCATGAGGTTTTTCCTCTACAGATGATACCTCCCATCCTTCCCAGACACTGGTATAGTTTTATCTTACTGGTCAACTCAAGAGGAGCAGAGAGGCAAAGCAAAGTTTTAGCTGTCACTGGTTTTTCAGTGTGAGTGGGGTACAAGTGCACAAGCAGCCACTTAGCACGTTCCTTCTTGGGGCTCTAAATACATTATTTCTTCACTTAATTTATTATCTGTGGCACTCTTGTCCATCCTTCCATACTCTGCTTAGTGCTGAAATGCTGCCAGTGGCTGCTCAATAGCTCCTTTCAACCTTTCATGTCCTACAGCATGAGGTGGCTGGAGAGAAGTGCCAAACCAAGAAGAGATCAGTCAGTTCCCATGGGGGAAGAGGAGAAAAAGATAGTTTCAAAACAGTTTACTTTCCTCCCCTTCTGTCCACCTTCCTTTCAATCATCACCTTCTTGTGTGGTAAAATTTGATGTGAAAAGCAGGCTGAGCTTGTCTCTAATGTTGCTGATCTTGACCATGTGGCTACAGGGGGAGACAGCAATTTCCTCTCAATACAATTGCGAAGTCCCACAGTGATGCATCAAAGCCAATCTGTGACCCACCCCTTCCAGCCTGGAGCCCAGCAGGGTCTGAGAAGCAGCTGGGCTCCTCTTCAGTGAGACACATTATGAAAGACAGAGAAGGAGAGGGAGGGAAAGGAAGAAAACGAGGATAAACCAGAAGCTTAACACATGTACATAAATAAGAAAGGGGAAGGAAGAGGCTGGGAATTTAGGACAGTTCATTGAAACTGGCTTCTGGACACTAAATGCTGTAAAGAAGGGACAGCCCAGGAAGCATTACAGCCCCATGTCATACACTTCTTCACAACACACCTCAGCAGAAAGATGACAATGAGCCAGGCTAATGTGCTCAATGTCATACAATTCTTTCCCTCCCTTTGCACAGCTCTTTTTGAAAACTCTTGCTTTCTACTGCTGGTTGTATGACTGATCTACTCAGGCAGATCATTTTTTCTCATGTATGCACCAGGTAAGCACAGAATCAAAGAATCATAGAATGGTTTTGGTTGGAAAAGACCTTGAAGATCATCAAGTCCAACCATTAACCAACTCTACCTAAAGTTTGGTGCTGAACCATGTCCCTCAGCACCACATCTCTGTCTCTTTAAAACACCTCCAGGGATGGGGATTCAACCACCTCCCTGGGGAAGTAGTGACATTTCCACCCATCTCAGCAGTTTTCTTGCCCATTTTCATTTCAAGGCAGGGGAAAATACGAACATGATAGAGAAACATGGCTTTGCTTCAATAGGACACTTTGTGTTGCATGAAACACTCAGGATCCTGACTGGAGAGTCTGTTCTTTGTTTAAATCTTACAGGATTTAGGTGAAAACAAACAAGCATGCTACAGACCTCAGCATGAGTCTCTGTGACTTCTCCTGTGACACCTCTCACACATGGGAGGAAATATTTACACAGCCAAGTCATTCTTTTCCCTCTAACCCTTCCTTCAGGCTTGTCTCCACCAAAGCCCTGGGAACATTACAGTACAAATGAGACAGCCACCAACACCCACTGAGCTGGGCAATGTCATTTTATGGGGAAAAAGCTCTAGTATAACAATACCCCTGTAGTGAAGCTCCTACAAACTAGTTAAGGCATAATTCTTAAACACACATGCATGCCAGCAGTGGGGACTGAAGGATATCAGCTGCAAAAAATACAGCACTTGGTCTCATTAATTAACTAATTATGTACAGTCTGAGAAGGAATGAGCCCATGCACCAATACAGATTAGAGGCTGACCTGGTGGAAAGCAGCTCTGCAGCGAAGGACCTGGGAATACAAGAGGAAAACAAGTTCACCATGAGCCAGCAATGTGCTCTCATGGCCAACTGTATTCTGAGGGGCATTCAGAAAAGCGTGGCTAACAGGTCTAGGGAGATTCTCCTCCCCCTCTACTCTGCCATGGTGAGGCCACACCTGGAGTCTTGTGTCCAGCTCTGGGCTTCACAAGTCAAGAGGGACAGGGAACTATTGGAGAGAGTCCAATGGAGGGCCACAGAGGTGTTGAGAGGACTGGAGCGTCTCTCTTAGGAGGAAAGGCTGAGAGACCTGGGGGTGTTTAGCTTGGAAAAGAGCAGACTGAGAGGGGATCTTATCAATGTTTATTAATATCTAAAGGGTGAAAGGCAAGAGGATGAACTGGGCTCTTTTCAGTGGTGGCCAGTGATAGGCCAAGGGGTAGAAAGCACAAGACAAAGCACAAGAGGTTTCACTTAAATATAAAGAAAACCTTCTTTCCTGTGAGCATGACAAAGCACTGGACTAGGTTACCCAGAGAGATTGTGGATTCTCCTTCTCTGGAGACTTTCCTAACCCACCTGAATGTGTTCCTGTGCAACCTGTTCTAGACAAACCAGGGTGGTTGGACCAGATGATCTCAGGAGGTCCCTTACAACCCCTACCATTCTGTGATTCTGTGTGATTCTGTAACTTGCAAGGAACTAAGCAAGAACTGAACTGAACACAAAAACCTTAATGCAGTGAATACTGCTTCTGTCCCATCCCCACATCCTGACCCACTGAATGAGAACTGCAGACTGTGTGCTACTATTTCACCCTCCCAGGGAGAGTTGCCCAGCACTCAGCTTCAGAGGAACTAGAGTATGTGTACCTCCAGCTCTGAAATGTTTGTTTAACTGCTATATTGAGCTCTTGGAATGGAGCAAAACAGCCTTCAGACTGCTTAGCACCTGACACCCTGTTTTTTCTGATTTTATTATATCTCTTTTACAGTATCATTGCTATTTCACACTAATTCTTTCACAATCTTCAGCCTGTCTGTGCAGTCCTGGTGATTTACTGCATGTGATTTCCTCACATTTATTTACTCACTCCGATACTCCACAGCTTTTCATTTCAAAGTTTTGCCAAGTGCTCAAAAGAATCTGCCAGAAACTGGAGCTCTTGAGGAAAAAGCCTGTTACAGTTCACACAAATCAGTCACACAGGCCAGCACAGTCTGCCTGGGAATGAACAGAGCTTTCAAATTTTTATAAGGCTTGTCTTGATAGTTCAAACCACCAGAAAGCAAAAAAACTCTGTGGTAGCACAGACTGGTTTAGTACAGATCCCAGTATCCCAATAAATGTTTTCATTTCTGCATGCAATTCTCTGCACAGAAAACTATTCTGTTCTAGTATCTTCAACGAGCTCAAGCAATTTCTTCCTTATTTCAGACCAAGGTCGGCTTGACTGAGGTTTACGCAATGATTAGCATGTGCGAGCACAAAGGCACACACACACATCTACTTACACACAGTGCCCTCAGGTCCCTGCCAGGAATATTTCACTGTGCCTGTGCTCAGCTGGGCTGGAAGCATCTTGAGGAAGTTCAAGCTGAATCACATTTACCAGAATTGCTCAGATCTGAGCCATTTCCTCAGAGGGGTTATGATGAATTCACAGTCACTACCTCAAAGTAGCAGTAAATACATTAGCATTCACCATCAGCCAGACTGCTTCCTTTTACAAACATGAAGGCAGAGGGTGCCTGAGGGCTTGCCACCTTAAGTTATTGCCTACAGCACTGCTATTAGCTCTATATAGCAGATAGATCCATCAGGGTGTCTTAAAACAATTTAATCTTTTTAATACTTGCAGCAGTTCTACGGCTTTTGCACCAAGCATTTCACTGAGAAAGAATGAGAGAATCGTAGAACTGTTTCAGTTGGAAGAGATGTATGTCATCAAGTCCAACAGTCAACCCAACACTGGCATGCCCATTAAAATGTGTCCCAAAGTGCCATGTCTACATACATTTTGAACACCTCCAGGGATGGTGACTCCATCGCTTCCCTGGGCAGCCTACTTCAATGCCTGGTCACTCTTTCAGTAAAGAAATGTTTCCTAATATCCAACCTAAACCTCCCCTGGTGCAACCTGAGGCTATTTCCTCCGCTCCTATTACTTGTTACCTAAGGAGACTGTCCCCCACCTCACTCCAGGAAGTTGTAGAGGGCAAGAAGATCTTCCCTCAGCCTCCTCCTCTCCAGACTAAACAACCCCAGTTCCCCCAGTAGCTCCCCATAAGTCCTGTTCTCCAGGCCCTTCACCAGCTTTGTTACCCTTCCTGGCACTTCTTCCAGCAGCTCAATGTCTTTCTTGTAGTGAGTGCCCTGACACTGAACATAGAACCCCCTGGTCCTGCTGGCCACACTCTTCCTGATACAGGCCAAGATGATTTTGGCCTTCCTAGCCACCTGAGCACACTACAGGCTTGTGTTCAGCCAGCTGTCAGTCAACACCCCCAGGTCTTTCTTCACTGGGCAGCTTTCCAGCCACTCTGCCCCAAACCTGGATCCTTGCATCTGGCCTTGCTGAATCTTGTAGGACTGACTGTGGCACATCAATCCAGCCTGTCCATGTCCCTCTGCAGAGCCTTCCTACCTTCAAGAGGATCAACACTCAGGACATTCTGTCTTACACAGGGATTTCCCGAGTGTGGATGGAAGAAACCAGGATTCAAGGGAAAAGAGGTCTGAAAGCTGCCATGGAAAGGGGAACAGATCTCTTCTCCCTGTTTATATCCCTTCACACTCTTCCCCATTTTCTTGCCACAAGAAATGGCAAGTGGCAGCCAGTGATGCTCTCTAAGGCTGCCATGCTACTTGGGCACTTAACAAAGATAACAAACACCTCAGGCAGTATCCTTGCTCTGCTCCTAAAATTAGAGCATCTAGCAGGGACCATTGCACAAGAAAGGTGAAGTTTAGGCCCAACTCAGTTACTGTCTCAGGAAAGGCAGCCATCAGACTTCCTGATGTGAACACTCTACAATTTAATTTTTAATATCATAAAAAACTGTTCCTTAGAGTCATAGAGTTCTCTGCTCTCCAGAATTTTACATGGAGTAAGCAAAACATGACAGGGACATTAAGACAAAGAAGAACACAACGGAAAAAGGAGGAGAAGAAGCAAGATGAATAGGACCTGGAAACACATATGAGGGGAAATAGATGATGTGGGGAGAAAAATAATTTAAGGGAGGGGAAAAGTAAAATCTGAATTAAAGTTAATTGGCATAATGGAATAAAGGAACAGTGAGGTGGGGGAGCAAAAAAAGAAAAAATCTGCCCACACATACACAAAATAATTTGGTGATTGCAGACTTAAAAAACAGCAAACTGAATCATGGAAAACATTCCCAAGAATTTCCTAGGTGGCTTGGAAGTTAATGCAAGCGCTCAGGACCAATCTCTCCTGCCACAGGGAAGGCTACAATACTTTTTATGTACTAAAATTAAGGTTTCAGCTGCAGGATTCCCTGAAAGATCTGTTGGCTCATATTCATACTCAAAACTCTTAAGACCATCTTGAGTCCAGATGTTTTCAGAGGAAACAGGTCAGAACACTGCCGGCTGCACAGAGGAAAGTGAGGAAAGGGAGAAAGTGCAGGAGAGAGAGAATGGGGGGAAAAATGGAAAGATCAGTGGAAGAAGAGATGAGGAGGACATCTATGCAACTCCTCTAATATTGAGTCTTAATCCAGCGTTGTAACTCACCAGGGGAGAATGGGTTGTACAGTGCCACATATAACAGTAACTATTTAGACATCTCTATCTCAAATCAGAAAGCTCTTGCAGAGAACCTTGGAATGAAACTACCTGAGCTGTCAAAATCAGGACTTATCATATTATCCTGTGGAAGCTCAGTTAGAAGCAATAATGGATTTATTTGGAAAACGTGCAGAGACAACATGCAAGACAACAGATGACAGCACAAAACCACTACTGCTGTATCCTTTGGCCCCAGACTGATATATTAATTCTTTCTTCTCTATCAAAAGAAGTCTCCAATACTGGAAAACACTGACAGGAGCTCAGGGATTAAAACTGCACAAATGCTCCAGATTTTGCAGCTGTTAATCCAGCAGAGAAGCAGGAGAAAACATTTTGCACATCCTTCAAAAGTCCCCTGGCAGTAGGCAGAGGGTGAGTCAAGATGCTTCACACAAAATGAGCATTAACAACAGAACATATGGCATTATTTCTCCCTTGTTTCCTCATCTGCCAATACCTCTGGATCAAAGGAGGTTGAGGGGTGCATGTAATCAAGCAAGACCAAAAGCTGTCTGACTGCCCACCACCCATCCATGGGGGATGGGTGTCTGGGTATGTGTGCATTTGTACCTGCAGCAAAGGATCCACTGAGAGAAGGAAGGCAGCAAGGAAGCTGGGTATTTGTGAACACTAGTATAGCAAAGCAAGATACCAGGGTGTTTCCTGACTCTTTGTTGTTCTAATCCACTGAGACAGTGATGGGAAAATGAAACTGTGACTGAAACAGATCAAAACACTCTGATGAAGTAGTTTTTCTTCAGAAAACGTCATTGTGTAGAAGTAGAAATGCATCAAACAAGTATTATGAATGTTGCCTAATTGAAAATATGTCTAATAGCACAAGTTACTCCCTGGTAGATTCCAATTACACTCAAGAAGAAAATTTTTCATGAGGGCAATCACCTATCAGATTAATCTCACAGAATCACAGAATATACCTGGTTGGAAAGGATCTCCAAGATCATCCATCCAATCTTCAGCATTAAAGGGTCAACACTGAATCATGTCCATAAGCACAAGGTCCACATGCTGCTTGAACACCGCCAGTGACACTGACTCCACCACTGTCCTGGGAGGACTATTCCAATGTTTGATAACCCTTTCAGTGAAGAAATATTTCATATGATCCAGCCTAAACCTCCCCTGGTACAGCTTGTTGCTATTTCCTCTAGTCCTATCACTTGCCATCAAGAAGAGGCTGGCCTTCTCCTTGCTCCAACCTCCCTCTTCAGGTAGTTGTAGAGAGCAGTAAGATCTCCCCTCAGCCTCTTCTCCAGACTGAACAGCCCCAAACCCTCAGATTATCCTCATAGGCCATGTCCTCCCAACCCTTTATGAATCTCGTTGCCCTTCTCTGGACATGCTCTGGCACCTCAATGTCCTTCCTATAGTGAGAGGCCCAGAACTGAAAATAATATATGAGGTGGGGACTCCCCAGTGCCGAGTACAGTGGGATGATCACCTCCCTGTTCCTACTGGCCACTGTGGAAGTGGTAGAGTTCCCAACAATGGAGACTTCTAAGATTCAGCTAGACAAGGTGTTGGGTCATCTTATGTAGATTGTGTTTTTACTACATGTTCCTTGAGGTCTTTTCCAATCAATCATTCTAAGATTCTATTATTCTAACTGCCTGTTTCGTTTTTATTATTATAACCCTTTTTGTACTGAGATTTGTAAAAACATCAGTATTAATATCATACAATCACAGAATGATAGAGGTTCAAAGGGACTTCTGGAGATTATCTAGTCCAATCCCCTTGCTAAAGCAGATTCACCTAAAGCCAGCTGCATAGGAACGAGTCTGAGTTGGTTTTGAAAGACACCAGAGAAGGAGAATCCACAATCTCCTGGGTAACCTGGTTCAGTGCACCAGCACCCTCACAGCAAAAAAAGTTCTTCCTTATGTTTAAGTGAAAACTCCTGTGCTCTGGTTTGTGCCTACTGCCACTTGTCCCATCACTGGCCACCACTGAAAGGAGCCCAGCCCCATCCTCTTGCCCTCCATCCTTTAGATATTGCTAAATATCGATAAAATCCCCTCTCAGGCTGCTCTTTTCCAGGCTAAACAGCCCCAGGTCTCTCTCAATTTTTTCCTAAAAGAGATGTTCCAGTCCCCTCAACACCTTTTTGGCCCTCCATTGGACTCTCTCCAATAGTTCCCATCTCTTTTGACCTGGGAAGCCCAGAACTGGACACCCTACTCCAAGTGTGGCCCCACGAGGGCAGAGTAAAGGGGAAGAAGAACCTCTCTCAACCTTCTGGTCACACTCTTTTGAATACACCACAGAACACCATGGGACTCCGATGGCCATCAGGGCACATTGCTGGCTCACTGGAACTTGTCGTCCACCAGCATTCCCAGGTCCTTCTCTGCAGAGCTACTTCCCAGCAGTCAACCCCTCGCATGTACTGGGGCAGGGGTAATTCCTACACAGGAGCAGTACTGTTCACTTGCCCTTGTTGAACTTCATGAGGTTCCCCTCTGCCCAACTCTCCAGCCTGTGTGGCACCATATATGTTTCTGAAATGTCCTGCATATTTCCAATCTGAGCTTCTTCCACGAGTTTCCTCTCCACTGCAATAGATTTTAGTCTTGTAATGGCAGCGTTCTCATTTCTCTTGCTGCTCTGCCTCTACTGCAGCAGAAGAAATAGGAATCTGTGAGTTTACTTTTTTTTTAAGAAAAAAAAAGCATAATTTTAGAACAATCCCTTCACAAAATAGAGGTATTTGCACACCATCCTCCTACAGATGCAAGAGAATTTTAATTTTAGCACATTTCTGTTTATTTCTTTGCTTATTTGTAGTGGTACAATTTTTAAGCAGCAGCTCTCCCCTCTGACTAAGAATCACTCTTGAATGGCCTTCAGGACATAACCACAGAAGTAAACAATGTTTTAGAAAGTACTAACTCGATATTCCTCAATTCCTCTAAAACCCTGTGCTGCAGCACAATATTATGAAAGGTAGAGTGTACCTTCTGTAAGTGTACCCTAATGTAAAGCAGCAACTGAACAAAACCATTTTCTTCTCCATTATAATTTCAACCAAGTAACTAGTGGTAGGACAAAAGGACATAGCTTCAAGTTTCACCAAGGGAAATTTAGATTGGATATTAGGAAGAATTTCTTTATTGGAAGGGTTATCAGGCTTCAGAACAGCTTGCTCAGGGAGGTGGTAGAGTCCCCATCCCTGGAAGTATTCAAGAGTAGAGCAGATGTAATGCTTAGAGGTACAGTCAAGGACCTGACAGTGTTAGACTAATGATTGAACTTGATCTTAAAGGTCTTTTGCAATCTAGGCAATTCTATGATTCTGTGAAAACTGTTCCATTGTCATTCACTGTTGATTCTTCAGGATTCCCTAAGTGGTGAATCCAGCTCCTTAAAAGTCCTCCTGCAGAGCAGGCAGGCATAAACCAGCTGAAAGTCATCTGCAGCAATCTTCTACCCTGCTGCCTTATTTTTGTTCTAGTTAAGTGGGGATGGGAGGGGGTTGGTTTTCATTTTTTTTTAGCATGAGATTTTGATGAAACTGAAAATATCTCGGCACACAAATTCTGTAGCATGCTGTGAGTCATTTCCAGCTGCCAAAGCCATCAAAACCAAATCCCATGGGAGATTCTTCTTTCTTCAATCCATGCATGTTAGAAAACAAAAATGGCTAGCAGCCATCCTGCCTCTCCTCCTCCTCTTTCTCTGAGCAAATTCCTGCAGCTGGAGTAATGTCATTAGAGGCTGCACTTAACAGACTCCAGGGCAGAAGCACAGCACAGTTTAGATACACAATACAAGCAGTTCAAATCATAACAGCAGCCTCTCCTCGCCTCTCCTCTCCTCTCCTCTCCTCTCCCCTCCCCCCCCCAAA